>CM052331.1:6211033-6611128 GCA_028455615.1 Lasioglossum zephyrum
TGGCAGTCTTTAACAGTATCTCGTCGGTGACGAGGTTCTCGTCTGTGGTGATAGTATCTCTTGTCGGTATCAGTGGTTTTAATCGTCTGTCGGTAACAACAGTCTGCATAGCAGTTTGAGCTTTTTGCCATCACCCAGGATGGCACTACTGTAGCCCACAGTTAAGTGTCCGCAGTCGGAACTGACAATGAATCTGACATTGAACGTGGAGTAGATGGCTTCTGAGAGTTCAACTGAAGAAAGATCGAGCGATGTGCGTGAGTGAGATACCGATACTTGGCAAGAATCAAATTTCATTCGGTCCGCTCGAAACTCAGTCAGAAATCCGATTTTTTGGAATTAAGAGCGAATAAGTGTAAAAGATTGGCTGCTTAAATGTGCAGTACCATATTGTTATTAATTCTCTCTGTATTCAAAGCTTATTGAATATTGCGCTCATTATAAATTGGGTACCTTGGACCATCAGAAAAGTCATTTTTGCTCGAGCCAAAGGATTCTGATACAATGGGCTAATGGCATTTTTCCAAAGCACTATAATTCTGTCACGTGTTATTTAAAAATGCATTCATCGCTGATATCTTGAGAGGATATGGGATTCTGTGAAAGGTAATCCGGGAGTTCGTTCGAGAACCCGGAATTAGATCTCTCGTGTGTCTTCAATACTTTGTATACCTTATTTATTTTTCTTTTTCATCTTCGTATAATAATCATAAACGTACAATTTAAAACAATAGTGCTCGTGTGTGAGTGTGTATGTTGTGTACGTGTATGCAATGTACAGGATAATCTTTAAGCTATAATACAGTTCGAAATGAAATACAAATCAATAAACTATTACGTTAGGTAAACCTTTCTCGATCTTTTTTTGTTTTAATACAATTATTTTCACTACTGCATGACAATGTTCTTTCTCCTCATCCTCTCCATTCTCGCAGGTGTATAATACCTTTGTTTTATTCGCTTGTCCCACTAAAAATTTTTGATCATTTGACGCGGAGCTTGGCCGCGAGTGTACGCGAAGAGCCTCGACATGTGTGTACCGACCCGTTCATCCCCCCTCCTCTGAACGTATATCTACAGTTACCATTTTTTGTTTAACCGCTTGTCCTGTTTCCTTTCTTTTTTTTTAAATTCTCATCTCGTCGAAATTCCGCGTTTAATTATTTTTCTCGTTTATTATTTCTCTCGGTAAGTCGCTTCTGTAAAATATTCATTATTATGTTTACGATATGATTTTTCCTTCGATCCCGGATGGTCCTACGCGTGAACCTCCGCTCGCGTCGTCCGCCACGAATCCTATATTACAAACTTCCATGCCCCCGAGACTGGGTCCTCGCCTAGAAAGCCGTTTCCGCTTAAATAATTAAAGCTATCTGCTATCTAGAGTCTATACGGTATCTACAGAAGAACCTATTGCGTCTCTCTTGCTCGAGAAACAAAGGTCGGAGAAGAAAAACGGTGAAAAAGAGAAACGGGAAATATTTCGGGGTGGAGAGAGTTAAAGATTCGGAGGGGGATGCTGACGGCGTAAAAAAGAAAAAAGAAACAACCGGAAAAACGAAAGAAAGAAGAACTGGAGAGGAGAAAACAATGGAAACCGAGCCCGCGCGCGCCGATCGTCCCGGAGGGAGTCGAATTTCACGCGGTTTGCTCAGCTGCGCGATCGGCGACGATCGAGCCTCTTTCTCTCATGTCGTATCCCAACGAGATCGAAGATCGTTCGACGATATAGCGTTGTTGACGATTGAGATCCTTTTTCTGCTTGAACTTCGGTTGATTTCGGTCAATGTCGTTGGGTTACGAGCGATGGCGAAACTAATAATACAGGGTATTTAGAATAATCGTAATTGTTAGAATAATAATCATAAGAATAATCGTAACGTTAGGAATAAAACGGTGGTCGGGGATGATAAACAGATTTGTGTGGTGCCGATGCCGATGCCGGTTCCCCCGGGAAAGTAGATTCGAAAGAAAGAAACAGACTGTCGGATCACTGGTCTCTCAATTAGCAATGCCCTTTTTTGTTAAGTGTTCTTCTCACTGGTTGGCTGTCTCGCTCGCGTCTCTCTTTCTCTCTGTCTCTTTGTTTACCACATTCGCTCCCACACTCGCACGTTCACTCGCTCTCGTTCTATAGCCATTGTTCGTTTTAACTGCGGACTAGAATTTAATCGAAGATTAAAATTTAATCTGTTAAATACAAGTTTGATTCGTAATATCGAGGATAATTTTTTGCCCCTTTCACGCTCGCGCACGCAAGAGAAAAAAAAAGATTGGAACACTCATACTGGTCTCATTCTGTTCACTCTCTCTCTCGCTCTCTCTCTCTCTCTCCCTCTCTTTCTCTCACTCTTTCGCTCTCTCAGACTTCGATAGTGTACGGTAATTTTTCTTTATCCATAATTATATGTTCTTCTGCCGCGGCCGTATGATTATCAGCCTTAACGGTGCGTTTCCAAACTTTGCAACTTTGCAACTTTACTATCCCGCTCGTTCGTTCGTACGTTCGTCCCCTACATCTTTCTCTTTTCCCCTGGGCACGGTTTTATTTATTCGAAAAGTTTCGTTATTTTCACTTTGATCCGACGATTGGAAGCTCAGCGTTAAGTCTTTTGCTCATCGATCGCGTTCAGTTCCGCGTGGATATATCGCTATTAGAGAGTTAAGTGTGGTAATTAAGTATAATATACAAGATTCGTGTACGTGTAATGTTCTCGTAATGTTTCCGAGTCTCTTCTCTTTGTACAGATATTTACAAGGTTTGGATGCGAGCTGACGGTGGCACGCTTTAACACCCGGTTTAAAGATGCCGGCGCATCTTCGCATCGCGCGCGCGCGCGCACGGGGAGAATTTATAATGCTCCTCTCTTCATTCGCTCTTTCTCTCTATCTCTCTCTCACTCTCTCTCTCGCTTTCTCTCTCTCTCTTTTCTCTCTCCCGCCTACCCCGGCGCGATCGTGTTTTCCATTTCTTTTAAATTTTATCATCGCATATAAGCTCTATCACATTGGCTTCAAAAGCCGTATATCGTAATCGCGATAAGAATTCGAATGGTAATAAAATAATACAATATAACCAATAATAATATTAATATTAATAATAATAATAATAATAATAATAATAATAATTGTATAATAATAGTAATAATAAAATAGCAATGATAACGTAAGCCTAGTAATACGTTAATATTGGTAGTAACTGATTACCTCGATCATCGATCGTCTCGTACAATTAGCTCACTCTATCTTTTTTGCGTTTCGTTCAGAAATGAAAAATGGAAAAAATGAGAAAGAAACAATTTCGAGTGGACAGATTCCGCTGTTTCTGCGTTCGTCTCCGGTGAACAACGATTATTCTTAACGAGAGACGAAAATTGGATAACAGTTAGCCGGTGTTCCGTGTGATCGGCGCGTTTTAGCTGGTTTCATTGTGATTCTCTCTTTTAGCAAGCTCTAAATCTTTCGCGCGAAATCGAGCGGCGCGCTTCGAAACCGAAACAGACGAAAAAGAAGAATACGTAATCGGAGAGCGGAGTGTAGTAACATTAACAGCTTAACGACTATGGGACAGGAGAAGTGTATAAACAATATAACATGAATCACAATTATGCAATAATCGCTCATCCCGACGCGTAATTAGATAAAATTAATAATAATTTGATCTAACAACTGGTTACTCGTAGATTGCACTCTGACGAACCCGCGTCCGTTCCGTTCTCCAACCAATTCGCTCCGTCATTTTGGTTTCGGGTCGCGTCTCGGTTACAGAACGAAAATGACCCAGGTTCCCTCTGATTCCGAGCGAATTTCGCGACGATCTCGCTCTCTCTTTCTCTCTCTTACTCTCACTCTCGTTCTATCTCTTACTCTCTATCTCTTTTTCTCTCGCCAAGCCGCATCGTCGTACAGTCTTTTAACAAATACAAATTCCGCCAAACTGTGTACCGCGCACTACCCGTCGCACAGCACAGCAGGCAACGTGTTTCTTTTTTTTTTACGAAAAAACAGTTCGCTTCTTTCCTTTTGATTGAGCTCCGTCTTCCTCGATAGCAGCCTCCTCTCTATCCGGTAGCCCCCGCACTGGCGTGTTCGCACGCGCACATGTCCGTGTGAGTGTGTGTCTTTTTTTGTTTGTTTTTTTTGTTTCACATATCCTACTTGTATTTGCCTCCCTATGATAATGCCCTCGTGGTAGGCAGGACCCGGCCAATCAGGCCTGGCCGAATCCTATGACTGGTTTCCTCGTTTAAGAACTTAACTAGGCCGTGTGGTCGCCCGGCGGACCCTCGGCCGTACGCAGTTTTGGCATGTTTCGACGTCATCCTTTCGCCCTCGTCATCTAGCTCTAAACACGAACAGAGATCCACCTTTAATAGTCCCACGTCTCTTCCGGCTCGTGTTTCACCACGTTGTCCTTGGGACTTTCCTCCGTGGACTGTTGCGTTTGCTGTGTGGAGGGTGGTCTGGGTGACGTCGCCGGGCTGTTCTGCCCAGACTTTGGACTAGGCAGAGGACTGTCCCTGTCCTGGCCGTTGTTCCCAGATACGGAGGAGACGTCGCTCTGCGCATCTTCCTCGTATCTGTCTTGAACCGGCGTCGGCTCAACCCTGATCGTCTCCTCGGCTTCCCTCTTGACCCCGTAGTCGTCCGTCTGCATCACGCAGACGCCGTTGATAATCACCTCGTCCCCCGTCCTGGGCGGTTCCTGCCATTCAGGATTCACCCATTGCGGTGCGGCAGGTTTTCTTCTATTCGATCTAACGGTGGTAGGCGCGGAGGAAGGTGTCTCCGTCGGCTCTCTCTTTATACTACCCGCCGAGCCCTCGGAATCTTCGCTGCCGAGATTGCTCATGGCGTCCTCGACATCCTCGTCCTCGAACTCCTGGTTTGGCTCCCTCTTGAGCGCGTTCATCGACAGGTCCAGGCCGGAGCACTGTTCCTTTAACGCGTTCCCAACGAGGGCGGCCAGGTTAGGGTTGAAGTACGGGGAATAGGGAAGAGGCACATTGCCCAGGCCCAGTCTTTCCTTCTGGATCTCCAGTAGTCTTTGGTTCAACAGCAGTCTGAACTGAACGGGATCGAACGGCTGGCCGGGTTCTCTAGGAGACTGTGGCTCCGGCTGACCGTGCGGCGTCTGCTGTTTCAGTCTCATCCGGTGATTGTGAAACCAGTTGGTTATCGTCCTCGAGGACAACGCCAGTTCACTGGCTAGAAACTCTATGGTCGCCACGTTGGGGTACGGATCGAGGGCGAACGCGAGCCTAAGGGCCTCCTTCTGCTCCTCCGAGAAGAGGACTCGTTGCTTCTTAGCCGAGGCTGGACCAGGACCAGGCGAGGCAGCATGGTAAAACTCGGCCGTGTCGTTACTAGACGTGTCCGAGCTGTTGTCATGACCTGGACCGCTGCTTCGCCGTCTTTTGTTCGCTTCTCTCCGTTCGTTCTTCAACGCCTGTAGCCGGTCGACGTTGTGCGCGTCCGACAGCCACAGCTGCATCCTAATGAACGGTTCTCGACCCTTTATACTGAGCATGTGCCAGGGCTTTGGTTTGCTCAACAACTCGCTGACCGATCCTTGCGAAAGACCGAGAACAGCCTCGCCGAAGATCTTTTGGCCGATGTTATTCGCTAGCAACGCCTCTTTGATCTTCGTCGTGATCGTCTGCGTGTCCAGGTCCTGCGTCAACGCTGCCATCTCGTATACGCTCGGCGAAATGTGCGGATGAAGGCCGCGAAGAGGCGACGGGGTCATTTGATGGTGTGGCGAGTGAAGATTCATCTGCTGTTGTTGCTGCTGCTGCTGTTTCTTCTGCAGCTCCTGCATGCTCAGCTGCGAGTGAGGATGGTGAGGACCCGGAGGTGTTAACATCATCGGTGGCGGTGGCTGAGGATGCTGAGGATGCTGAGGACTCGGTTGAGGAGGTCCTAGCTGCATCTGGCTTTCCTGCTGGTGTTGTGCCGCCGCCTGAGCTGCAGCTTGTGCCGCCGCTTGCGCTTTCGCCGCATTCTGAAGCTGTTCCTGAACCAACTTCGTGGGAGGCATAGGCTTCATCGGGGTCCCACAAGCTGTAGAAAGAGAATGAAAGTCGTTCAAGCGATATCGCACAAGGAAACTTGCGCATTATAGTCCGAAAGCTCGGATGGATCTCAGAATGTTGCTTCGTTAGTTGACACTAGAGGTGTGCGGGAAACTGAAAGTGTCGGATACTCGATGATCGCAACGGATCAGGAATATATCGGGATTCCTGAGAGTTTTGAAGAATCCAGAAATTTTTGAGAACCCGTCCTGACCCGACATTCTCGGGTTCTCGCACACCTCTAGCTAACACCTCCGTGCGGTTTAGATCAGTGCTGTCCAGAAACTATTTTATGAACGGAATGACAGCACTGTTCTAATCGCGTGTGTATCCGCTGGTTAGCATCATTCGGCGCACAGTATCGAGCTCCCAAACTATGCGTTTAGTAAAAGAACAAAACATCTATATTGACCTGAGTTAAACTTACGAGGCAGGCCACCGTAGCCGCCGGTCCTCATCAGTTTCTCCGGGGCGATCTTGTACTGGCTGGCCACCAGCTTGTGCACGGCGTTGTCATCCTCGAGGAACATCTTCATCCGGATGAACGGCTCGCGACCTTTCTGCGTAAGCATGTGCCAGGGCTTCGGCCGTGCTAGCAGATCGGAGACGGATCCCTGGGACAGGCCCAGCACAGACTCGCCGAACAGACGCTGGGAAATCGAATACTGGGACAGTTGTTCCTTCACCTGCGATCATTCATCAGTCCCATTACTCAACGTTCCTTCTTGTCTCGAACCGTTTGCACTCGTCTCGGAGACGTCGTATTAAAACAAGGAGGTTAAGAGAGCTCTCCAAAGAAAACTTGTGTCGACAATAGAAAATTGAACAACCAATTTCGCAATACTCGAACTGGCTTAGATATTACGCTAAGATGATGTTTAGCGGTGCCCCAGAGTAGTAAATCGAGTGCAAAGGGTGAAAAGGACGAGCGAAGAGGGTGGAAGACGGCGAACTTACTCTCTTGACGATGTCCTCGGTGTTCAGGTTATTGTACATGTCGAACTGTTGCTGAGTGATGGGTGGCAGTACAGCTTTCAGCGGCCTCTGGTTGGCTGAGTGATGGGTAGGCGTGGACGGTTGACTGATCAGACTATTCGTGATAGAGGCCATCCTCTGCAGAGGACTGGCTGCCGCCGCCCCGGAGAATTCCTCGCTAGGAGTCATCGCGGGTGGAAGAATGGAATTCCCGAGCGGAGAGCTTGCACTGGATCCGCTCGGGGTGGATTGCGGTGCGGTGGTCTCCTGTTTAGGCCTGACCAACGAGAACGCGCTGCCCGCGTGTCTCATAGCTTCCTCCACCTTTTCTTTCTCCTCCTCGGAGATGCCGTTGATCATCTTATTTCTAGGATCGATCTTGCCCAGGCTCAAATCCTGGACTCCCCCTCCGTTTGTTGCCAGGTGATGTTGCTGGAGAGCTTGTTGCTGAAGCGCCAGGAGTCCTGGCAGTCCAGGAAGTCCCGGCAACCCTGTCAGTGACGGGTTCTGACCCGCCGTTGGATTCAGCTTCTGCAGCTCGCGATGATATGCGTCCAATGCCAACCGGATGTCTTCCTGCGTACGCTCCATCCCCTGAAGACCAGCCTGGCCACCACTGAAAAAGTGCGGAAACATCGCGCTGCGATCAGTCGAGCTCTCGTGCTGTCCTCAATAATGATCAATAGTAGGGACACGCTGATCGTGTGCTACACGAGGCGCGGCATGGTGTGTATTCGCGCTAGCACCTGACAGTCGGGTGTTAAGTAATGAAACAGATATAGTGGCTTGATAATTTTAGACGGGGACGTCAGCCTGTCAGAAGTGTTCAACGTCGCCACGATCCGTTCTGACTCACGAGATCTATGGGACGCTGCTGGATCAGAGGCGAAGCTGGGTCTGAGGATTGATAGAGATTTTTAACGCCTCATATATGCTTCTCGGATGAACATTTACACTCAGAGCTAACTCATATAGGACACTTTTCAGCGACCACACCGGCGCGGCGATGTTTGTCGGGTGATATGCGTTTATTATGTCATTTATTGTACATCTTTTGTTTTTCTATGGTAGTATGTTTGGTGTACGAGTGAATGCGATTCTTCTGAGGAGCATACGAGGGTTAAAGAGGTATTCTAAGTTGAAAAGGGTATCAGCAATTATTCTGCCGATGTTTTCACGTATTATAAGCGTGTAGGCACTAGGATTACCTGGAAGAGAACTCTCGGGGCCCACGGAGGTCGTCCACCCTTCTGCCCATTATCTTGGCCAGCTCCTCCTGATAGATCCTGACTACCTTTTCCTGCGGAATGTCATCGTTTTCGTATTTCTTCAGTCTCCTGTTCTGGCTGTCGAGCCTGTCTTTATTGAACGGGCTCGGGCAGCCGATCCTACTCGGACTTTTGCTGTCGGCGTCGTTCGACACCTCATGCTCGCCCCTCATCTGTAGATGGCCAGACTCCGAGAGGATATGCGCCAACCTTTCGTCACTCATTTCCGGCGGACCACCATCCTGTGGTCCGCGCGCGAACGCTGGCATTCCCTGCTCCTTGCCTGAAACATACTCTACGGGTGAGGCACAACTTGTGGTGCGTTCTTACTCGGTTCGGTCTTAAAGATATATATATATGTATATATGTATATATAGAAAAAGAAAGTAAATTAGAAACAAGCACGAGGGGCTCGAACAACCGAATCGAATCGAATCACTCTTTCGCATCGCCGCCATCAATTTACCAAGACTTTTTTCTTTCTGTAATATCGTTTCGATAAACACCTCTGCCACGTTTTATCATCCTTTGATCAAAGCTGTTCAAACAGACAATTATCTCGCGCGAGATATTAAAGGCTTCTCGGAATCTAGTCGCAACAACTCGTCGAACGAAAGAGATCTACAAGAAGTACTTAAAAAATCTGATTAAATCAGCGATTTCCCACTTGGGAGAGACTAGCAAATGTAATAAAAAGTCTTTACTATTGTGGGTATTAAAGAAGATAAATCTAGGGGTAGTAGCATAAAGGTTTGGGAACCGCTGGTTTACACAGATCGGTAAAGGGGATCCTTCAAAATATAAAAGTTTCCCAGAATCGAATCGCAAGCATTTGTCAAGAGCTCCGTACCTCCAGGCTCTAGAAGACCCTGAAATTTCCCCAGCGATCACTGCCGTACAATTTCACCCGTGGCAGGACGATGCTCGATAAGGAAGAAGCAGCCCCACGTGTCTAATCAAGTCTGCGGGGGCTGATTTCATGTCCGATCGAACGAGGAAGCAATTAATACAACGCAAAATCAATAGCACCGGCTCGAAAGCCGAAGGCGGACTATACACTCCTGCGACGATAATTAAAATATCCTTTTCTAGGTTAGGCCCACCCCTGCGGCCTTCGTCTCTCGCAAACCGCTCAAGAGTGTAGCTCTCCTACGTGTTTCTCGTTTAATTGACCAATCAGCGGTAAGATTCAGACGAATGAGCCATCGATCATGTCTTTGATTGCTCTCCTGGCTTCTCTCTGCTGTTCTGCTGGCCGTCGATCGACGCGTGTTCAATCGGGAACACGGCCGTCAAACCGGATCGTATAAGATTTCAGGTTGCGATCGATAAGCGATCTTCCGAATTGGAAAGTCCATTTTTAGGAGCTAGATTAAAAGTTTGGAGACAATCGTAACATCTATTTCCCGTTAGTCCAATAAACCCGGTGTTTAAAAGCTGGCCGAGGTGTCGTCGGGATAAAAGCGGACACATCTGTTTCCTATTATGAAAAACGGGAAACGCGAAGTTCCCCGAGCACGGTTGCACGTCAATCTTCGCCGGACCAGCCGCGACGGTACGTGGTTCAGCGACCGTCGTATTTTAAACAGTCTATTTCTTATCCTAATCTTTCGTCGATCGACTAGAATCGGAATTCGACTCGTTAAAACATCTCGAATACTCGGTAAAATTAAGGCCCACGCGTCCAGGCTGGTCCGCGAGGTCGACGGAGGTTACGGGGCAAGAGATTCGTCACCGATCGAGAGGCGGAACGGTATTTTTTGTGGTGAGTGGTTCGACAGCGTGAAGCACGAAACGAGAAAAGATTAATTGGTCATTAAGATCGGAATGTGAACGACGATCCAAGAAACTGATGTCGCGGCCGCGGCCGGCCGAGAGAATATTGGTGCGCTCGAGAAATGTTTCAAGAAATCGACAACGCGGTGGGTGGAAACGGGACGTTACGAGGACAATGACGACAGTCGAGGCTCGTTCTAATGATGTGCGCGTGCCGGCAGGACGTGTACACACGTGGCAACGTGTACGTGTGCCGGTGGTGACGCTTGAATTTCTGCCAGCAGACATCGACTTATGCCAACCTTCTCCTCTCTTCTCTGTCTATATGCGGCGCTCCGCGGAGCTGCGACCACCTTTTAACTCACCCATTCGAATAAAAATAATTTCGGATCGTGTCAATTTACTCCTAAGTACGCCTGGCCGCGCTCGAACCGCCGCGATTGGCTACACCAGCAATTTACAACTTCCTAATATACTACGTACAATCTAGAACACACCCACTGTTCTATAACAATGATTACAATCGTGTCTCCTGAAATTATTCAGTAATTTTTATCTCGTACTTTAATCTTCGTGTAAAAACGTGCCGATTCAATTTGTTAAAAAATCTCACGAATATTTTTAAATTAAAATGAATGGTGAGATATAGGTCCAGTCGCGCTCGCTAGTTTTTGTCTCACCAGCGATATCAGCTGTTCAATTTCGACAAGCGGCGAGGTAAGCGACCGCCGATGCAAACCTCGTCGGAGAGAGACCGAGAGTTTATCGAACTCATAACATACCTCGCGGGCCATCGGCTCCTGTTTTTTCTTCCAGATAAATCTGTTACCAAATTCCTTTGATTCCACGTAGCTTCGGTTATTAGGGCATTGCCCTAACGAACGTTGCGGCCTAATAGCCTAATTTCAAAATCCCTACACCTTACACTCCCCGAAACCGATGGCCCATCAATGTATAAAAGAGAGGTGCGTTTGCCTCTTGAGCGAGTTCGCATACAATTCTCCCACCATACTGCTGTCTTTTTCAACAATTAATTTCGCGGTTGTGCAATTCAACCAATATTCACATCGTTTTTGTTATATTGTGTATCGTCTAATTTAACTGAAAAATATACGTCAGTTAAACATCACTTGGAGTCACACCTTCTCTTCACTCCCATTTACCACCATTTCCAACTAGAGTTTACAACACAATCATTCAAATATTAAATATTGGTTGAAACCACGATAGGAAAATTTTGTTGAGGCTAACTCGAGATGGGAATTGAGGCATCGATGAAGATGTACGTCAGTCGTTCCTGCCCCGAAACCGAGATAAAAAAGAATGAGATCGTTGTTACGCGTTCCCCCTTTTCCTGTGAGCCGCGTCTTTTCGCGGTTACGCTGATGAAATTCACATTATCGTTATCGAAACGGCGATATCCTGCGACGCGTTACGCGTAAAGATTTATCGGTTCCAATTACCGCCGAGTTCCTGCATTAATATCGCTTCTGTTCCCTTACGTCACATCTATATTCATATTATCCACAGATCCTGGAGATATTATATGATTGTTTGAAACGCTTCGATAGAGATGTTACCAAGTCGTACAGAATTTTCAATAAAATAAAGTTCAATGAAAGAACAAAATGGTTGCAGACGATCGTCGGGCGAATATATCAGCTGGAAAGGAGCATGTGCGCCGGGTAAATTGAAATCGAATTGTCATCGAGGAATATTTAAAGAGAGAGTTTATCTTGAGGGTAAAACATTATTCGTTTACCGTAACATCCTGCAATTTCCAAGGCTGCGGATGGCGCATAAGGGGGCGCGAGCATCGGTAGATGGAAGTATACAACCGGCACAGAAAATCTGATAAAATCGGTATATGAACCAGAGTGGCCTCGCTAATGAACGTAACACTTTCGCGTGGCGGACGTGTGCGTGGCTCTTTCTCCTACACACGCGCAAGACGTGCGTGACTGCATATAGCTTGTTTAATTGACGGTGAGATACGCGAGCGCTGTCTGCGCTGTCGGGGTTCCTTCTTTGAATTAGTCGCGGGAACACCTAATTAACGACGAAATTCGGTGCGCTCGACGGAAGCGAATTTTTTCTGAAAAATACTCGTCCCGCCTTAAAAATCCTGCTGATCGTGACCGAATTAAAATTCAAAAGACACCGCGAGCTATTCATTTTCCACGTCGTTCAATTAAAGGAAGAATTTATCGAAATGTACGAAAATATTTTAATCACCCATTGTTGCCGAAAAGTCTTTTAACAATGTTCCTCAAAATAATTATCACTGTAATAAAATCAAGTAATCGATCTGTATATAGTATATAAGTTGCTACTGAATACATATGATGAAGACTCGAAGAAACAGGAATTGATTTCAGTGGTTTCTTTGAGCGAGTTAGTCAGAAGCACTTCCGCGCAATTAAACAATCGAACCGTGGAATAATAAAAACAGAACGGCGAGGCCTGTGTGGAATTGAAGCCGGTCGGGGACTTGTTAAGGGAACGATCGTCGATACTGATTCCCCGCAATGATCATCGAGTAGAGAGTGAGAGACTCTGTTCATTGACGAATCCTCGAGCGTCGTCGAGTCCTCTTACTTTTTCAACGGCGCCGAGCTGGATTTCAAAATCATAATCACTCGCTGATAACGCTATCTCTCACGGATTGGGTCAATGAACGTTACGATCAAGCGTTAATTATGTGGTTCGGCTATAATTCCATGTTCGATCTCCTAATTGCAACATTTTTTTGCGGCTTCGGAACGAGAACTCTCCTCCACCGTCTCTCTTTCCTTTCTCGCGCGTCTGTCGGCCCGATAGCACGATGTGTGTGAGAGAGAGAGAGAAAGAGAGAGAGAGAGAGAATTATAAAACGATTCAACGAGCGATACATCGAACGTATTCCCGGTTTGGAAATCAAACCGCGCGCGTTCCGGTTCTGTGTGTTTTATATCCCATTTATTTACCCGGCGAAGAGGAAATAACAAGCATATTTCAAGCCACGCGGTCGAACAACTTTGCAATTATAATCGGACAATTAGAGTCCCATCGGCTATCGTGTCGGCGCGCTCGCACGTTTCGACGTAAAGCCATTCTCGAAGGGCCGCTTCGATCAAGAATGATCCACGATGGAGCGACCAACGCGGCCGAAAACCGGCCGAACAAAACGGATCGGCATCGAACCGAGAAAGAATGCACCGCTGCAATCGTCTCGGTCAATATCGACGGCAATTAACCGACTTTCTGCGGGAAAACGGTTGCTCGATAAATTCACCGCGATTCACAAGCGCGAGATCGCCGTTTTATTTATCATCCTGATGTGGTTTTCATTAAAATATAATTATCTTTCATCGAGCATCGAAAAACCATCGCGTGGAACTATGCTCGATGCTCGGTAAACTTTGCCTTTCCGTTTTATGCACACCGCGAGCCGTTGTATTTCGCAGTCGTGATCGAATTTTCGGATGTTTAACAAAAATAATATTACACCGAACGAAATGAATGTAATTGTTTGTCTTATTCAGCAAGTTTCCGCCAGGCTGTTAAAAATTCGTTCGCTCGGACGATTCCCGAAATATTTTCTGGCTCCAAAATCTGCAGCGATGCGAGTAAAGAATGATTAATAACTAGACCGTGAGCTCTACACTTTCGCGACACATAAAACTCTGCGAAACATTGCAAAATGCACGATTGATTTAATGCCGTTTCGTTCTATTTTTGCTGTTTCTTTAAACGTACTGCGCGATCATTTTCGCACTCTAATAATAAGTGTCCGCGCTTCGTCATCGCTGATCTGCAAAACTGCCGGCCAGTTTTAGAATAATTGCTTTATGATAGACTCTCCAGAGGTTTCGAATCTCACAGTGTTCCGGAAATATCTGTGACAGTTCCGAAACGATCCGTGTCTTGAACTAACAATCGAGATTTGTCCATCAAACGTGTTCGAGAGGGTTTTTCAAAAATCATTCGGTTAATTCCACGACAAACGTGTATCTGGTTCGTGAACATCCCGGTTTTCACTGGGAATCGCATTCTCAGCGTTTATTATTGCCCGCGAGCGGCGCAACACAATCGATCTAAACGCGGTCGGTCCAAGTGCAACGCACCACGAGATTACCATAATAAAGATAGTTGGTACCGGTCCAAGTCTGTTTATCGCCAGTTTCATTCTTGCGTTTGCCACCCGCGTTCCTCGTGATTTAGCGTGGAAGTGCTGTTCGCGTTTCGGCTGACCCAGTCTGCGGACCATTGGATCGTGTCAACAGATTTAACACTTTGTCCGTCGACTAAAAACCCGCATCAAAATCCGACTAAACGTTCCTCTAAACGTACGATTAAATCCGACAAAGTTTCGTCCGATCGATGTGTCACCATGTCTATTCGCTTTTATAGACAGAGGCTGCACAACTCAGAAAACGTTTCGGACGTGAAGGTACTCTTTCAGGGTACACCTTAATATGTCGATTAAATAAACCTTCGTCTACCAAAGATTTCATTTGCATGGTCTACACATTCGAAAAAAATTAGTAAACACCATTTTTACTGCATAATATATGTCAGGTGACGTATGGATGAGAGTGCACTCGTAGATGATGCATTAAAGTCTGCGGAGATTCGTTTTGTAATTGTACAAATATATGCCGCAGCGTCGGTGAAGGTAGGGATCGATCGTGCAGCATCTCCGGGCACGATCGCGATCAATTCCGTCGCGAGATCGCGAGGCCGGCCGGAGCAACGAGCCAAGATTGTCGCAACGGTTTCAACGAGAACAATTTCGCGATCCCTCGGCAATCTAGCGAAAGTGTAAATTACCTTTGCGATAAGTGCGGCCGGATCTAGAACGTCTGTGCTCTCTCTTGAACCCTGTTTCCTTTCCACCCGCCTTCCTCCTTCTCATCCCCCTTTTCACCCTGTATGTATTGCACCCTTGCCTAGAACTCATCCCCAGTTTCCTACTCCAGAGAGCTATTAGTCTAAACAATATGGCTGCCAAACGCAGCGAACAATCGATAGCGGGCGCGCCAACTGGCTGAATAATTTAATTAAGATTATTAAAGACGAGATCAGCCATCGTCTTCGCGCCGTTTGCCTCGCGCATGTAGAATTCTCTTCGGTTCTATCGATCATGGCGGATCAAGAGAGTTTCGATACAGCTTCAGAATTTTTTCAGAAAAAAAACGAACCAGTAGATAAAATTTTCTTGCTCTTCGAGACTGATCGACAGAGTACCCCCGCAGAAGTTTCGTTTTCTTTCGGATGAAGTTCATCATTCATTTGTTGAACCTGTAGTTGTTTCACTTCGTAAGTGCTCACCGAGCAACGAAACTGCGGCTGTTCTGTAGAAAATTAAATTAAGAAGCTGCAACTACTTTCGTTACAGTGTTGTCAAATTATCTGGCTTGTTTCTCAGCATTTTAAGTAAGCGACGGACACAGCCTAAAATCCAGACTGTGTTTGTTGCATAATGTTCCACGATCATGTTCAACATCGGCACGTGTACGTGGCAGCATGCGATTCGAAGCAGCCTGTTGCGCAGTCGTCTATAACGCTCACGATTCATAAATTTCGGAACAGCCTTGTTCCTCGCTGAGAGCATTAAAAATAACACTCGCGGAAATTATGAATCGGTCAGTGGACAAATTATCCGGAACAACAAATTATCCCTCTTTCCGAATACTCTATAAAAAAAACCTACTCTAGTCTAACAGGTACATGTGAGTGATGTTCGAAAGCTCACGACGTCACCAACGCATGGCTACCTCGAGAATCGATTCTCTGTCCTCAAACGAGAGATCCAGATTCCGCGTTCTAGAGGGATGGAACCTCCGGTTTTGTTTGCAGTACACAATGCGTCCTCCTCCGCGGTAGAGTTAGGCCAAACAGAGACACCAGTAACACCCCGTATTAGACAGCCGAAAATATAGTTAACTGACAGCTGATTGGTTAGTGGTATCGGCAGAACAGATTATTGGCAGTGCTAGGCAGAAAATAATTCTGTAGGAGTCGTACGGTAAATTGATCGTGGCGGCGAAGCGGAAACGGTCAATCGTCTTCCAACGGGAGAACCATCGACAGAATCAAGCGTTTCAAAAATCTTTAACGGATCTAATTACTCGTCCTATCCTCTAGTTTAATCAAATCTCAAGCTAGGATCCCAAGGATCCACTAAACACAAAAGAGGTGCGACGAGTAATTAGAGTGTCCCGTTTCGAGTTGGACGTTCGCTCTTCGCCGCTAGGATAAAAGTGATTCGTAGATCCTGAATGTCGAGAGAATTGGAGAGAGAGAAAGAGAGAGAAAAAGAGAGAGAGAGAGAAAGAGTGAAAGTGTGACAGCGTTGGTACTCACCTTTCTTGGGTATCAGGGATTTCAACAGCATAACAGCGTTCTCGTCACAAGCCCAGCCGTGCATCTTCCTGTAGCTGTCGCGACCTTTTTCCGTCAGTTTGTCCCAGGGTTTCGGTTTGCTCAGCAGCTCGCTGACCGTTCCCTGGCTAAGACCGAGGACGTACTTGGCAAACAGCCTTTGACCGATGTTGTGTATCGACAGCAGCTCGCGGACCCTCCTGGCTATGTGTAGCGTGTCGAGGTTCTGCGATGCGTACTTGTCCATGTTGTATCTGAGCATCTCCTGCAGCCTCGCCTCCATCGGATCGCCCTTCGGTATCAACGATTCGCCTAAACGACCGGCCATACCAGCAGCGCCGAACTCGTCGCCGAATCGGAACGGATGCGTTCTGTCATCGAAGCGAAACGGACTCTTCAGGGTATCCAGCACGCTTAGTCCGCCGATGTTGTTGTTCGCAAGGTGATGGCTGTTGTTGTTATTGTGACAGGACTCTTGGTCGGCCGGGCTTTTCGGTGGCGGCGCTGTGGGGACGGCGGGGATCACGCTGCCGCCGTTGACGGAGGCCGAGGAGGCGGTCTCGATGATTGTGGTGGGTGGTTGAAAGCTCGGGGGTGATGTTAACGCGGTGGTGGACGACGGCGTGGGCGGCGCGGGCGTTTCGTGGCCGGAGACTGGCGTGGGCGCCTTCTCGGCCGCGTCAAGGCAACTCAGTGGAGTGGTTCCTAGCGGGGTGTTTGATTTGGCCGGCGTGTTGGAGCTGGACGATGGGTCTGTGGGCGATGGTAGATGGTTCATGCTGCTGCTGGTACTCGTTGGTGGATGAAGCCCGATCAACGGCTGAACTTGTTGCAGTTGTTGTTGTTGCTGCACCAGTTGGTTCAATGGCGACGTTTGCTGTTGCTGCGGTTGTGTCTGCTGATGTTGCTGTTGCTGCTGCTGCTGTTGTTGTTGCTGCTGTTGTTGCTGTTGTTGTTGTTGTTGCTGCTGCTGCTGTTGATTCATGATGGACCTCTCCAATGTCCGCCTCCAGTTGGCGACAATCTCCTCGCCGAGGAAGGAGCCGAAGGTCTCGACGTTCTGGAGAGGGGGTGGGAATAGGAGGCTGGACGTTGTCGAGGTCGCTGAAGAGGGTGTAGGAGTGGACCGCGGCGGGAGGGAGACTGCTGCTGGGGGCGGCGGTGGTGGTTGCTGGGAGGGCACGTGGGACGAAGGCGGAACACCCCCGACCCCGTGGGGCGAGGCGGTGGAGGCGCGCTGCAGGGGTGACGATAGTCCACCTGCAACCACCAAAAACACAAGGGACCGCGTGAACACGAGCTGATACCACGCGGACACCACTTCGAGAGGCTGTGCGCGTGTCTGTTCTATGGACAGCGGTATTCTGACGGATTGACACAGCATCCGGACTCGAACCAGCGAGTTCTCCTTCCTCCTGGACGGACGTATGGACGTTTACGGGCGGACGACGACGACCGAGACTCTCTTTTTCGACGCTGCGTCGCGTGTGTCCGCAGAGACGAGGAACAACGTGGCCCAGCGAGAAGAAAAGTATCGCGTGCTCTTGTTCGCTAGCCTTCACTTTTTCTAGAAACGACTCTCCTCTTTCACTCTGTTTTGTTTTTTTAATTTTTGTTTGGTTCGCTTGTTTTCATTTATTCTGCTCCGTGGAACGATTGTGTGGTGGACGTTTACAGATATTGGAAGATGGTCTCGAAGAAGTCGCGAGATCGGAAAAGGGTTTTTCGGCCTGGAATCCGGGCGGGACGTGGTGTTTTTTTTTCTTTCGCTTCTCTCTCGTTCTCGATCGACTCGCGACCGATTTTTCTCTGTCCCCCGTGTAACTACGAAACGAACGCTCTCGGGAATGTATCATCATCGACAGTATGTCACTCGTCCGCGAATTCCGTTCTATTTATTTACTTTTTTTTCAGTTTCACGCGAACGTTCGGGGTTCCCAGCCTGTGCAGATGCTCGTAGTCGGGAGCTAGGGGGTGACGTATAGGGTTTGGGCTAAACAGGGATGATCGTGGTGTATGTGTTTTTATGGCGAGGGGCACGGGTCCGGGTTAACGTGCAGGTTTTGTTAGTCACCTCCTGCTACAAGGATGTGCGCCGATGTGCGCGCGTAACCAGCGAGAAAGAGAGAGAGAACAGCTCGAGAAAAAAGTGCAGTCGAAGCAGTGGAGGATCACGGATAGACAGGCAAAGACAGAGAGAGAAAGATGAAACGAGAGAGCTAAAGAGAATAGAGACCGAGGATGATGGAAGCTCGATAGTGAGACAGAGTCGGATAAAAAAAAGACAGATTAGGAGAGATGGGACTGACAATGGTTGAAGAAGAGTATTAGAGGTTAGACAGTAAGTATGGAGATAGAGAAAGAGATGGGACAGAGACACAGAAAGAGAGATAGAGAGCGAGATATTACAGTTAGACAGAAGTGCGAACACAGTGGCAAGCAGAGTTACTTTGTTGTTCCTTTTCTCTCGGTAAGCTCCTTCAGTCATCCCTCGTTCTTTCGAAACAAAAGCGTCCGCGTTGCGTGACTCGTGTCCTTTTCATTCTTACTCAACACTGGCTCCTTCGACGTAGCCTCGAATAGAGAGAGACTCGGAGATCGAAGATTGTAGCTTTAGCGCAGGAATCAGTGTAGCAGCTATTTACGTGAAATGGTAGGAATCGGCCACTCCATTTTGATCTTGCCGGCGCAAGAATTCTTATATAGCAAACGGTGTCATCGACAAATTCCTGATCTAAACCTACCGCCACGAGAACGATGGCGAACCATCGTCGATGCACCTAACGTTCTCTGTCACTTGCGGAAAGCTCGAGGTCTCTCGAGCACAGCGATGCCTCGAATCGTTTCTGTAAAATACATAGGAACTTGCTGCCTCGAAACAATTTTCCGAGGGAACCAAAGAAGTGGCGCGAGGTCCATCTTGCTAAGATAATAATTTGGATAGAAACGAGGATCCACGTTGCGTGGGAAAAGACGGTCGAGGAATCACTGTGCTCCGCGTGTCCTAGCGTCGAAAAATTCATTTGAATGGACTCACCAAGTGCGTCCGGGGTGTTGGACGACGGTTTCAAGCTCTCTGTTTGCTGAAGCGCCTTCGAGCGCTCCATTAGGAGATGCTCGAGGCTCTTGCCCGGCTCGCCGGTCGGGATCTGCGAGAGATCGACCGATCTGAGCGCGTTGATCTCCCGTTTCAGGTCGTCATAGTCCCTCTGTCGTTCGAGTTTGCTCTCCAGTCTGCTGATGTGTTGTCTGCGCGCTTCGAGCTCCTCCTCGAGCCGCGCCGTCGCCTGTGCGCTGGTTTCTTGAAGACGTTGCAGGCTCTGCTGTAACCTGGACACTTCCTCGACCAGCTGGCTGATCTGCAAACAGGACAACGATCGCGTTAATCAAACCGTCGAATATCCTCGGCAAGAAGGAGAAGATTCTTCGATCGATGTCTTTTCGCGCTCGGCGAAACGCGAGCGGCGTTCGTGATGTTAATTAATTCGTAGCAGACATCGATAAAACCGAGCGAGAGCAGTAATTGTTCGATATTCAGCATATTCGGGAGCCTTGTTCACCGATCGCTGCCTGTTCCCGGTTGTCATGAAATCGAACATGAACGTAATTACATTACCGTCGATACAAATATAGAATCACATTCACGAAATCCCATTCTACCCCTCGGAGCCGATGCCATCCCTCTCTCTACCACCCCCCGTCACTCGAAACCCACCCCAACAACCGACGGTCCGATTCAATGCTCGTTTATCAGCGACTAAGGAGCTTAGCAGGAGCTCTTTATTAATTTTATCGAATCGATTCGAGAGAATCGATATCCTCCGACCGCCGGACTGGATAACTTTAAATCGCGTCCGGCCCGAATGTAATTACCCGGTGGATTAAGTTGCACGTAAGGCGCGGCACGTTCTTTCGCGTTCATTGGCCACCGAGACGCCCCATGGCGTTCTACGAAAAACAGTTTCAATTTATTGATCTCGCTCGGGAACTACTTTTAATCGTTGACACGTTGGCTGCCACGCTGGTCAACGGTAGCCGGCGCTATTCATTTGCCTAAAAACGTTTGACATCAAACTAGTAGTATCAATTTGTTCGTTCCGAAACGAGTTAAATTGTAATCTGGAATGGGTTCTTGTATCGACGGGAGTGATACAAGGAAAATGACGCAAGCGTAGATACGCATGATTAAAGATGCGAGATGTCCCCCCGTCCATTATTATTCCCGTCATAGTTACACGTAATATTAGAATCCTTGTAGTAACAGGGCCCACCTATTATCCATTTATCGTGCTTTGTTAATAATTTATGATGGCCGTGATCGACCGAACTGTCGTCACGGAGCGTCTCTCATTACCACGGATATGCAAATGCGTATCATGCACCTCGTCTAATGAAAACTCAGCGGAACTATCGATTCGCGTCAATCCACGATAAAATCCAGATAGCAAAAAGTCGTAATTCAGCGATTGAGAAATTGTAGAACACGCTCGCTCGAACATCAGTTTACGAAACAAAATTTCTACCATATTCTACTAAATTGAGTAAGGAAACAGTAATCACGGATCGAACGTCGACGTGGGCGAAGTGCTCTTCTAAAAAGAACAATTCCTATCGGGTTCGAACGGTGCACAATAAACCAGCAACGCGCAAAATTGCTCTGTTTTTCCAACCCCCCAGAACAGGAAGCGGAGGAACTCGGAAAAACGTGTCATCGATACGAGCCAATATTCCCATGTAATTATTCCCGTATTTTTTATTCCCCGGAAAGACACGCTATAGTACCAACCACGGGGGTGGTTCTTCGAATCAACGAGGTGAACGGAGAGGGTGGCAGCGGCTGACGAGAACAGGGGGTGGTGAAAGGGAGTGTGTGTGAGAGAGAGGGAGAGAGAGAGAGAGGGAGAGTAATCGTCGGTGGCGTGAATCGCGGGTGCTCGAAAGTTTCGATTCCGGAGCCTATCCACGTGTTACGGTGAACCGGCTACGAAAATATCGGTTGCGAAAGGCTGCGGGGGTGGTGAAAGCCAACAGCCAGCCGGAGACAGTCGAACGATTTTAAAGCTGAATGCGTTTCGCGCGGTGCAACGCCGATGCGAACGAGATCGTATCAATTGTTTCCCCTGGTTAGGCATCATCCTTTTTTCCAGGGGGGGTTAATTGAGAAGCAAAGCTGCAATTCCGCGGAATTCACGCCTCCGGCCGTGCACCGAAAGATCCTGCCGCTCGTGTGCGCCGGTGTGAGCGTCGGATCGGAAAAACGATTACTCGCTTGTTTTTTTTTCCATCCCCCCAACGCTGTTTGACAAACTCTCCCGTTGCGCCCGTTTTCTTCTCTTTCTCTTTCGCCTCCCTTTTTCTCCTGGCCACGAGGAAATACGATTCGGGGGATGTTTCGCATAGAACTGGAAATTTCATCAGGGCTTATCACGATCTCGCGCCGTGCTTTCCACGAGCGAGTGAATTTTTAAAATCTCGTTTCGGATTTCTAAGGGATGCCATGCGTCTTCGAGACATCGATACACTTTTTAATTGTTCCCCTTGTTTTTCTTAAGTGAAAGCAAATGAAAAGAATAAAAATTCGAGTCCACTCCATCATTACCAGCGCGAGTAGTGGGGCAGATCGAACATCCTTGATAGAATGACAACGATTCCCAGTTTCTAATTTATTCATCAGGGTCAGCTACCTGTCAGTTGTCCTCCGTTTTATTCGCAATCGATACACACCTGCCGCGACTCTAAGTTACTTTGCTCCGTGTTTCGATCACACGACCGACAGGCATGGGTTGCAGATAAGTACGCATCGGCGTTCTATACACGTGGAAATCGTTCGACGTTGCATTGTCGGCGGGGGTTGGCGGGGAAACAAGAGGGGCGGTGTGTGGTGGCGGTGGTGAGGTGGGGTTGTACGGGAGAGGGTAAGTTCTCGAAGTTGCTCGTAATAATGTCCGCCATTAGCAATGGGGTAGGTTATCGCTTTGCGGACGAAGCTGAGAGGAAGGACAGCTGGAATTAACAGCGTGTCGATATCGTCCAACTTATCCTGTAAGTGCGGCGATCAACGAAACGAAGCTATTTTCGAGGTATCGGGGATGGAATTCTTACGAAAATCCGGATAATCTGTATCGATTATTGCTGTTCGAATGGGGAATCCTTTAAACTTGACGTTGCGCCGGAATCGCCAATATCCTCCTGTATCGTATCGTTTATTAATGCATCGCATTTGTATTAACTCTTGCAGAATCCTGTGACAATTCATCTGTACACTTCTTTGAATTCTTCATGGTGATATTGGATGTGTATAATTGTGGATAGTAATCAAGAGGAATTGGTGTATTAGGGAATGATTGTACGGCTGGTGATGGAATAATTTTTATCGGTGTCCTAATTGTTCCCAAAAGCCATGGATAGCGATCCGATGCGACAGACGTTGGAACGGGTTCTTGGTAAATAGCCGAGCAGAAACTCAATTTGACTGGGGAGGCCACTAGAAACCGAGAGGCTCCGGCGTGCATCGATAATATCAACGAGCACGTTTCGTTCTGTCCGCGGATTCGTTAAATTTAATGTCCCCCGGAGTCGTCCGTAAAACCCGTGGCCCTCGATTGCTGCCGTGGCCGAGCGCGCGAGAGCCGCTCTCCATATTGGATTTCGATCTTGCCCCAGATCTCAAGCCAGCCTATAGCATCGCCGCTGAATAGAGATATTCCGCGGACAGGGGATCATAAACTTTTGTTTTTTGTCTCGCGTTCGGATTATTCAATCTGTCTGGCCGATATGTCGCGGGTAATGAAAAGTACGGGCTCGGTCGAAGATGCGGAGAACCGCCGCGCCGCGCCGAGAGGGGGTTGAACCCGATATCAATGCGAAAAGGCCAAAAAAAAATATATGGGAACAGAATAGAAAGAGGGGAAAATGCTCGAGTCGGAATTTCCGTCGATCTTTTCTTGGGAAAATTTCGAGAGGGGGAAAAAGTAAGATTAACGAGATAGGGAACGGGTTATTACTATTGTGGCGTATCGCTTGCCCATGCCTATTCTTCCGCTCTCCTTTTCCGGTTTTATCGAGGGTAGGGGCCGTGTAACCACTCCGATGCATCGCCGGTTTCCTCTATTTTTCTCTCCTTCGATCCCTTTCGGACTTTTTGCCTGACCAACTATTGCCCGCCACCTTCGCTCGCTGCACGCACTCCGCTCCGACTCAACCCCTTTTCCCCAGATACTTTACTAAGTATATTTATTTACATATTTATTGAAACTCGATTCTACATTTTTCAAGTCTAGTTACTGCATTCTTCGTTAGTTAATGATATATCCATACATTCATATTTTAAACATCAAACGTATGAAAGCACAGTCTACAGTTTCTCCCGGAAGGTATGAGAACGTAGAATTTCGACAAGATCCGAATAAAATAGTCCGAGGATGATAAACAGTGGAAGATGTATTAATGTGCCGGGCTTAGACAGCGCCCAATTAATTCGCGAGTCTGCAAGGTACATTTCTCCCGCTCCATGCCGCCGCGCCGCCTCTAGCCTTTTTTCCATCGAGTCAGCTGAAACAAGCCCCTCTTTTTAAAAACCGGTAATCATGTCACGCCGTTCATCACTTCAGCCCCGGGTGCCCATCCCCCTGGAGCAAAGTTCACGTTCTCCGGGTCTGAACAATGTCATCGATAGAAGAAACGGCCCTCGTTAACGGGATCCTCGGGAGAAAGGGGAGGGCGGGGGCATCATCGGTGCTAGCGCACGGCCAGTGACCACGAAGGGGGATGATCCGGTCGGGGGGTTCGAGGGCTACGAGGAGGAGGGGAGAGTGTTCTAAGGGGGGTAAAAACAACCGAGGCTTGATCGATGGTCGCGAGGCATAGTGGCCAGGACGAAGGTGAGCCGGGCCGGAAGACATGATCGGCCGTATGCAAATTAAACCGGAGCCGAAGGCGTCAGGGGTGAGAAGTCGAGCGAGAGGGTTCGAGAAATGGGGACCGTGTCGAGCGAGGATCCAAGTAGCCGGCGCGCGTTGCCATTGTTTCTTGACCGTCGATCATCTCCTTCAACCCTTTGCTCCCATCTACCACTACCAACAGCATCGCCGACCACCACCACCACCGCTAACAACCATAGCCCATAACCATCGCCACCCACTCTTACCCCCTCCTGCCCCTTTCGGTGGGTACCGTGATTTTTGCTATTTGCATTATACACAGGCGTCCGAGGGGCCTTTGTTTGTCGAGCTATTGATCACATTTTCTCTCCCGCGGTATAATCAATCTTCACGCACACTGCCGCAGCCCTCCTCGCACTTATGTGCCGCGAGGGTGCGCGCACACGTGACCGCGGAAACGAGTACGTGTGCGCGACGGCACGCAGGGGGTGCGCAAGGAGGCCGGTTGCTTCGTGTATTAATTTTCGTTGCCTGTCCACCAATGATGCGCCGCGAGGGATCGTTATGGCCGCGGCAACCCCCGCGTGTCTCCGCGGGTCGCCTTCCTTTCTTGGTCGAGCGGACGTGCGCCCAAACCATCCCCATTGTTTATCCTTTTTGGGAAAAGATGATTCCCATCAGTCTCGTGATAACAGAACTTGCATAAGCTGTACAAGAACTGTATCGCGGTATAAATATACCAACAAGAGGGTTTTACCGTTGCAATATATATTTTAATCGAATTATAATTAATAATTGCCCGTTGGTCACTTAGCCAACTCGAGCAAAGGCTCTGAAGGTTGACCAAAGCAAGTTTGCCTCAGAATCGATCGATTCGAAAAATTTGTTCCGCTGGTAGGAAAGATCGCGACGCGACGGTCTCTCCCCCTTTTGGCGGGCAACGCACGGTCCGCAAAGGGTGGTTGTGTGGCGGACGTGGGGTGGTGTGGGTGGAAGATCTCGGAGGCTCTCTCCTTTTCTCACCATGAGAGAATGCCAATTAAAAGCCGGGCTCGGAAAGAAAACCCAATCGATAGGAGGCGGATATCCCTTTTCCCCTCTACCTCCGTGAGCCCACTCCCGGCTCCTCTTTCCCTTGCTTATTCTGATTCCCTTTCGCTCTTTCGACGGGGGTAGCGAGGTAGCCGGAGCCGAAGGGTTGCCCAAACTGGGAAGTGGGAATTATGGGCAGGATTAATATGCAAGGACTGGATACGTGCGGTGGCAGGGGGTGGATGGCGAAGCAACAAAAGGGGTCGAAGGGGAAGCGCGGCAAGAGGAAAAGGGGTTGCGTTCTGTCTTCGTCCGTCTGATGTCGGAGGCGAAGAGCCTCGTTTCCCTGCTTGTGTCCCTTCCTCCCTCCCTCCCTCTCTTCCCTCGTCGTTCTCTCTCTTTCTCCCTCATTTTCTCTCCTTCCCTCATTGTCTCGCTCGCTCGTTCGCTTTCTCTCTGTACCCCCGCGTCCTATCGGCTCGCATCTCACCCCCTCCATCGACTCCTTACAGGATACACGGCTAACGGACACCCCTATCGATTTTACAACTCGATATATGTGAATACCCACTTGTCTAATGACTGATCGGGCTTCGAGCTCAACCCTTTCCCTCCGACTCACCCCCTTGCCGGCTGGCAGAGCTTCTCCGGCTGCCGCCCCCGACGGGGCCGCCCCCGGCGAATGTATCTCGCCTCATTACACCGACTACGTGCCTTTGGCCAACATCTCGCGCTGCATCGACGCGCACAAAAATCCGCCCTGACCACCACCTACCCGGTCTTCTTTTTCCGCTCATCCTCCTACCATCTCCTAACCACCCCTCTTCCTCCTCCGACGGGGTGTAAGTTCGTTTCACTGTCGCTTTTCAACGATTCTGATCGATGCTTAGTTAATTATCGAGCCCGGTCGAGAGATCCTCTCGAATATCGATGGCCGGGATTAACCCTCGTCTAGCTCGGGTCAAGTCGCTTTTCATCCTTCTTTTGCAATTCCGCCTCAGATTCGCTGCACTACCCCCAGACTTACGTGATACGCGAGATTTTTCCTGAAAGCGGATTTTCCAATATGCTGTTCGTATGATTCGCAGCTATTCGAGGGAATGGAATGAATCAACAGAGATGAAATCTATAGAGATATTTAAACGTTATTTGCCCCAGTAGCAGAGCTTGCAAATTCTGTTGTTGAAAAGTTAATGTTTCTACAGAGGATGTTGGGGAAATTCAGAATAATTCGATTCACTCCCCTTCTCGAAAAATCCCTAACAATTGGCACAATTTCGCCATTTCTATATCAAAACTGGCAAATTCTAATTTCGACATCAATGTTTGAAGAATCGTGTCACTCGTTATGACCGACGTGACAGTTGTTAATTGACCTAAATTTCGTATTCCTGTTTTGTCTCGGAGTCGAATTAAAAACGAAGATGCCTAGCGGCTACGGATTTAAAATTAGCAGATGTTTATGAAGAAACGTCTCGCTGCGCGTAGGGACCGTGGAAGGTAGGTGGAGGGAAGCGGATAAGGGACGCAGGGGGTGTTAGTCGTAACACAGCCCGGCACGAAGGGTAGAAGGCAGAATGTATGATATTTTATTTTAGCGTTCTTCTGGGCGCCGCTAGATAAGCCTCCGAGGATTTATGCTTATTACGAGCGAGCACCGGCGAGGGCACTCTTTGCCGAAACCATTTCTATACAGACCGTTCCCCCTCCCTCCCTTTGTCTTTCTCCCGTTTATCTTTGCTCTTGCTCTTCAGGCAATTCTCTCCCCCTCTCTTTCTCTTATTCTATTCTATTCGACATGTTTTGCTCTCTCTCTCTCTCTCTGTGGTGCAGTTTTGTCCCCGTCGTTTTGCGTTATCGTGGATATTTTTGGAGTTCGCCTCCTTTCTTAATCCTCGGTGGGTTGAAAGAAGAAAACAATCTTACAATCTTTCTCTTGCCGTTCAGCCACCGTAAAATTCCTTGTGCAATCTTCAATTGCGAAATTTTTGGTCTAAATATATGCGCGTAGAAAAAACATGAAGAACAGCCAGCACTTTCGTAAACGTGATTCTCGTTCGGTAGATACCTGTCAGATGGTTCAGGAGACAGAAATAAGGCCCGGCTTTATTTCGTAATCAGCAGCTTTCGAATCGGCGTCAGTTTGCGGGCATAGAAGCTTATTGACAGAAGCGTTCGATATATCCGAAGCTCTGGGTGACGTTTATGCGTTGCGGGAGGGCAGCGATCGCGACGAACGTTCATATACCGTCGTCGCATGTGTGCACCCGGCCGCCGCATTGTCGCGTTGGCTAATGAGAAAGTTGCGAGCACCCAGGACGAAACGGTCAGATCTGGGGACGCGATTCGTTGCTTTGCCCCAGACAGAACGTATTATTTCATCGACGCTTCGAAATCTCTTGTTTAATCATTCGGTAGATCGGTCAACGTCCTCTACACATCCAATCCACGTTTCTGCCTTTAATTCCTTCCACCATGGTAATTAAACCGACTGCCTGTCGGTCACATTTTAACAAAATGTTCTCTTTGCCGATCGTTGCAAGCAGGAGTTCAACAAAATTTCTATTGAAAACATAGTAACTCTTGGATTTCTCCTTCGAAATTTGAAGGAAATGATTGTAAACATTTTCCTCGAAGTCGGATCATTTCCACAGAATAATATTCATGCGAAGAGAAAAATTGCGGGTGAAACAAGTAAGAACGGTGGTCGAGAGAGAGTAAAAAGCGAAATCGGTATTCGAGGAGCAATCGAGACACCGCGTATTATATTGTTGGCAAAAATCCGGGCGCATGAATTTCATGGCCAAGCTGAAGAGATTCGGAGAACCGAGGCGGCAGAGCTGGGGGGTTTCCTTCGTGTGGTCTAATTGGTGGATCCGAAGGGTGGAACTTCCCCGTAAAAACCGGCGCGATATCGAACGTACGTGTCCGCCGACGTTATATGGTTCCGCGTATGATACGTGTCGTTACTCACCCCCTCGGTCTTCCGCAACAGAAAACCGCACCCCGAGCCACCCCCGGTGCCGGGCAATGCAAATCTCTTTTTCTCCGCGCGTCTCGGTTTTAAATGCCACCCTCTCTCTTTCTCTGGCTCCGTCTGTACCTCCCTTACGCGGTCGGCTACCCTTTCCGCCTGTATCACCTCCGACCACCCCCACCCCGTCCTTCCAAACCCACCCCCGCGCCATATCGCCTCGGCAGAGCCGCCGTGCGCTCTTTGTTCGTCCCACGGGCCAACTCCGTCGGCGTCGCAACCCTTCCTTCGTGGCGTCGCCCGCTCTTTTTGTCGTTGCGGCTTATTCGATATATTGTAGCGCGTCCCTGGCTCTCTCCGTTGGAACGGGGAGTAAGAGAGAGAGAGAGAGAGAGAAAGAAAGGGGTGGTCTGCAGGGGGTGGGAGTGATATCGGAGACAAATGACGGACGGGCAAAAAACCAGCGGATACGGGGGACAATTTGCTAACTGTTGATCCGTGACGGGATGGAGGGACAAGGCTCCGTGCGACTTGCGCTACTATGCTTGCTCATTTTTTCCACTGAGAAGCCGGAAAGCCTCCTCGCAAGATTCGAACGCTAACATCCAGCTGGTCCTATTTCTAATTTACGATCATCAAGGCTGTAAAGATGGATACATGAAGAATTATTCTCCAAAGTTTCGTTAAATATATACTATTTGAAACATGTTATAATTATAAAGTAACGCAAAATAGCACTGGATGACAAAGATTGTTTCGCAAAGGGTTAATATCTTGGAATATCGTCAGACATCCCACGGTTCCTCCCCGGCGACGCACCCTTCTCTGCGTCGAGGGTAGAGATATTGGAGACAAATGACGCTGCCAAAAAACAACCCTCGTGTCACGGCTTTCCGGCTGATCAGTTACTCTTTGAATACCAGCGGCGTTGGTCCGGCGGTCTAAACCTCGAAAAAATATCCCGGGTAAAATCAGCCCTGAGAAGCTCCGAGGCTTCGAACGCGATGGTGTTCCGTGTTCTTTGGCCAAGGCAGCCTTAGCGAGGGTGGTTTGCACGCGTTGTTGAATTTTATCACCGGCGCACGATCTCTCTCGCAACCGGGCCGAGGGTGCAGCAGAAGGTGAAGGTGGAGGAGGTGAAAGTGGGGTGGGACTCGCGTGGGCTAATGAACTTCTCATTGATTGGTTAAAATTTCGTTAATACTCTGACGTGTGGTTCCACGGCTCGCGCCGGCTCTTCGGGAAGGCGCACACGGACCATGCAACCCGTTCCTCCTTCGAACGCAGACCCAGCTCCAAACACCCTCGTCTCACTCCTGGCCGAGGGTGAATTTCGAAGGGTGGTTTCGAACGTTAGTTAGGCCTCTCCGCGGCGGCAGTGGCGGTGGTGGCGGCTGAAGTACCAACACCACTACCACCCTCGCCGCCTTTTATGACTGGAGGAAACTAACGAAATTTCCCTATCGGCGATCAATCCACCCCCGGACCGAGGCAACCCTTTTCATTGATCTACCGGCCTCCTCCGTTAAGGCTCAACCCCTTATCGTAACACCCTTTTGGCCGAGCGAACGTCCCTCGCCGTGGCCATTCCTCTCCTACCCCCGCGGTACCCAACATCGTTCTGTCTCTACTCTCTCTTTCCCTCTTTCTCTCTGCCTTCTTCTTCCCCATTTCGTCTTCGTCTCACCCCCACCTCGAAGCCGAAATATTACCATCGTCCGAGCGTGTCCCCGGTCGAAGGGGGAGAAGCCCGGGCTTCGATGACGGATCTCTAATTTTAATATCGCTCCAGTTCGCTTTGAAGTGCCTTCGTTAGGCACGGGGGTGGACCCGAACGAGGGTTTCTTTGCCCTCATAGGAACGCGACGGCACGTGTTGCCGACCGAACTTAACCTCGAAATCACATGTTGGCGAGGAGAGGGTTGATTTCTGTTGCATAAGTCCACCGTCGTCCGCAATCTTGTTCCTTTACATGTTGCTCCAAAGAAACCGTCGATATTTAGATAGAATTCGTACTAACTTGGAAATGAAATAAGAGCTGAGCACTCTGCAACATTATGATAAATTATTAAACCCTCCGATCGTTCATATTTAATTGCGGGAAAAACGTGTAATTCGATACAGTTTCCAATTATGGAGACTCTTGACTCTCGATTCCATCTGGACCCTTGGTATTATTAATTCTCTATTTAAAAATATCAATAATACCGTATCTCTTTCTCCGACGACGCAGGGCTTCGAATTATTGAATATTGCGGAGAGTATTAAAATATACCATCGAGACCTCTTTAAACGTTCAACTTAACTCGTTCTACCCCCATACGTTTCGCAGACCAAAAACCTGCCCCGAATGAATGTGTTTATCGAAGACATGTAACGTTTGGGGAAGGGGCGATCTTCGAATTAAAGAGCGAAATGCAAAAAATCGCGGGCCGGTGGCGAATCCCGAAGAACAACAGGACGAAAGAGAAGGAGACGGCCGTGGCTCGGGTACAAGCGCGTAGTCCCTAACCTCAGGCAACCACGATGAAAGAGACCAAGAGGGAAAGGAGGACGAGAAGGTGGGTGGAGGATCGAAAGAAGTTTCTGACCCGCTTACGGGGAGTGCGAGCCTTGGAGTTCCCGCTACTTCACAAGAGTTTCCGAAGTGGCGAAGCAGACACCAACCTCCCTCTCGTCTCGGTGCCACACCACAATCCCTTCAACCGACCGCCCTACGCTCTCCTCTTCTCTCCTCTCTCTCTCTCCCTCTCTCCCCCGCCCTGTTCGTTCGTCGGACGCGGTGGTATCCTCCTTTCAAACACCCTACCACCGTCCAACGGTCTACGTTGTCGGCTCCTCGTTGTTTGCCCCTTTCGCAGGCCCCCTCAGAGCGGGGATGGAGCCTTTACTTTCGCTCGACGGTGAAAGTGAACGCAGCCACGTTCCGCGTGCAGCTGAACGCCGTCGCGCGTTTAACTGGGACGTCCGGTATAACGCGGGTGCCGCGCGCCGAGCATGGGGAAAACTGGGACAAGCCGGAATTTCTGGATCATGGGGGAACACCGACCGCGAAGCCGACGACTGATTTCCTATTGAGCAGCTCGTTCTACTCGCCGGCTTCTCTTTATTTCAATTCATCAGATTTTCGACTTGAAAGCTGAGTCAAGATAGAGGACTGCAGAGATTGGATCGAACTTCTTTCGTCCTGACACATACCACACTGGGTGCAGTCTACTTTTTTCTTTTATGAAAGTCTTCATTCAAAGGTTACTAAAAGACCATTGAGCTTGGACTAAGGGAACTCCATCCGCGTGCACGAGACGTGTCGGCAAACTTTTATGGGTCACTCTAGATAGAACAGAAGATTTAGAATATTGAAAGAGCAAGATGAAGCGAATATAATGGGGGTCGGAATGATTCGACCGAAGATTCTCAATCGTCTGCTCGCCATTAGTTTAAATTCCAATGGTGGGTTTGTGCCCGAGGCTCTATAAGGGATGACGTTTTCTCATGTCCTATCGGGAACGTTGGTAGAGTCTAGCCGGTTCGGAGGGAACGTTTCTAATGTTTGAACGGGGTATTGTTTCGGCAGGGGCGGTTTTTTTGAACGAAGGTTCCCAGAGCTTCGTAGAGAATCGGATCGGGATCGATTAGTCGATAGAATGCGGAAAGGTCCAGGTCCGACCGGACGGTTCGCGGTGTTCATAACACGATAGGCAAGTCAGAAGCCCGCATCGGTGGGCGGGTGGGCGTTTTAGGGTGGTTGGAGGATGAGGATGAGGATGAGGATGAGGAGGTGGAGGTGGAGGTGGAGGTGGAGGTTTCGATTGTGCCTAGGCTACACGGAGTAGGATGAGAAATCGGGAGGCTGGGTGGTTTAAAGGATTGATAGTAGTGGAGGTGGTCGCGATGGTGGTGGAAGGAAGAAGGTGGGGTGAGTGAGAGAAATAGACAGCTCGTGGAAGGAAGAGCGCGCGTGGGTGGATGAGGATGGGGTTGAGGTGGAGGGTGGCTCCGAGAGGATGCAGTATAGGTGGTACTAGGTGGCTTTAGCTTCATCTCGCTCGGTATCTTACGCCGATACCTAACTCTCGCTCCGTTCTAACCCTTTGCCGGGCGATTCATCCATCCCCTTCTCTCTTTATTTGAGTATAATTATTGATTATTGGACGACGGAAGGCCGGCTACTCTAGGACGTGGAGAAGGCAGGGTTGGTGTAGGTACCAACGTTCGAGAGGGTTGGCTGGAGGTTGAAGAACGGTAGGAGGGTGATTAAGCTATATGCCTGGCATATCCCACCCCTTGCTATCACCCTCCAGTCTGCCCCGCGCGTTCGCTCGTCCTCCTTCTGCGTTCGCCTTTCACTCGCCCACCCCTTCGCCCGCCATCCGTTCTTCCGATACCACGGGGCCGCTGTCTCTCTCAGTCTTTCTGTACTGACAATTAGACTGATAGGTATATCTTAGTCTGCTATCGATTTGATTCCACCCTATCGTATAGGGTGCACCCGCACACCCGGGCAAAATTTACATCGTGTATGCTACAACGACGTCGATCGCGGTGCCGTCCTACAGCAGTTACCTCCAACCCCGGAATGGTGCCTGCCTGCCTGCCTGCTAGCCTGCCTGCTTGCCACCCATCCACCCTTTCCTCCCACAACCACCCAACCCCCCTTTTCTGCCTTCTTCCCTGTTCTCGCACTCGCCCGTGTCCACCACCTCTCCGCCTTCGGAGCAGCCTTCGATTATAACCGAAACCCCAGCGTTCTGTCTTTGTAGCGCCAATACATCCGCCTTCTAAGGGGTTGATTAGTGCATTACCACTCGAACCCGTTCCAACCCTGACTCGACCAAAGAAGGGAGGAACGCTACGCTGCTACCATTCCCGTCCCCAGCCCCGTCTCCGTTCGCACCGAATTCACGCTTTACCTCCGCACCCCACCTCCTCACCACCAAAAGCCTCTTTACTTTCCGCATCTATCTCGCTTCGGATTTTCGAGAGACGTTTTTTCCCTCCCTCTTCTTATTACCCTTCATGATTCCTCGGGACTGTTCTCTCCTTCGCTATCGACGTAATCCTCAGGATCTCCGGTGGAGTTGGTTACCGGCACGCCGATCGGTAATTGTGGGATTAATTATGGAACTTACAGTCACCCTTGCCGCACACCACCTCCAACCAATACCTTTGGACCCCGATTAATTCGTAATTCAACGGGAAATCGCATCGACTCACCTGAAACAGAAACGGGAAACACGTGGTTAGTTGATCGCCGTCGAATCGGTCTCGATTGGAAATTGGGTCTGTGATCTTTCGTTTGGGTATGCAGGGTGTATGAAGCATGAGGATGAGGAATGGAGAGAAGGAACCGGAATAGGTACAATTTTATACAGCTTATAAATAATCATATCGATTTATACGAATGTAAAATTTGTGTCTTAACTTATTCATTATCATCGTTTATACAAATTCTCATGGGTTAAGAGAGTATCAGTTAAGTGCATCAATCTTGATTAATAAACCCTAAATTCTGTTGAGAATCAAATTTTCTCTCCACATATTAATTCGGTGGCATGATGGGTTTCTTTCTTGCATTCGGCGAGGGGTGGTATTTTTCGAAAATAGATCGATGGCGGGTTATTGAAATTTCGCCAATTAATTTTTCATTTCGATCGGATATTAGCGTGGCCGGAATTTCGAAATGGCTGATGCATGCACAAAAAGTATAACTTTTGACGTTTCCCCCTCGAATCCGTCAATCATCGTTTCCGAAACTAAATTCCTTTCCAGAAACCGATCACGGTTCCAATAACGTCGATCTGGAAGCAACGAAAAGTCACGGGGCCGCTGGTGGTTTGGGGGAGGGTTTCGATAGGGGAGTAGGTACGAACAGCACCGTCGGTTATTAAAACCCCGCCGAAAGCGAGTATCGACGGTGTCCCGCTGGTAGGCGCTCTATTAATTGTCAAATAATGAACGAAGTTAATCGACAGCTCGACGAGTGTCGACCGGGTTCCCACCCTCTTGTGCTCGTGAGAGAGCGCGCGCGCGATAGAGCGCACGAGAGAACGCGACCCTGCCCCGGGTACATCACCTTTATATCATTATATGACGGAGCTAATGAAATTTTCATAGCGTCGAAATATCGATGCGCCACGCTCGATGCTTTGTATCGGCCTATCAATCACCCCTCAGTGTATACACACCCCCATAGGTGCACACATCGATTACGGGTGCCATCCCTTTCCCGGCTTGCACCTCCCGTCCACGCACCGGAGTATATAATTGACGTCCGTCCGGCTTCGATACGAGTGGCCGCTCGTTATCATTCGATTCCAAGACGATTTTCATTGGGGGCTGCTTTTTGCTGCCAAATAGGCTCTACGTTCTGGCGGAAAAATTTAATATCGCACCGAAGCTCGATTACACCGAGCACTTTTATTTTTATTTGGTGGAGAAAACGACAAAATTAATTACTAAATTTTCTCTATTAAATTCATTCACGGGTTAGATGTACTCTTACACTTGAATTTTGATTCCAGAAAAATATTTTCTTCCGAAAGAAGGAGCGTGATTCTGCGGGCGAGGTTTATTCGTTGTCGTTCGGCTCGGCTCGAAAAATAAAGGGGCGGACATTAAAAAGGGGGGGGGGGGTAGGTATCGATCATAAAAAGTAGAGGAGACGAACGCATCCTCCAGGTACAGGGTCTCGTGGGCCGCAAGAACGTTAATCTCGCCAACGGGAGGGTTTTATCGCCTGCAACCCCCAAGTGACACGCGACTCGTCGTAAAAATCTCAGATGCCCCCTGGGCAGGTGAGCACGCCAGGCCGGAGCTGTAAACGTTGTCGGTTAATCGAGCGTGGCCACGTGCGCGCGCGTTCGACCGTCTACGTGTTCGTGCGTGCCGGGGTTATTACTCTGTCGGAGTGAGAGAATCGCTGGAGAACGAGAGAACGCTACCAATCGGAACACGGAGCATTCCAGAAAGAAAAGAAAGGTTCGCCGAGTACGCACACGAATGAAAATGTCTTCCAACTAAAATTAATCAAATTCTTTTGGAAACTATTAATTTTCGGGAGGAACCATTAGAACCAGGATCTTTCGAGTTTTCAGCCTTCGCAAGCGAAATCCGCGCGTCCAAAAAGCATCGCTCGCTTTATAAACGAAACCGTGCAAAGAGGGTGGGAACAGGGATGAACCAAAAGAGGGGGAAGCAAGCGGGTCGGGTTAATACATCCGTGTCCATGTGTACGAGTGTGCAGGCGCGCTCTCCATCGGCTCCGTTGCATCGTTGACAAGCTTGTAAACCCATAAAGAAATTTCATAATAAATACAGAAGCTCGTCTCGGACGTCGTTGGACTCTCTTATTTTTTTTTCATCGTGTTGGAGAAATTACACGCTCTCGCCTCTACACTCTTCTCTCGCGCGAATGTGTACAGGCATGTGTGGGTATGCTACGCCGCTTGTACGTACGAGCATTTGAATTTACAATACTTGAAGTTATAAAGTAAGGCGACGAGACGGGGGCAAAGAAATGCAGGCCGGCTTCGAATCGACACGCTCGCGTGCGCGCGTGTGGCCACGTGAGCGCGAGTGTTCAGTGTTTGCTAGAGGAGAAGGGAGCGAGAGAGGCGGCCCGGTGTCGTGCGATGTAGGTGGGACATTTATATAGCGGAGAACTAAACAAAAACGTATTCACGTGGCGGCCGTACAATTTTACGATCCACGGCTGATCTTCGAGGAGTTTCATTGCCCCCGGATCAACCCGATCTCGACGAACCGACCTAAACGCCTCGCAATCGACGACCATCATTCCTCGATCTACCTCCTCTTCAATTGTAGCGATAAGCAGCTCGTTTACAAATTGGCTTACGATCGGTAAACTGATAGTATTGAGAAAAGAAAGGTGTAATATTCATGTCATTTCATTTTTCTTAGACCTCGTTTAAAATTTTCGACGGAAGGGTGACTCGTTGATATAATATAGGCAACGAGTTACGATAAAGATTTTCGTCTTTCGATCTGTTGGAAATGTTCGATCGGACAGCTGGTAGTTTGAAATTCGAAGAGTGTGTTCGATTCTCCGAGCGAATTGCGGCGATTAAGTTTAAATGATTTTACTAGCGCAAAAACAGCCGAGCCGGGCTTTTCACGCCCAGGCTGGCGTGTCCGTTCGGCGAGCGTTCATTATTGAGGAACACTCGACGTGCAGCCAGCTGTCGATACACTCGTAAATGGCCGGTAACGCCGATCGAGCGAATTAAGCCACCGCCATTACGGGGTTCCGTTCCGGTTAAGTGTCGTTGGTCTCTCTTCGACTCTCTTTGTCGGGACGCGACACCTTTAATTAATCGGGTTTCTTGTTGCTTGCGTGGTACCGCTTTGACGGGACGAAACCGACGATCGATTAGCAATTTGGTTATCGATACGCTTGCCGAATACACGTTACCCTACTGAAACTATTACGCCACGGACACTCGAATTACCGAATACTGTACTCTCTGTTCGTACAAACGAATAAAATTATAGTTATACGGATCGATTAGGATGAAATTCAGCGAATATAATCACGGCTCGATTAGACTGTCGACTTCCTCGAGCATAAACGTGAATTTTTCTCTCATTACGTGTCTCGCAATTAGTACATTATGTAAACGCATTTCTCTCGATCCTGTGAGAAACAAATAAAAATATCCGGCAGGCTCACCGCGCAGTCATAAATTCCAATCGGCTTGCGAAACGGGAGCGTGATCTATACACGCTGTTTCAGTTAACGTCTCTCTTTTATTCACGGACTAAAATTGTAAACGCGGATTTTATGAACGGTTGTCAACTTCGCCGAGATTAATAACTTGTTGCATGCAAAAGGGAAAGCCGAATAAAATCTCTCACGTCGCGGCGGAGCGGCCGCGTGGATTTTTCCATCGGAAACGAAAGTAAAGCTTTCGGTGTTACAGAGGGGATCCGGTTAATTATTGGTATTGATTATTATTCAACGTGGTCTATTGACAGCGTTGCCGCCGAATGACAGCATTAAATTCTTTATCAGCGTTTCCTGTGCCCTGGAATTCCGTCCGTCTCTACTCGCCGCGCTGCGCCGGCCGCGTTAATGCAATTTAGTCGGTTGTCCGGGCGTGCTAAGGGTTTATTATCAAGAGACACGTCTCGATAGATGTTACTCGGTATCGATTAACGACGGTTCAACTGACTCTAATCCCCCCGAGCCACTTCCAATTTCAATACATCGGCATCGATTTTGCAGGCACCATCTAACCGATACACCCGGTATACTCTTCGGGGTCGCTGGCAAATTTTCAATTATTCCCAGGCTCGTCTTCCCTCGCCATTCTGTTTATCGAGGTATTTACTTAGCTCTGTCGATACTAATTCCGCTATTAATTTATGTACTCGCGAGGGCAGCTGGCGTGTCTCGCGGAATTTTTTTTAAATCTTACTTAACGTCGCTTTTAGAATTCTTCTAAGAAAATTATTTAGCGACGGGACCTACAGTTTAGATTAAAGGTGCTTTAAATTTATCGTGCTTTTGTGGTGAAATGATTGTGAAACGATTAGAAATTAAACTTTTGAAGATGCGACTGTTTCGGAGGCCAGGTGTTGGCAGGTTACGACGAACGGCGTAAAATAAACCAGAAGCTGTTGGTTTTCAATCAAGAATGAAGTATCGACCGTGCAGGAAATTTTCAATTACCCCGACTGCCGCGACTAATCAGTCATGAATGGAAGGATGATCAGAGAATTACGAAAATTATCGAAGCTAATATCGAACGCGAGACACGATGATGTGGAAGTTGAAGAATTGCGTAACCGAGGACGTACAGTTACGTAAATTGGATTCGCTGCTCCGATCGATCAGCAGAAACGGATTACAATGTTACGGTTTTAGACAAATTCGAAACAATCGCCGGGAGTTTTTCATTCTCCGTGTTCCAGCGGCCATGAAGCCTTTGTTCGAAAAGCCGAGAATAATTTTATGAATCTTTGAGCGGCCGCTCCACAGTCCTACTTTATTTTCGATTGAAATTCTACAAAATGAGATATCAGGTCGCAATTGCGAACGTTAGTCTCCGTTCCATGGAAAATTACACTTGAAAATTCGCATACGAGAATAATAAATTCCCTGTAGCGGCTGTTAATGATGAATGTTTCTCGAAACGCAGAATAAACTTGCACTCCGTTACATATTAACCGGACCACGCGCGCCTGTTTATGTGAATTTAACAAACTATCGGGAAACTTGGATTATTTCGATGATAGTCTGAATATTTTAAAAACACTGTGGAAATTTTATTTTCGATCCCTGGCTAGCGGAAACGCGTTAAAATTCGAAGCTTTTGGTACCCGTGGCGTATGAATATTAATTGGCTGTTAATTCGATCGTTCGCTGGCCAAAAAGGATTAACCACCTTTCGAGATTTTTACATTTCAAAGCATCGATGTTGCACATTTGGAACTCCCTGATAAATTGAATGAACATTTAAAAATTAATGCATTCTGTATACGCTGGTTTACTAATTTTTCTTTTATGAATTTAATCGATTCGGCAAACGGGGGTAGCTCAATTACCATGATTATACCCGATCTCTGGTCGTCTTCTGGCTCAGAGTGGTTCGGTAGGTGTAAGACGGAAACGACAACACGAGAACGGCGTTCACGCGCGCGCGTATAGACTTATACACGCGGGTGTTCCATCGATAATGCCCGGATTCTAACGGGTCGCTCAATAACGCGCATATCCAATCCATAAGTTATTAAGGCTTCGTGTGCGTTCGCCAGTGGCTGGCTGCGGAACGTCATGCGGGTAGCTTCGAGGATTGGTTACAATGGCTAGATTGTTTCGCGCTCCTTTTGCCTCCCTCCTTTGGCCCGTTTGCTCATCGGACATCGATCTGATTTAATCATTCCCCTCCGAGATTCGCTGCCTAAGTGGGCGTGGGAAAATCGGACCCACATTCTATTCAGAAACCATTCTCTTTCACCTAGAACTTTCTTCGATATCGAGCACCTGCCTTTCGAGCCCGTATCTACGTAAAAACAAGAAAATCCTACAACCATTAATAAAACAAACTTTCAGTGCATATTTTTCAAGAAATATTCAACTCTTTGCATTCGAAGCAATTTTAATTTCAAAATCAGAACGTTTCTTTCAAGCCAGATCATTTTTATTATATGCAGACGAATTTAATAAAATTAAAACAGGCGCCTCAGAGTCAACATTCAGAGTAATAAATTTATTTTTGACCTCGTGGGCCACTGCTCGGAGGAGTGGACAAAATGGCAGGATTGCTAACGAACGGAGGGGTCGTGCTCGCGGAATATTCGTCCCATTCGAATCGTTTCGGTGTCTGAAACCCGAGCCGAGGCCAATATTCGATCGCATGCAAGCAACTTTCTCGCGGCCGGCATTATTTTCACTGTGGAATCAATAATTCCGGCGCACGGCGTGTCGGTGTGCTCCACGTTTCGAAACACACAGTCAAGTCGTCCTCCGTGGAGACTCTTTTGCGAGAAACCCGGCGAGCGGATCGGAGGCCATCCAGAAAAGAAGACAGCCGACGAAACATCCAACAAGGTAAATGGGTACCAGCCACTTAAGCAATGATTTAAGACCGGCCACGGGAAGTTTCATGGGCCGCGTACCCGCCCCCTCCCGCGCGTCCTAATCGAAAAACAGAAGCGACGGTGGAAGGGATGAAGGGTGGAATGTACAACCGATAGTTGGATCGCGTGCCACGAAATCGTGGGAGTGCTTCGAAACGAGGGTCGCCTGTTTCTTCCGTTGCCCTTCTTCCTCTTTTTTCTGTTCTCGGTTTAGGTGAGAGAGACGAGGAGAGGAGCGAAAGGGGTTGGCCCGAGGTGTTTCGCCCCTGAAATCGTGCACTCCTATCGGAAAAAGATTCGTAGTATCGACTGGCCAGGCTTTTTTGGCTAATGAATCTCCCGGGTTAGTTAGCTAATGAACTCTTTGAAGTGTGGCCGGTTTTTAGCCCGCCGTTATTTCGGAATTATTTCTGAGTTTAATCGTTTATTTAGAACGATTAACAGCACAGCCAATGGCGCCGTGAAGATCCTTAGCCACCCCTGCCTGTCTCTACGACAAATGTCAGGCCACTTTGTTCGGGAAGAATGACTACGCCTGGCACGAGGTTCGAAGGGTGCCCGCGAGTGTGATTTCAATTATCGAGGGCTGATACTCGGTCCTAATTCAGGGCGCGGATCAAGCAATGTAATCAAAGTAAACTGCGTCGCCCCCACCCCTAGAGATTCTTAATTCGGGGGTAAACGAAATTAATTCGTCTTGCCGCGCTAATGTATCCGCGAGTCGATTGCTTGCATCGCGATTCGCAAAGGTCTGTGAGGGTTGCGAAACTAGTTAAGCAAATAGACACTGTTGCAGACGAGAGAAAGACAGAACTCACGGTGAAGAGGGGCGGTCCTGAGGGGAGTGATGGGGTGGGTATTCTCGCGCGTTCACCGGGATTACGTTTTTAGATCGGCTCCTTAACTTCTCCGAGGGTTCCGGACCGGGGGAGGTGCGCGGGGGTGGTTTCCGATCGAAATTAAAATTAAAATTATCATAGGGACGTCGAGTGGGTTTGGTGAGCCGCGTTCCCCGGCGTGCAGTTAGTTTTAAGTGGATGGATGCTAGTGGAAACGCGTATCTCGTGTGCCGCTGATTGGAGCCACCCCTTCGAGTGTCCCGACTTCGATTATCGCGGAGTTTCCCGCGATGGCGGGGAAGTTTTTCGAGATGTTTGTTAAAATCGAGCATGGATGAGGGTTAGTTTTTCGGGGTTGATTTACCCGCCTCTTTACCCGCCGCGAGAACATTCCGCTTGTTTGAGGGCGTCCCGGCAACTTTCGGCTCGCCCCGGACTTTCTCCGCTTCCCGGACGATTTTAATTGATCTAGTAATTCAGAAAATTGCAATAACTTGCTAAACAATACGCTTCTCCCCATCCCCGACCACCTGGTTCGCCGTTCTCGATGGATCGTTGATAGTTTTTTCGCCGGGCGGACGATCAAAAAATTATTTGACAATTTCCCGAGAACCGACCAAGTTTCTTTTCCATCCGTATCGATCGCGCCTCGCTCGCGATTCGTTGTTACGATAAATGGAACACAGTGTTGGGTTTCAAGGCAGTCGATCCTTATCTCGCCGAGCCGTACACTTTACCCTGTTGAATATAATCCCGACAAAATTCAACCGAATCGATTTTACTTATGAAACCGAGTTCTATTTAAGATTCTCTTAAGCGTGTCCATAAAAATGTAAATTCGCTGAAATTTTCATAGCATCGGCTGCCAGCTATTCGGCTAATGAACCTTCCGGCTAGCTCTCCGACGAGAGCTATTCCTAGTCCATCTTGGATCGTTTAATTAATGCGAAACGAATGATACAAGTCGATACATACTTCAAGACATCTTAAATCTAATTTGCTAAATCTCTCCCGGAACAATATTCCGTGTTTCGAGGGGCAGCGAATTTATTAGACTCGAAAACTACCCGGGCAAAGTTTCTCGATCATCGATCCCAGAGAGGATTCGAAGTCACCATGGCGCGGAGAGATAGCAATCTAAGAAACCGCTCGGATAATCGAGGATCCCTCCAATTAAAGAATCACCCCAGGTTGATCGTGATACGCGGCGAGATTCGTCGAAGTTGGTCGCGTAAACGTTCCAGAAAATTAATCGCTGGCAATATCGTTCCGGGGATATATTTCGACGACGGTAATTTTTCCGCGATTTTATGGGAATTTGAGAATAATTCAATTACAAGAGGGGAGATAGATCCATCCGTTCCAAGTCGGACAGAGTAAGAAGGGGTGGTAGAGGGAGAGAAAGATATGCTAATTCCGAGATTCGGAAGCGCGAGCCGCCGGGCGGAAACACGATCGCGTCTCTCCGGCGAAGGGCGAGACACCGTTTCCAATTTAGAAATCTAATCTCCGGGCCCCGGCGCGGCGTGTCCGTAAGATAAAAACCAGCTCTCGCAGGGTTGGACGCGGGGGCGTCGTCGGTGTCCTCGAGCGTACCGTCGCGTTTTCAATCCGGCCTGATTAAATTCATTAGCGTAATAGGGGTATCGATATCCGAGCGATTTTCCTCCCTCTTTATTGCCAGTTCGCCTGCCTCTCCTTTCATCTCTTAGCGAACCGCTAGGCACGGCTGGGATCGCGGGGGTGGCTTCTTCCGAAGGCGACCGACCAATAAAATTGGCAAGAATTACTTGTTTAACCTTCGATCTCCCGGGGGTGTAACCGATTGAAGGGTGCTCACCGGGTCTCGCATCCTCTCCTCCCTTCTCCTCGCCGACCAACGATTCTTACCTATCCGTCGAGCACCTCTTCCCTGTCCACTTGAGGGGGTTGCGCGAGATTCCGTCTTGCGCCGCACAACAACTCCCCCAAATGATAGAGAGGGGATGGGTTTACGAGGGTTTATCAGGCTCTGGTAAACAGACGAACGGCTCGAGTGCCTGAGATATTCTAATGGCGCAGCCGAGTGGCACCCATGGGCGTCGTCGAGGTGTATCGGCCCTGGCATATCTTTGCTCAGACTTATGCCTTGTCGAAGGAAAAAAGGCTGCCCTGGTCCCCGTTGGTCAATCGACGGGGGGATTAATGGCCCGTTGTTGTAACAACCTTACCCCGGACCTTCGTTTACATCCCTTGTACATTTACAAGTGCATTCTACCATTTAAATCTACAACACGATTTTCCTCTCAAATTAATACATTACATATATTGTTCACTAGACTGTAGAGCTCTCAGCTACGAATCTGATAGAAATGTTTTGCGCAAGAAGCGAGGCTAGGTTATCGGTAAGTTCGGGTCGGATGGCAGGGTGAAGGAGGAGGACAAAGAGTGCCGGGCAAATTGCAGTCATTTCACGCGGCGTGTACACGAACGGCCGTGTCCTGGCCGTTTTCACATTTGTCCCCCGGATCACTGTTACTCCAGGACAAACGACAGACGTTCTCGAAACGACGCTGCATTCCCCGCAGCCGGCAAAAAAATTCTTGCCGCATTCTCCGAATGACACTAATCGCCTTCCTTTATCTTCCCACGGTTTCGTCCCGCCGCAAAAACAACGGTTCTCGCCGGACACTTGGCAATTCGATAATTGTTTCTGCGTTTCTTTAATAACTTCTTGCTCGCCCCAAGTGCCACGAAATTTTCGTCTCCCCGCCCGCTCTGTCTTTGCCACTAACAAAGTGAATCGAAAATTATCGTCGAGCCGGTGAACTGACCGTTCCGTGAATTCGAGGGACTTGTCTCTCCCGTTGTTAATCGAACGCGCCCTCATTATCTCGCCGTCCAATCAATATCGCTATTACAAAAACCTATTGTCCCCCTTTATCCTTGATTTCGCTCGCGATATTTCAATGCACACTTCGCGTGCTATTTCACATTCATTCTTTATACAGCGACTTCGTCTCTTACGTCTCCGAGTTTATTACCTCGTCGATCATTACTGCAAAAATAACCCGAAGTGCATGCAGATGTATGGATTCATGTCTCTATGCCACTTCAGTGATTCCAAAATATTCCCTACGTCATGTTCAATTTTTCGACTACCCGCATTATAAAATTATTTCACCCCCCAGTAACCTGCAATTTCAATTAAAAATTATTCAGTGAGTGTAGACATTGATGTACTAGGATGCAGGATTCATGAAAATTCAATGTCCTGACGTTCGTCTATATAAAATGTATTTTCAATCTTCGTTCGAGTGAAGTATTGCCCCAGAATTTTTTAAGTAATTATTTTTATCGAGTGTTTAAGGGTTCAATTAGAACATTCGTTAAGGAGTTAGCGTAGCGAAATGAGAATTTTCAATTTTGCGAACAATTTTCAACGAAAGTCGCGGAACGATCCCCCGCCGTTCGGCGGCCGACGAATGATTGTCAACCGGAGCGAAATGACATCCGCGTAACCGAATTAGTCGAGGAGAGGCCGCATTAACGTGATGAGTCAGTGTCGATATCGACGAGGTCCTCGCTTCGAGGTTTTATCGTCGGATCGCAATCGTGTCTTTAAATGCCTTGCACTCGATGCAAATTTCTTCCGGTCGAGCGTCGAGCAGAGGGGGAATAAATTCCGAGGTGAAATTTTTATCGAGACCGATCATTAAACGGATAGATTGAACGTTCGATTGTGGGCTTCCCCCTGTGGGAGTTCCTCCTCCACGCGCGCGCGTCTCTCTATTTTTATTATTTTTATTATTATTCTATGAGACGCCAATCGATCCCTTGCGACGACCTATAAATGTTTATTCGAGCCGAGCCGACAAGGGAGAACCACCTCGAGTTTCGCGGACGTCTGTCGCCGTAACGATGCTATATAGATTTTTCGCGATACGAACGGTGACGTGGCAATCGCACGAACGCTTATGTTTATTTCAAACGGTCGATCAAGTCCTATCAACCACCTGCGAACTTCTTGGTCTGCTCCCGCCTGGAAATACCAGTGTCATTCTACTTCTGATCGGAACCACTATCATCGATGCTATTTGTTTTTCTTTTTTACCTTCTCCGCCGGCCAATATCCATGTCACGATCTTATAAATAAAATCCTAGTCCCTCATCTATAATAACTGTGATTATTACGCATTTATAACCATTCCGAAAGTGTAGCTAACCGATGAAACAATAATGGAAAAGTTCACCGAAGAATTTTTAAAGTACCGTTTATTTTTTACCGTATCGAATTTCTTCACTTCGGCAAACTGACGTCTTTAGCGCAACCTTCGCAATGTAATCCATGCAGGTCGATTCTTCTTTAAAGATCCACTTTGCCAGTAATGATAGAGGACTTCAATGTTAGTGGTGAATGCAAGAACAGGAGACTTGTAATTCTTATGTAGTCTCCTTTAATTCGGTCTATAGATCGTCTTTTGCTTTGCGACCTCTGTGCACGGCGCATTAACCTGTTAACCGTATGGTTTTTTAATCGTCGACTCTTGGGAACTCGTAACTATTGACAAACAATATTGAAGTTACGAAACTACTGTCTGTAATTACAATCTGGGAACAAAGTTTATCGAAACACTCGTTACACAGAACTTAGGAAGTCTTATAAAATCTTATATTTGACTCGTATTCTCTTTGCTTAAATTTTTCCAGAATTTCAGTGAGCAAACGAAATGCGTTATTACGGGATAATAAATCAAGTAAAGATAATACAGTGGTTGGAAGAGAAGGCAGATTAAACGACGAAATCGGGAAGCACGGCGAAAGGTGTAAGCTCAAAGTTTTCCTGTCGATCAACGACAGCGAGGGGTGTCTGCGGTGAATAGCTCGAGGGTTTGATACGATTGATCTGCCAGGATCGAGAAGAAGAAGCGGGAGAAGAAGCGGAGGAGGATGATGAAGAAGAAGAAGAACGACGGGGGGTGCACGCGAACAGAACGGATGGCGGAACGAGAAATCTTTTAGGCTCTAATTGCCGTAATTAAATCCAAGAACTTACCCGATTCTCCGGTCGAGATCTCGAATCGTTGCGCCCCCTCGAGTTATTCTCAGCCACCCCGTGAGCTTCGCTTCCCTTGCAATCCCTCTTCGAGGCGTCGTGCATTTAACTACTCTTTCGTCGCCGTTTTTCTGATATTTCTATCTCGACTATTATTCTCTATCAATTTTTCAGTAGCTTCGGAACACGCCCCGATTCCAAAATGGAGTCACAATTTTTATCTACCAATCTTTATCCAAGTTCTTGATTTTTTAGGATTACTTGGAAGCTGAACAAAAATTTCTGTTACAGTATTTAGAGTCACAATTTTTATCTACCAATCTTTATCCAAGTTCTTGATTTTTTAGAATTACGTGGAAGCTGAACATTTTCTGTTACAGTATTTAGCTTATGTAGAAACGGAGAGCCTTGAATTTTTAATCGGTAGTATCCATTAGATACTTCGTTCGGAGAATTGCCACAAATTTCACTTTTTAACTATCTTCACACGATTTCACGGAGTTTTTACGACTGGATCCGCAGCGTGCAGGTGGCGATGATTATCACCTTTGCTTTCTATGTTCGACCATCACCCTGTGCACAAAGTATGGAGGAGTTGTCACGCGCGCCGATGATTTGTTAATGAGGAAACGGGAGTGTCTGAGAGAAACGTTCAGCATGGGACCTTTCCATCCTTGCTGCAGGCGTCGTGAAGCACAGTAAGCTGTTTCACGAGATCGAACGGTACCCGACGATCAACCGAAATGTATAAACTTATTTATTTCGTGGGCAGATAACCCCAGCTTCCCGCAACAGCCGAGACGGCCCATTGGCGCCGAATTTCTTTCGACCGATAAGGGGCACAGGTTCCCTCGATCGAGCGTTAGCTAATGATCGATTCTCGCGAGCCCACTCCTTTACATTCCATTAATTCTCGATTCAACATAAATATATACGAAAAAGTCTCTACCGATTTTTCAAATTAATTATACCTTGCGCTTTATTAATATTTTAGTTAATTATCGATTGGACATAAACACAAGATATCTCTATTTACAAAAATTTATTATTAAAACGTTCTTAAATTATTCAGCACTAAAAATTTTAATTTTTGTAAAATACTCTTCGTTTAATAAATTGATCCAAAACTGCAACCAATGCTAAATATGTATCGCATCTTCCAACTACACAAAGACTCTTTTTGATTCCGATAAAGAATGGACTTGCACCAAGCACCAATTAAATAACACGTCTCGGAATTGCAGTATAATTTAAAGAGTCCGTCGTTCCAAGGTCGCGCGTTCCCATTACGCCGCCCATGGATCGGCCGCATAGTTTCTCGAAACTCCGGAAAGGTTACAGGTCATTTATTACTCTCCTATTCAAAAAGACGCACAAACACCATCGAGGGAAGCTGGCTGATAAAGATTCTTCCTTTCGAGTAGCTGTGGTGCCGCGCGTGGGAAAACCGTGACGATAATAATGACTGCTGTGGAATACATCTGACGAGCATAGTTATCGAATGGTCTGATAGAACCGTTTCGATGAACTATTTCGTTCCGATCGGTCCACGCGCGGAAGTTGACACTGATAATTGATAAGAGGCGACCGCGACGGACGGTAGAAAAATCTAACTGGGTCAGAGTATCGACATAATTGCCTCGTAATCGACCTAACGATCTTCTAACGATCTCTCGCCATTCAAAAATTTCCCAATAATGCCAAAATACGAAAACATTTCCAAGTATAAGTAAATCTGCTCCATTGAAATTCCCTTAGCTAATTTTATTTAAAAATTCGATTGTTAGTACACGATTGCGAATAATTAGTAGAAATGAGATCAAGTCAGCGGGTTTTTCTGTAGCACGATTATTTAATCGCGAAGAATTTGTCCGACCGAGGCGATGGTTGCGGGACAGACGATGGTTCGAGGGGGACAGGTTGGGTTAATTTGCCGGTGTCTCAAGGATCGTGGAGCTTGAAAATCCAAGTTTAGGTGTCCGATCGCGAAGGCAACCCTTCGGATCTGTGGTCAGCGTGAACGCGAAGAGAGGGCGAGTGCGATAAGCGCCCGGATTGCGGCTGGGTCCGATCATTGGCCGGCTCTCGGTGGCGCAGTCAGATCGAATCACGATCACCGATCTACCGGATGGAAGGTGCACCGAAGGGATTTCCGGCGCAGATTGGCCCTAAGCAAATGACAAAGCACGGGACACACCAGCGTGAATGACGGAGGGAACCGGTATAGTGACGAGGACCAGTGGAGACGGGCAAACGCGACCAGTAGACAGAGACCGAGTAATTCGAGGCCGGTGTCGGGACCGTGGGGGGTAGTCGGGAAGGAACTGTAATCCTAAAACGGGGTGAGATCAGAGGGTGGTTTCCTTGGCCAGCCGCAATCTGTCCGTTCGCCCAGCAAAGCTCCAAGAATCCTGGCCGCCTGGCCTTTGGAGTTTAGAGCCAGGCCACGGTGCAACGCGCACCCCTTACGTCGAAACGCGGTCGGAAATTGACCGTGTCCCTATTTGTCCTTTTACTATGATGGTTCTCAACCATCGTACCGATCGCATCCGATCGGCCGCAATGAACCAGTCCTCCCGGAAACTCTCGCCGATGTTTTATTCATACGGTCCGGACTCCTGCTGTCGGATAGGGGCGTCACCTCGCAGGATTTCACATCGTTATTATAGTAAGCAATCATTTTTAATGCATGAAAACGGCTAGTGAATTATACGATATGCTCCCACTCGTGACTTATGCATTCATTTTAATATTTAAGTCCTCTTTTAGAAATTTTCATATTCTTTTTCTTCCGCGCATCGCATACTCATGTTTTGTATATTTTCCAATATCTCCATTGTGAACCTGGCTATCAGTCGAAACAATCGAAAGAATTTTGAAGAACTCGACTTCCGCAACGACGTCCTCGCAGAAATTCCTGCGGTCAGTTATTCCGCTTAGCTTAGTTACAGATTTATCGCTCGAGTAAACAATTCCGATATTGCCGGGACGCAGCGGCGAAGACGCGTCGCAATATTTCTCAGTCCCTCCCAAAGATACTTGTTGAAGCAAACTTTAAAGCCGCTTGACAAATGCCGGTGTTTCGCAGCCCGTCCAAATCTCGATGCGGAGTCGATTACTCTTGGCAGAGCGGCCCTGCTCGGTGGGCGTTAATGGGTTAATTCCGATGACAACACGCGACGATTATGCCAAGACACGCGGACACTCTGCATATAGAGTCGCGATCATTTTCGGAGCAATGCGATTGAATGTATACCCTCTGTGGACTAGACGGAATAATCGAATCGCGAAAATTAAGGGAAGACTCGATTCAGAATGATATAAACATAAATCGAATCGGCAGATCAACTTGTCAGAATCAGGTGACAGACTGGATCGAAAAATGAATAAAAAATATTCGTGTTCTCCAGAGCTAGCTTCCCTCTGCGAGAGTTTGTTAAACTACTCTGTCAAAAAACTTCGCGGGGTCCTTGACTTCGGGTTCGAATGTTTCGCCGGGGAAAAAAGAGGAATTCTTTCCGTCGTCGGTGGCGAAGCGACGAAAACACGGAGAAGGGGGCATGAACAGAAGCGCGGAAAACGAACCGTAGGAGCGGAGGAGTGGCGGGACAGCCAGCAGCCGTCAAAAGTTGCCGAACTAATAGGACAATTTTCAGTGCGGAGCGTTTAATTAAATTAATTATATGCGCGCCTCGGTCGTAATATAAATTGTGAGCAAGCGTCGGGGACGAACGTCGCGGGGGTGGGTTACGGGGGTGAGTTTCCGGTTGGCGTCGCGGCGGGGAAAGGGCCCGGTAAAATGCCGTCAAGCTGTGATCGCCAACTTTGATAGTTACGTTTCATCCATCTATCCGAGATACATTTTCCGCGGGCTGCTTCGACACACGAACTTCGGCATTGGGACCGCGTGTGTACACATTTTGCACGCTTAAAGTTACCATTTTCGTGCCACCGCCGTTCCACGCCGGCAAGACAATGCCACTGCAACCACGCGTTTGTCGACACCACCGGGGGTTCGAACGGAATTTATCCGGTTAAAGGTCGATTCTTAACGAACGGAAAGTTTGCTGCCGCGAGACATGGATTTTTTAAGCAACCGTACCTAGTTCGCCGTGCTATTTTAACGAGAGTCACTCGAGAAAATTCCGAACGACTCAACTTTGTTCGGCCATTTTGTAAACAGAAACATTTTCCATACTACCCCGAACTTTCAACAATTATTACATTACCGTGACAAATTCGAGAGGCGTCGAGTTTTCTAGAATTTTATCGAAAGTGTCCGCCAGCTTCACCGGGGCCACGGATAATAATATACATATATAAAATGCAAAGAATCGTGCAGTTTATTATCCGTATCAACTGCTATGGAAACAAAGTTCACGGTGCAGGTAGGTGGGTTGGAACGATGACGAATTCTAAATAAAATAATATCGTGGAGCCCTCCGATACCTTCCGGAACTAAGGAGCACCCTCTGTTCCAGTTCTGGCCGCTGAAAGCTGACCAGGAAAAAAAGCAGACCAAGGGAATCGTGAATGGAAAAAAAGAAAAAAAAATATACACGGAAAAAAAGAAGCATCCCTCTAATTCCAACCTGTCGTCCAGCCAGTAACAATTGAGCGAACCGCAAGGGTCGCGTAGCTTCATAAGGGTTGCAATTCCCACTCCCCCGGCCGCCTGGAGTCCCCGAAAAGGTTTGAAAGGCCAGGGAAACGGACTCACGGGTTCCTTCTCGATGCCTCGTATCCTACCATCCCGGTATTTGCACACACGCGTCCGCGGATAACAACGGGGGTAGCTGGAAGGCTTCTGCGATTCCTACGTCTCCAGATAAAGGGGCGAGGGGTGCACACACGCCGGCAAGCCGGGGTAAACAGCCAAGTTTCCAGGCGGAGCGGCGATCCTTGCGAGCCAGACGGTAAATACATTTTTAAATAAGAGTTTTTTACTCTCCGGCAACCCTGCCTACAAACCCACCTCCCCTCCCTTCCGCCACCCCCGACCACCGTGCGCGCGTACCGCCACACGGATTCCGTCCCCGTATCGGGGAATTATCCTTTGCTTTGCGCATTATCCTTCGGCCCGCGGCTGGGGTAGCTTCAAAAGGTATCCACGGACCGGGCCACCCCCTTTTGCCCACTCCCTCCGCCCTGACTTCGGCATTAGACCGTCTCTCCCTTCCGATTACTGTCTGACTTTAACCGCCGAGCCTAGCCGGTTGCGTTACTTTGCACCGCTCTCCGCTTATCGATGACGACCGGTTCCCGCGAATTTATCGGAGATTCGATTCGGCCCGATGCGCAGACCACCACAGCAACACACCGCATTCAGGGGCAGTTTCCGCTAGTTCCCGGCAGAAAAGAAATCGAGCGTGCTCGGCTCTAAATTGCCCGATAAAACCACTACTTTCAGAAAGTTGTTCCATGCTGCTTCAATCTCAAACAGTTCAACTTAATATTGATTTTCCAGTTTTCAATCAGTGTCGGTAAAAATTGAGATGTGGTTCATCGACGCCGGAAAATTAATTCGCTGACCGAGACTAATGTTGCGTGAGCTAATTTTGTCCGAAAGTAGCAACTGTATGGTGCTGCGGATCGCGTTGGAAATTGATGTTGGTCCGCCATCTTAGGTTAGCGTCTTCGCGAGCGTTCCTCTTGGACTCGTTTTTTTTGGCGGCCGTGCGGCGTGCTCGCCGCTCGAATTCAATTGTGATTGATCACCGACGGTGATTGAGGATTCGAAATGAAAGCCTCGGCAGTCTCGGTGGCGAAGACAAAAAGACGAGGCCCACCCCCGACCACCACCTCCTCCTGTTCCCTCTATCCATCCGTTTCTCCTTTTTTCCCGCCCTCTTACCCTCCTTGCCGCGACTACGGTCGGACCAGCGGGCACAGACGGCACGAATAATGGAGTAAAATTCATACGACTCCATATCGGCGCGATAAAAAGACAGACGGGACAGACAGACAGTCGTGCCAGAACGAGCGAGAGAGCGAAGCAGAGCGGAGCAGAGCGACCGAGAATCCCGCACAAAGGAAGGATTAATTCTAAATATCATATACTTGCCGGGGCTAAAAGCGAAGGTGGAAAGGGTTCCGTCGCCGGGGAAACTCGGAGGACTGATAAGTTACGCGCTCGCGGAGTGCCGGCTTTTCAGGGGATTTCCCATTTCGGGTCGTAAAAGACCATGGTTATTTCACAACCGACCGAAAAATCGTCCGAGGATTTTTCAACGGACTTATTTAGACGGCGTTCCGATCGGAGCCCGGCTACTCTGCCCCTTGTCTCTTCGTTCATCCCAACGCTCCTTCAAAAAAATCCTGGATTCAAATTCTGACCGGAGGAGGCCGTCATTTAATCAGCCATTGCAAAATTCGCTTCTTTTTCTTCTAATTGATCAATCTACGTTACATTAGGTTATACAGTTCTCCCATAGTAAAAAATAGGAGTTGAAATTGTTCCAATCCTAAATTAGAATAAATTTCTCCGTCTTTCATAAATTGCTCTGCCCTATTTTCTGCTCGCGTTTCCGACCTGTTCGTAAATAAATAAATTCGCGGAGCGTAAACGGGGAAAACGGTTCGACAGATATCGGAGCGTTTCAGAGACCGCGGTTCGAACAGTTTCAACCTCCCCGTTCCCCCCGCCATTGTTCTTTGGCTACATGTGTAACGATAAAAGGGGTTTCAAGCGTCGGCGACACGGCAGCTCGGCGTCTCGCGTGGAAATGGTTAAAAAGTGGTGTGTCGTGGGGTACACCGGGGGCTGTACGAGAGGGCGCGAGAGGGGAACAATGCCCCTGCCACGAAATCGCATAAAGCCCTGGCGACAATGCGGAACACAATCTAAGAACTCCATAGCATTATATTACGTCCTATTGCGTAATAATACACCGTCGTCCGCGGGCTCGGACGCGCACGATACACGCGGGCGCGCTTAGTTTTTGTTCGGTGCCACGAATAAACGTCGCGGGGGAATTCTTATCTGACGATAATTCAACGGGGCCGGCTGTATCGCACGCTCGATTTACTGTACATTTCGCGAATGCCACCGCCAAGGAATGCCGCGCCGTTATTATTACACTTTCGAACCTATATTCCCGCGAGCTGCTCTCTCGCTCCATCCATCTCTCTCTCACTATATCTGTCTTGCTCGTTCTCTCTGTTGTGACCGCCCCAGCCCCTCCAGGCTAACGAGCCTTTGACATTTTGCCAATTCGATCGAACCGAACCGCCCGAAATCTCAGACCAGTTCCGCGATACGTGAGACGATGACTCGCCGTGACACCGTCTGCCCGGAACCATCCGAGACCATGCAAATATCAATGATCTCGAGAAAACGACCAGCCTTTCGATTCTTCATTCCGCGGCGCGTCAACCGTGGATATCTCAGTACGAATTTATTCGAAACAACGGAGTGGATTTCTTCTCGAATTAAAAGGCATAATCTAGTGAAATGGGTAACTATAAACTAAATAAACTTTATGCTGATTTATAATACGACAGAACTTTCCCTTCAACTTTATACATTATCAGGCTTCTGCGAGAATCCGAAATCTCGGGTTCGGGTCGGGTCGGGTTTCCGAAAGTGAGATACGTTTCGGGTCCCGAAGAGACATAGGCAGAGCCGGACACTTTCGAGACCCGAAACGTATCTCACTTTCGGATACCCGACTATTCTCGACCGAAAATTCCCAACCCGACCCGAGCGTCGGGTTTCCCGAGATTTCGGGTTCTCCAGAATTTTCTCCTTTTCCAGAACTGTTTTATTTCGACAGATCACGCAAAGATTGAAATAAAAATCTATCAGAAATTGACTAATGTAAATTTGCCGATGCCCGACGTAGATCGTCGACAAATGACGTAGAAAGTCTGGCGGTCTCGGTGAAATGCATAGGTTCAACGACCCAGTCAAGTTATACTACGCTATAAAGACAGTATGTTAATACTGCTTTATTTATGCACTTCCAGACGCGTTGCTATTCCTTTTATCCTTATCCAATTGTCCGAGAACTAGATTGTGCCTGCATAATCGCATTCAATCGGTCTCCACATAATTGCATCGCCATCCCTATCGCATTATGCAACTATATATACCGAACGATCCTTATTTTAGTTTTATTAGTCTCGTTGACGTGAATAGCGGAAAGACAATGACACTCTAGACATTTTAAATCGTCGATGGTGATAAGTAGGTATTAGAGTGTCTCGTATTGTTATCTAGGATTGTGTAGTCTCAAGCAGGGCTATACCGAGAATTTGCTCTACGAAATTACTCGATCCTATTTTTACGAAAGCAAATCACAGGTCGATGCTTGTTATTTCTATTTGAAATAAATTTCCTCGATAGTCGGATTTAATATCAATTCCGAATATAGACTTCAGACCATTTCAGTTCAGTGAAATGAATTGAGTCAGCGTGTTAGTACATCCATTTCCCAGATTTCCCGGCAAACAGTAACAGCGGAATAATACAAATAACGTTGTAAAGCGATAGACAGGAGCCGGCAACAAGCCGTTAGCAGATTAGACCCCCATGCTCCGGGTCGCGCTAATTACAGACCACAAAGCCTCGAGGCAAGAGAAAAAATCCTAGCCAGTGGCCAGTGGTGAAAAAAAATCCTCTTGCGAGTTTCCGTACGAAATTACGGTGCATCCATAGAATTTTCGGTGACGTCGATCCGGTGAGGCAAGGAGTTAGGGGGTGGCCAGTGAAGGGAAAGCTAGAGATCGAGGTAGCGGGGCAGAGAGGGAGAGAAAGAGAGAGAGAGAGTCGGCTCTCGTGGCGGGATTAATCGTGAATTATCAATCGACGAAGTCGAGTCGAGTCGAGTCGAGTCGAAAGCCGAAGGAGAGCGGCACCCTCTGGTCGAGAGGGCCCGGAGGGCTTGCTGAACGACGTTTCTGGTTAATCGCGTTTGCGGAAAAACGGAGATAATTCCTGGTCGTCCGTCTGGACGATGGAGGCGTGTACGTAGCGCGGAGGAAAGGCACACAGCCAGGGCCATATAACCGTGTAGAGAGAGCGTAGGATACCGGGGGCCGTAGGAGGAGAGAGGGAGGAAAAAGTGGGGTCGTAGGTGATCTCCCTCTCCCCCCCATCGCGTATGAGCCGGGGTTTCTGCGGGGCGACGGCGAGAAGGGGTGGGTAGGGATTGATATTCGTGGGCACACGGAATTTTTAACTAGCCCGGCCAGCCTTTAGTCGTTCCGCCGCGAAAGCGCAGCAGAAAAGTTATGAATCTAATTTTCAGCGTATTTGTGTCTCAGCCGCCGCGCCACCCCCTGCTGCCTCCGACCCACCCCCGTTCCACCGACTCCGCTCCTCTCCACCCTCTGTCCTCCCTTTGCTCCGCCATCGCCACCAGGAACACCTATATCAATCCCCCTTTTCCGTCCCTCCGTCTCTGTCTCTTTTCTCTCTTCTGAATACACGCGTCCCTCTTCCTCCCTTGTCTTTCGCTCGCTCCACCTCTTCCGTCGTTCGCTTTCGCGTAATAAAGCGCGCCGCGGCTTCGTTAGGTTTTTATCTCGGCCAACAAAAAAAATTAATTTCGAGAGACGCCATGGTTTTTCCAGCCTCCACCTATACCCTCCCTCCACCTCTTCCTCCTCCACCCTCCCATTCGTATCTTTCTCCACCCATACACGCACCAACGACCGGGGCTTCCTTCCCTGTCACGGATAAGTTCGTATGCGTGAGAACGTTTCCTTTATTTCGCTTTTTTTCCACGTTTTTACGAGATGTAGCCGACCGGCCACCGCACCCGAACTTGAAACGCGATTACCTTCGCGAGCCCGGTTTTAATGTAATCTAAAATTTAAGGCACTTTTAAGCGGACCCATGGAACCTGCGGAAGGCTCTCATTTTTTCAACGTATTCACTGGGCGAGAGAGCATTTCTGCGTGGCTGCGCGAATGTTCCAGATCTTCGAATCCATTTCTTTTCGCACAAAATTCTAACGTTTAGATCATATTCAATGAACACGTTGACGACGGTGATTCTTATCTTCACCTTTCATCTTTGAATTGAGATATCGAATATTTGCACGTTAATTTATCATTCGCGAACGCTGCGAATAATCTTGTTCTAATCTCGCGATATCTTACAGTGTTTAGTTTGCTAAGAAGAAATCCACACATCTAATTTTCTCGTCATTCCGCTGCATCCGGAACGAATTACGCTGGAAAAATGAAGGTTAAACGACGATTGTAACCCTAGGCAATCGAGTGAGTTGCTACATTAACAAAATTATTCCAAGTATTGTATATTCAATGAATAACTAAACGTGTCAGTATAAATGCATGAAATGAAAATAAATCGTTAAAATGAAAATATGTTAAATCGGAAGTAATGTTTAGTTTTCGAGTTGAAACAGTTCCGAGTGTAAAAGGTTCAGCTTGAAAGGAATACGCTCTCTTGACGAATGGAGGGAAGCTCGACGGGCCAGAACGGCCGTTTGAAAATTGGTAATTCCGATCGACAGGTCCGAGTGTCGCATCGAAAGCCGGCGTCGATCAATCAACCGTGTGGAATCGTCCGCGCAACACGCTCGAAAGAGACGATCGCGTGGCGACCGGGTGCACTTTCCAGCGTCCGTGTAAATCAAGCCAAAAACTCCCCATATTCCCCCATACATCACCGGCGTGCGGATGGAGCGTGTAATTCCCGAGCTCGCGTTCGTCACGGTTATAAGCGATAATTCCAGTTAGTGGTTCCAGTAGCTCGCCGGTGGCCACGGTAGCCGGGTTTCACACCATCACGCGCGGCTTTCTGTATCTCGCTCTAGATCGTGGGTTCGTGTATAGAAGTCTAGAAGAGGGGAGACGAGAGAGGGAGAGAGAGAGAGAGTCATGACAGTCCGCCATCGTGGCCCGTTTCTATAAATCTCCTTGTGACCCGATAAGAAAAGATTGCCTATCGATGAGTGGCCGGCCAAGAAAACGAAACAGCCTCGACTTGTGCCGGCACGATACATCTTGGGGGTAAAAAGAGGGAGAGAAGGAGAGAGAGGGAGAGAGAGAGAAAGAGAGAAAGAGGGCTCCGGACGAACGGAGGCGCAACGATCGTCGGTCGGCATTAAATCGAAGGGCACGAGGCTTTGAGCAACCCCTTTCATCCCCCGTTACGGTCTAGCCATACCTCGTTCGAGGCTCGCTCGCTCGCGTGCTCGATGAAATATACTTAAAACCGTAATTACGATATAATCAGCTGCCGCCGTGACCAGATACGCATCTCGGCGGATGCGGAGGAGAAAAAGGGGAGGAGGGGGACGCTGGTAGGAGGGTGACGAGGGTGGCCGATCGATCTGTTCGAACTGTAAAACCCTTTTTAAAAGTATACGGAGCGAGGGTGAAGGTGCAGTAGGGGTGTAACCGCTGCCGTTCACCCGTCAGAGGAAAGCGGACCTCCACCCCCGCGCCCTGGCCACCTCCGGCGACGTACACACATACCAACGTGACGTCCGAATGCCCGCGAGCGCACGCGCGTCCTCTCCTTTTATATATGTATGTATATGCATATGTATATGTACATGTACATGTATATGTATAATACATACCCGCCACCTATGTATACGTGTACACGCGTTCGTGTAGATATATGCACGTGTATATGCGTGCAGGGGGCGGAGAAACGAGTTTTACACATCGCGTAAAAGTTAGTTCCTAATTATTCAGATTTTCTAATTAATGTTTCAGCCGACGATGATGGAGCATCCGGCCCGTCTTTCCTCTCCCTCTTTTTTCCTTTATCGGCCGCCGCGCATGCAGCCCGATCCTTCCTTATTTGTAATTGCGCGATATTACTTGCCGGCAGAGGCGGCTGACACCACGGCTTCGTGGGAATCGCGGAAACGATCGCCGATTTCCCATTCCATGACTAATCGCTTTACATTATTTATTTGATAATTTAAACAAGACTAGAAAGGGCTGTTTCTTTTAGACAGAGATATGGACGAATTTGCTTTCAACGAGATTGAATAATTGCGATTAACATCTGAGGAAGACACGCTACTCATAAGCGCTAATAGAGCCAGAAAAATTTATAGAATTAAATATTTGATCTATAAGCTCTCGACAGTAAAAGCTTTAATAATACAATAGTTATATTTAATACGATTATCGCGAACAGAAATGATTTCTAAATTAACTGGAATGTAACGATGTGTGTGTGTGATTGAAATATATAAAATTTGTATAGTGATAGTTTCTACCGAATGTAGAGGACATCTCGGCAGAGAGCATCGGCGCAGCATTATCAGCAGCTCCGAGCTGCGTGAGAACATCCCCGAAGGAAGTTGCGGGGGCGTCTCGTCAGATGGCGTTGATCCGATGGCGGCGTTCACTCGTTAATGTTTGAAAAATAATATTAAACATCGGGTAACGTTGATGAGAGCGAAGACTCCTTCAAGTCGCGAGCGAACTGATCCGTTTCTCGGTTTCTCCAGCAACGTGCAACGTCCTCGTTACGGATGCAATTTCACGGGTTACACAGTTAAGAGGGCCAGCGTACAGGTTGGCCAGGCCTTGCTCGGGGGTGGAAAAAACCTCCCCGTATCGTGGAGGGAGGAGAGTTATTCTGGCCAGTTTCTATATTTTGTTCTACTTGAAACTTACGAAACGAATACCTAACGATATTGGCTCTATCCGTCAGCCTGCACCTCTGACCCACGTCATTTTCGCTCGAGCGCAATAATCCCAGCTTTTTGCCAGGAATCCCATCCCCTCTTCTCAACCTAGGGTCCTCTCCTGCATCGTCCGACGTTGAATTCGTTCATTCCGCCGCGCTGGACTCCGCCGAAAAAGAATACAACGATCCACGGAACGGAATTCGTGTTCTTCGAGTTGCTGGCGCTCTCTCTCTCTCTCTCTCTTTCTCTCACTCCCCCTTTTTCTTTCTCCCTCTCTGGCTCTCTCTCCCTCTCTCTGTGCCTTAGATTTCCACCCTTTTATCAACTCGAATCGTTCTCGAACTTTTGATAATGTCGTTATCTATCGCGAAACGATAGGTAAACTGATAACGAATTTCGCGGCGCTATATCGATTTTTTATTTACCGCATCGGAATGTAAATTTACGAGGCTGTTAATTCGATGTTTGTTCGTTTAACGACGACATGGATAGATATGATAAGGTGTAACCTAAATTCATATTCAGTGGTTTGCCGGTATCACGAAAAAATTCAACAAATTTTAACAGTGGGGCACCGATCCACTCATGCATTTCGTTAGTCGACTGTCATCAGTCATCAGTATTTTCATCTGGTACTTCACCTTCTTAACTATTTTCTCATATCATCAAGATATTTATCACATCAAACATAACTTTCTAAATGAAAATTTTTCTCAATCGGAAAAGTAATAAAAATTAAACTTGTGATTTTGGCGCAAGGTTCGATGATGATATCCAAGTTTTACTGTAACTCATTATTTTGTTTCTATTTTTTATAAACGTATTAATTTTTCAGACGCAAAAATGATCCATACAGGGATCGAAACGTTGAGTTAAATTAATTTGCAAACTTGCTGCTGTTATTAATGATCGAACCTTGCACCGAAATCACAAGTTTAATTTTTATAACTTTCTAAACCTGCTGCAGTTTCAATAGCAACAGAGTCTGTATCTGATACAAAGGGGTAATTTCTGCGTTTCTGCGAAATGAAAGCGGAGCAGAAAATCGTCGCAATTCGCAGAAAGTCGTCGATCCCGATGGCTTAGAGGCGCGGCAAGATTTTCCCGTGGAACATTACGTAATCGTGAAAGCCTCGGTTTCTCCATCCACCCACCGATCTGTCAGTCGACCTCTAATCCGTTTCACAACAGTTGGTTTCGCGGCGCTAGCTCGCTCCGGAACGATAAAATTCGTCGTCCCGTCCGTGGCGATTGTTTGTTGCGGCAGGTATTGCGCACTCGATTGCTTCTTATCGCGCCAATTATCAGCAAATCTTCGTATCAGTGTAAATACGGTAATATCGGGGATCGTATTGGTTCGGCCTACCGGCGTTGCCAATATGGCCGCGCGCGTCGATGTCTCCGCGATGGCTTCGCGGTACACGTGACCGCAGGTGATCGCAATTATCGATAAAACCGCGAATCAGGCGATGACTGTCGATATAGGACACTGCGAAACCTCCATTGTTCAACGTCTACACTGTCATCTTTGAACGTCTATCCTTTTAACGTCTATCGAAATTACAAAGATTTTCCAAATTTTTTTCGACGAACAAGACTCAATAATTTTGCTATAAAAATCTGACGGCTTGAAAAAGTATTCAGAATTTTAAAGGATTTTTAAGGGACGAATAAATTTTAATTTGATGATCATGAACGGAAACGGCGTTCTTCAAGGGACGAACGAATTCCTGTCGGATATTTATGAGAATAATGTTTTTCTTCAAGGATTGGCAGAATTCTAAATGGATGTTTGTGGACACGAAATGGTGATGTTTAAGGGACGAGAAAATGTTGTTTCGGTTGTTTCGTTTACTGGGAGGAGCGGCTAAAAAATTGGAGCTGTTTGCAAGCGGGTATCTATGGGAAAGAATAACATCTCTCGGTGCCGGGAGGCAGGAAGTCGCGAAGATCGCGGCTAGGAGAAGCGCGGATAACGTTCCCGGTTATTTCTTGATCTATCGCCCTCGGTACATTAGCCAACGTGTTTTGAAACACTCGCGGAGCGTATTTGCGTTGGCATCGAGCGGCGCGTTGTCTCTCTTTCATCTTTCCACGGTGGCAGGCTAGCCGGCTCGCCGGCTCGCATGGAACACCACCGTCGGGAAAGAAAGTCGTTAGCAGTCTAATTGCGAACTCTTTTCTTTCAAAATGACCCTTGCTCGATCCCTGACGATCTTTCGTCGCGGTCCACGTTTATCCCGGGTAGAAATTAATTAAATAAACTTCAGGCCTCCCAAGATGCAACGGATCCATCTTTGGCCGGGTTAAATTGGTACTCTCAAACGATAATAAATGAAATAAAATCGAACAACAAGCGAGTCGTCCTCCTAGCGATCACGGAACAAGTGTATCCATTTTTTTTCTTCTCTTTCCTGGAGATCAAAGCGACTCGAGAACACCCAACCGACTCTTCAAAACAATCGGAAAATGCTCCAAGACACTAATGTCTCCGATATGAAATGATGACTTTGTGTTATTTATAGCGCGATTCTGCGTCAGCTGGCAAACGGTAAAAAGCGTTTACCTGTTTTCCGTGAATACGATTCCGAGCGCGAGCCAGCCAAGATAAAAGCAGCCGGAGAACAATCGGTTGATACGATAACGTCGGCGGAATTAATTCAATTAATTAATCGATCCTCGAGACTTCGCGAATAAACGAATCCGGTAAAACAGGGAGGAATAACTCGATAGTTGTAATCGCGTATCAACTGGAAACGCTCAATTTATTCCATTTTATGAAATATAATTCCTTTGTATTCCCAGTTCCATACTAATTAACACCGCATTCAGTTGAGTTTATTATTCGCGTGTCAATCCATTTCATAAACTTGAAATTGACTGTAGAAGACCGATAAACAGAGGGAACTTCGATCGTCTCGCGAGCTGATAAATAAACCAGGAGGAAACGGGCCACAATCTTTCGATAGGAACGCCATCAAGTGATTCGTTCGCGCCGTCAGGGCTCATAAAACCCACCCCCTTCGATCCCTCGAAAGATTCATCTCCCCCGGCAAAGATATTCGAACAACTAGCTCCTTCCCAGGCTACATTGTCGCATTATTTGCTCCTCATTATCGTCTCTTTGCCGGCGAGCCTCCTCCGATTTCCATCCCCTAATCGGAGAATAATAAAAATCATTCCCATCGCGCGATGGCTTCTCAATAAAGACATTGTGTCCGAGGAGCAAATTCTTATCGGTGAAAAGGTGCCTCCTCTTCTCCTCCACCTTCCTCTTCGTTGTCGACGTCGTCAAAGATTGTTCCGACTACCCTTCGACAGCCTTTGGGGATGGGTGTTCGGGGGTGAGACGGAGAAGGAGAGAGCCACGATGGGAAGAAAAGGGTGGCGGATTATCGGGTTCGGGATTACAACAGGCTAAAGCAAACGATTTCCTTCAAAACGAGAATACCGGAGCAGCCGGTGCAAAGTGGCGGCTAGGGGCGGGGGGTGAGAAAGGGGTGCGACGTTATTGGCCCTAAGCAGGATACTTATTGAACTCTTAGCGGTGTTTTTATCACTCCTTTCGCTCTCTCCATCGGCGCTTTAAGTGTTTTCGCCTTTGTTTAAAGCCCCACACCACCGAGGCGCTCGCATTATGCACCCCACCCCGGTTATGGGGTGCGAGAGATTCTTACAAGACTTCGCTTCGTAAACCGTAAGTGAAGGGTTCGAGCACTCTGTGTCCCTTTTTTAAGCCACGGATCCAACGCGGAGGGTGGTTTTTTGCAGTCTTGTCGCGAAATCGCAGATTACCGAAAACGCGAGCCGCCATTCTACACGCGGAAAGTCGCCGCTTTGTTTAACAACTTATTCGGAAGACCACCGCTGTTTCTTGCCACTGTTTCCATTCCTGTGCTTTCATACGAAATTGTAGAAAATTCTGAATGACCGTTTTATCTGGGACAATTTTGTTCTAAAACATTTTGTAATTTCTAGGAATTGAGTAATCAGTAATTAAAAACGTGAGAAAAATTTTCTACAACAAAGTTTAACTCTGATTCCTTTGGAATCTTAAGTAGAAAAACTCTGTTTCTGCTCGATAATTTGTGAGGTGTGTAGCAAAGAGGAATTCGGAGGGATCGATGGTAACGGACGTAAATCCGATTGGACTCATCAAGGCGACGTTTCATAGCTACCGAAACCGTGTCTGTCGAAACCCCGACGATTCTTGTGGGCCCGGCCCGGATGAATATTCATCGATACACCGTCTCCTATTTATGATCTTCTTTCATTACCAATTCCGTTGGTTCGTCGGCTGCCATTAGTCACACTTTACGTCGCGAAAGCGTGATTCGAGCCGTTTATCGCGGATCGGGAAGGTGAAGTGCACTCGGGGGTGAATTTCGCTGTGTGCTGTGCGCGTGCTTCGTGCGTACGACTCAAGAGAAAACAGAGAATGAGTGTGTGTGTGTGTGAGAGAGAGAGACAGAACGTGGGGTGAGAGGAGAGACTAGTACGAATGGGGGATGAGGGTGGACTACCACGTGCTCTATCGAGTACGTCAGTCATTCAGATCGACGCACACGCAGCATGAACACCTCCGTGTGCAACAGTTAAACAGAACTTCCTGACACTGTCGTTTTCACAGAAATTTATTTGGGAATTCATCAAGAAAGTTTTTCCGATCAGAAAGAAATATTATCACATATTAGCAGTCACAGTCGTCTCAAAATGACGGGGCACATTTATTAATCAATTTGAAGAGGAATGTATTTCTATCGACTGTCGAAGAACACGAAGATGAAGAGTATAAAATAAGATTGACTTCTCCTTACGGTTATAATCGCTGTCTCTTGAAGGACTATTAATACATGCGTAGGAAAGTGTCATTCCGAAATATTATCGAAAGACAACTGTTCGATTTATTTCTGTCTTCCTCGAATATTTTGGCGATGAATCGATATCTGTCTTCGAATAAATTCTTAATGGAATAGAAATATGAATGTACTGTATAAATATTGTTGACCTATTTCTTCCTTAGATTCATCTAAAGCTCCGCAGCTGTTGCGTAATGATTATTTCTACTGTATTTATGTTCGTTTTTATCGGACTGACAGTGGAGGCTATCGTTTCGTGCAGACTCACCTCTTTGTCTTTCGCTTGCAGTTCCTGCTCCAGGTTGCTGTTTGGCGTTCTCCTGGGATTGCTCGCATCGTGAACCTGCTGCTGATCACTTCCCTGTATAGTCTGAGACAATTGGTGTCCCTCAGTCTTCGAATTCCCATCGTTCGCCGCGGCGAGTTGCTCCTTCAACGCGGAAACTTCCTTCTCCGCTAACGTTGCCCTCTGTAAACAGAAAAACCGACCAAAGTTAGCGCAATCGAGCTTCGTGGCATCGAAACTGCTAAACCATCATTCAGACCTCCAACATTCACAACCAAGCACACCCTCAACCGCAAACACACCAACAGAAATTGCTTCGGAATCTTTATTCTCAAGTTCCCCTTCGTAAACAGAACATTTCATTCAATTACTATGCATATTTACAACACTCAATTGTGGCTGTGTTTATGTACTAATACTCTATAATTTAACTTCTATCAGTGCATCATTGGGCGGCTTATACTGCATAATACAGCATAAACCTTCGAAAAACTTCACTCGTTTGTTCTGCCTTTAGCTTCGACTTTAACCGCGACAAGGAAGAATTATTCATCGAATTAGTACAGCAAAATAAAAATCCTGTAATCATTAGTAAATTTAATATTATTCTTGACTTCTTCACATGAATGTTCCGAAAACTGGTGGAGCTTGGAAACGTGTTTCCAGCAGTGAGATCATCGTGTCTAGATGATTTGCCGGTTATTATTCCGGGTTAGATCTCTTGATCTAGCAGCGAGGGAAGCGGGAGAGCAGCACAGGAAAAGGCGGAAACGTTCGTAGACGATAAAATCGTGTTGGTGCCGTAATGACAAACACTTGCGTTCTTAGGCCGGGGCTGGGTTCGAACGATACGCGCGCGCGCGCCATTAATTGACATCTGGAGGCAATTAGAACGATCGCGATTTCGGCGGTAAAATATCGGGAACGCGCCACGTGGACGAGCCGCGACAAATCCACGTCAGTTTTTGCTCGATGCATCGAAGCCGGTCGATAGTTCCGTGAAAAGCTGCGACGCTAGCATCCGTTCGATTTGAAATTACACAACGAGACGGACGTATCGCGACACACCGGTTATGGATTCCCTTCATTATTCATTCGCAGTCTAACTTCAAAGTTTCTGGACGCTCGATGGCGACGAGTGTCGCATAAGCCTGTTAGATCAAAGGGAAACCGTATGTAAAGGCGTCGTAAACAGCATTAAATAGCAATTCTTCCGCGCGCCTTACGGACTTGTTTCCAACCTTCGTGCGAATCGTGTCAGATTCATTTAATTGTCCATTTCGAAGTTTCATTCGAAATTTTAGTTTGAAAGTTGAAGAAATGAAATTGTCGCTGGGCTGCGAATTTTATGCGTCTCGTGCTCGAGTTGGGAATTCCGATCGTGTTTCGGAGATTCGTCTTTGGATCAGAGGCTGCTTATTACAAATTATAATATAATCGCTGGACGCTGTTAGTGTGATTGGGAGGACGATTGAAATTGCGATTGATAATTAAAGAATTTATTTCTATTGGATTTAATGAGACCGGTTATCCGTGACCCGAATGGCGGCGCTGGGAATCAAAGAGCTGCGTCGGCCTTGCTCGTTTCCGTTGAATTTTCGATGCTGTATTTTGTTCCCGGAGGATTTCGGCCGACTTGGTGCAAAATCCAAAAACGTTCGAGGCGTTCCGGTGGTTAAACGGGTAAACGGGGATGGACGGTGTAGAAGAGGCGAGGAGAAGCGGCAAAGAAAAAGTAAGACAGGCTTCGGGGCGAGGTACGAGGGAACTAGTAATGACCCATTGTTTCCTGCAAAAAGCCTTGACGATGTTATCGATAATTACGAAATGATACGGGAAGCATAAATACATATTCGAGACCGGCGTTCACTCTTAGTGCTGCACGTTCATCGGAATGGTGGATGGGTATCGATAGGCTGTCGAGGCTCATCCCGTTCTATTTGTCATGGTTCCGAGAGAGGATCGCGGAGAGGGGAAGACGCCGCGCGGCCTCTTTCTCCGCTTTGCTCCGCACCGCTCCGCGCCACGCAGAATCGAGGCTGATGGAGAGGATCGAGAAGATCGCCGATAAAGATCGTCCGCCCGCGATCGTCACATTAGCGGCGGAAGTAGTTGAGAGATAATGGCTTCTTTGAACGTTCCTAACGACGCTGCTTTTGTCGTTGTTCTATCAACAATCGTCCGTTCAGAATTTTAGTTACGGAATTACGGGAAACTCGAGCGTATCTTCCGGTCTCGCGCGTACGCCTCAAGGCTTTTCACCGTTTCCGCCTTTGATCCGCCAATTTGCCCGATGAAACGCCGCTGATTAATAGAAATCCTGCAAACACTTCCGCCGCCGACGACTTTCGACGATCTGCCATCCCGTTCTTCGCACTCGCGAACAATACTTTCCCTCGAGCACACATGTTCGACCTTAGGCGATGTCGAGACACCCTGAGAAACTTTTATTTATTTATATATTGAAAATCGTTCGTCGACAATCGTTCTGAAACAAGTGGTTGGAAATATCCAATTTCAACGAGTCTACAAAATCAAACCGAAAATAAATCAAACCGAGAATTAATATGAAGCTAGTTGAACCTATGTTCTCGTGAGACCAGTGTTTGCAGGGTTTCTATAGCCAGCCGAGTGGAGGAGTATAGGCACGGTATTTCCAGGTTTAGCGAAAGTTTCTTTCTGACTGTTTAATATACACATTCAGGTTCGATTTGATCGTCAGACGGTAGCTATTACGTACTCGCGATTCGAGAATCACGGGGGAGGGAGGATTTCGATCAACATCGAGGCGTTTCTTCGTCTTACAGCCCTCTCGCAAATTGATGGTTATTCGACTTGCCCAACATCCTGAACACCGATCGATCACCACTCACCGATTCGATATACGAAATCGCGGCTCATTGCAGGTTCCACGTGAGCAAGAACCTACTTCGGAGCTGCTTTTAGGCTCCGTGGTCACGCACTTTCGGATCGGGTATTTCATCGATCAGTTACTATCGGGCAGACGCGACGCGCTCGTTTCTACGTTTTCACGACGATTTCGACGGCCTGCGATCATTCTACAAAATGATACAAATAATTTTGTTATAATCGGGAATAATTACAAGAACAACTCAAAGCAAAACGGAGAGTGAAAATGGTTGATTGCGGCAACACGTAGGAGGCACTGAAAGAACCGAGGAAGTTCGCGAAGCGCCTGTAGAGGCCGCAAAAGCGATTTCCAAAAGAATTCTCGGAAGAAACGGGTTATCATGGTTGACCAGCACACGCGCGACGCTTTCGATGCGTGTGTGCGTGCTCGGCATTCGAGTATCGCAGCTGGCGTCGCGCAGTGTCGTGTCCCGTCAAACGCCCAGCATTCTTTGTGCTCCGAGGGCAGAATATTCCGAATAGATCACCTCCCTCACCGGCTCGAAGCTCGCGAGAGCCCACCCCGTCAAGCAAGCGAGCCTTTCTATTTTTATGCGTAGCCCCCGAATCATCAACGCGCCGTGTTCTTCTTTTCGACTATTTATTCCGTGACGGTTGACTAATGTGCGAGAGCCATCGGGAATTCCGTCGGGATCGATGTATCTCGCTCTCATCTCTCTTCTCCGCTCTCCCTCTCCCTCTGTCCCTGCCGCGGGAAATATAAATAAGCTTGCTTTCTTCGATTTATTTCGCTCACGGAATTCTTTCGAGTCGTCGATACTCGCAGCGCGACTGTAATTGGCAAGAACGAACATTTATAGGCGCGTTGGAGGAATTAATGCGCGAAACAGTCAGCTGTTTCATATATCTGCACACCTGCTAATAGAATCATTCTGTTGTGTTCCATGATCTCGGGCCAGATCGTACAAACAAAATATAGCAGCACACTGAATAACAATTTTCCCATTCTTGTAGGGAATCGTACGGTTTCACCACCCTCACCTCGGTTTTTCGAAAGAAGAGAAACATCCAGCGGCGCTCCATAACCTGCTAAATGGTGTAATTTATACAGGCCACTAAAACGAATGGCTAATTAGCGTGAAATGCTTCGTTTACTTTTATACCGGGCTCTCTGCGCCGTGGCTTCGGTTTCGTTCCGGCGATTCGCGTGATATTTCTTAGTTCTTCTGGTTACTTCGCAGACCGTTCGCATGTTTGTTCCCCATTGTTGCACCCCATCAATGCGAAAAGAAAAAACCGCGGGATTCGCATCCACCGGCGAGATTTAATTAAAATAATTTCTGCTTTGCTCGCCGATCAATCGTCCAGTGAAAATCAAACCGTGTATCTGTCGATTCACACACTTATATTTATCCACGTTTCTTTCCTGTTAAAAAATCATTTCTATTTCCTCCAAAAGTAATCCGCTCTTTTACGATGGACGGACACGATTCAAGAAAAATCGGCGCGAAGATTCACGGTAACAGGCTATCAAGTACCGAGGTTTTTGCGTTTCGATGGAGCGGCGTGCAACTTTTAGTTCCCCCGCAGCGAATCGGTTGAAGGAAACGAGAATCCAAAACTACCCTATCTCGGGAACAGCGTGGGGAAATAGTTTTCCCTGTCCCGATGCATAAGATCGGGGTGAACGCCGTTGGAGAGAGGGTGGGAGAGAGAGAGAGAGAGAGAGAGAGAGAGAGAGAGAGAGGAAGGAATACCTTACCGGCAGCCGTCCTTATAATCTCTCGGCGGGTAACCGAGGGGGTTGGTAGGGGGTGGATCAGCCGTTTATGACTACCGGCGGTGTTATATTTTTTTCGGGAGGGTCGAGGGGGTTGGAGGCAAGAGACGGTCGTGATATTTCAAATTTTCTCATTACACCTCGAGGTGCGAATGATCTCCACCCTTGTCCACCCCCGCGTCCCTCGGCAGCCGACGACTCGCCTACTCGCGCCCTCCACCCTGTTTCTTCCGTCGAGCAGCCACCCTATCTAGCGCAGGCTCTCTTTACCGTACCGATACACACGGTGGTGGCGCCGTTTTCCAACACCACACCATCGTCGTCGCCGTTTTCCACCCCCTCCCAATCACCTCCCAACAGCCCCCTTCTTCAATCTCACACCAACCAGCCATCAGGGTGAACCCCTCTTGTATTTATTATTAAGATATCGACCGGCTCTAAGTCCTGGTAGCTAGTGCAATATGCGGCGGGAAACACTCCAAGCATACACGAGTCACGAAAGAGAATGCCGTTCGACCCCTCTCACGATTTTCATCCCCCGTACGGATCTCTGCCACCCACCCCAACACCCCGCGTCGCTCCTCGCTACCGGTCTTTCAGTTTTTTTCGACGAGCATCCCGAGAGCCCGGAATACCATCGATGCTAATTCCCGCTTTGTTTGAGACACTTTTGTGCCCTTCACGGATACGCAACGGGCGCGAGAAAGAGGGGGAAAGAGAGCGAGAGAAGGATAGACGAGAGTCGTCGAAATAGATGAGAGTGGTCTTTGTTCCGATCTGATTAAATGGCGCATTGATTGCCGCGGTTTGAATTAGTAGTCGGTGAACTGGTTGCCCGTGACGCTTTCGGGATTTATTCGAGCGATGATATTGCTCAGCCGTCCGCTTTTCTTTCGCCTTATTCCACGTTCTGCTCCGATCGCCCTATAAATCTATCCCACCAGTCATATTCCGTTAAGACATCCGCGGAACGCTTAGAAACCGTTTCAGTACTCGCTGGTGCCAATGCGCTCGTCGAATCCGTTCCCGATCGATCTACGAGACTGCTAGAAAAACGGGGTTTGTTCGCAAGAGATATTTACATAGACTGTTCGTCTCTCCGTTGAAGATGGTTATCCACTAGTCGGCTCAAAGAACATGTGTGGCGGACAAGGAGAGAAATCGTGGCGCTTTAATTGAAAGTATCTGCCGTTTCCGAAAGAACTGTCTCGAGAGAAGCGGGCGGGAAGTTGTTAACAGGCTCGGCCTGGGGGATCCATTAATCGTAGGACAATAAACGCGCTCCACTCTTCTCGAACGAGATACTTTTCGGAGGGTCATCGACCGTGGGCTCCGTTTGCTTTTCTCTGGAGCATGTGTGCCGAGGATGGCTCTCCATGTGGCACAGGTTCCCACGTGTGGGACCAGCCCGAGAGGATCGTCCCGAAGAAGAGGGTAGCGAGAAGAAAAAGGATAGAGATGACGAGTAGAGGAGGGGAGGAGAGGAGAGAAGAGGGGTACACGGTCGTGTTCTAATAAGAACGCGTCCGCCCGGCAATATTTAAGAAATGTCAATACACCGTCTACCGGGCCGCGGGTGGCAGCGGGTATAGGGGGATGAAGGGTTCGAATGAAAGTTGGGCGAAACGATGACAATACCAACGACGAGGCCATCAGTTCCCGTGGAACTAGCCCCGAGGCATCGGTTAAAAAACGAACGAACCCCTTTGATGTTCCCCGTTGTCCTAATGAAAAATTAAAGCCCCTTCTTAAACATCATTAGACACGAGCACTCTTTCAAGTCCTCCTTCAACGACCCGCGATACCCGCCGCCTGCAGCAGCATAATCATCAAGCCCCGAAGATGTCTCGTATTTTCGCCCCGAGGAACGATCGAGACGGTTTTAGGCTCGGGTTTCGCCGACCGGAAACCTTCGAAGCCTCCATGGAAGCCGTCCGATGCATTCTTAACTCGTACAGCTCTCCGCAATCAAATTGATTGTGCGCAATCTCTGCTGCACAAGCGAATCGTTCCTACATTGCAGGAATCGATTCTTGGGCTAAGCAGAAATCCCTATTGCACTGTCTAGGATCAAATCGAAAATCAAGAGTTTCTCTGTTTGGTTTTTTATGCTGATTCCGATGAAAATGGAAGAGCTCTCGAGTTTCCACAGAGACGACCGTCGACCTATTTTTAATCTGTCTTTCTCTCGGTGCAGCAATCATTCCCTCAGCGAATTCCGCGTACACGTGCGAGTCAGCGGCCGAGATCTTCTCACGCACGATCCACTAATAAATCACGTTCGTCCGTAAGAAAAAAATCAGTGATCATCTGCTGCGGAAAGAGAGAAACGGGCTGTTTCTTTTGGCCGGGATTCCTGGGAAGCGGCGGAGTCGATTTCCTCTAGCAATACCGTCGTCTACCGAACTCGTTCAGGCTATTAAAAGACACACGAAACCGTCCCATAATTCCTAAAACAGCCCGGTTTTACTTCCACGTTAAATTCTCTAAAATATTTTCCGTAGTAATTTTCCCGTATAATTTTATTCGAAACTCGTTGATTAACGGGGCTTTTCAGTATCGCGAATAAAAGCACGGTGATCGAACGAGCGAGGTAACCTGTTATCAAAGAAATGAGAATTCACCGAATCTTCAGCTCTATTTTCAGCGAGGGAACGGTTTTTTCCAATCGGACAGCTCTTGGGAATGGCTTTCGCTCGTTCGACAAACGAAATTCGGCCGAAACAATGGAGAAGTTGATACGGCGAAAAGGACCGCGCGCAGAACGCGTGTGCTAGCTGGCCAGAGAACGGGGGGATTGTAGAAATTTGCATGAATCGATCACGACTGTTTGGCCGCGAAATGAGCGCGCGCCACCACCGTAGAAATAATTCGCAATCCATGCGCGGCCCGGCCAATCGAGTTACCGTTTGCCATTTCGATTCCGCTCGGTCCAACGGACGACAATGGCCATACGCCAACAGCGAATCATCTTTATGATCTGGACCGACCGATCGTCCTACAGGCATCGTCCTCTTCCATTATACCCTACGAGATTTCCATCGACCGGTTCCTTTCTCTGCCACTAATTGCCGGCCGATTTTGTTCCGCTGTCAATTCCCCCACCCCTCCCTCTCCGCCTCGTTGTTTATTTCCCCGGATTTCGTTTCGTCATTTAAACCGTCGGCTTTTTGCGAACAACGTTTCATTACACAGCCTAGCAGCCACTGAATTGTTATGTCTCGGGGCGAAGCCGTGTTTTGTTCTGTCCGAGCAAGAATTATAGGCGACATTTCATAGTTCAGATCGCTGTCAAGCTTCTATTAAAAGGTATGACGGGTGGATTAGGTGCTAGAGCTGTTGGAGATCCACCAAACAGATCGCCGAATTGTCACTAGACGTGATTCAGTGAATACAGTATCATTTGCTGCTGTCTAATCGTCGATATGCTACGCAAGATTTATTTATTTGCCATTCTCTTTTGCCCGTACTTTTCGCGTAGGTATTGGCTTAGCAGCAATAATATTAACGATAAACACCGGTGTCGATCTATTTTCATAGAAATCTTTTCGTCTCTTCAACGAGCCATATAATAACGAGAGGAGTCACGATAATTGTAGCTGAGACAGTAAAAATTATAGAGCATCTAGGTGGGAGGAGCATGACGAGGAGCGAGATACTGTTTAAAGAATGATGACCGGTAGCTTCGACTGTTAAAGAGACGTCGGGAATGCGGAGGCGAAAGAAAGGCGGGGGCGGAAGATACATGTGGCGAAGACTTTTAGTAGCTAGGAGAATATCGGTACCTGAGCGAGCACAATACGGGCTATATTTTTATAGGGCCGCCACGGGAGTCTAATGGCAGGGCTGGTGGCGGGAGAGGGTGGAAACAGGGATTTGGTATAGACGTCATTGTTTCCGTTCGGCACCCTTCTTCCACCCCCGGCACCGAAAACTACCCCTTACAACGGTGTGGCTGCCATTGAAGCCACTTTTTCATCTCTCCTCTGTTTCTCTTCCCGCGTTCTTCCACACATAGATTACAATATTACCGCGTAACCCACCCTCGCCGTGTGCTGGGAGCAGGCGTTAGCCCGCTCCGCAACGCCAGAACGCGTCCTCTGATATATACGCGCACTTCTGATCATAACATAAATTTTAATGATGGCCGTGATGAAAATATAAGAACGTGGCGATATTTATGGCGCCTGGTCCTGGCCAGTTCCTGCATGCGTACAACCCCGTCGACTCTCTCCTTCTCTCTCTAACACACGCTCCCTCTCCCACCCATCCTTTATTTTTGTGCTGACGACACCCCCCGCTGTCCGAATACTTCGAGGAGAGACACCCCTTTAACGAATTCCGGACGCGTGGACGGCAAGAATCGAATTTGTCTGCTTTCCGCGCAAACATTGCACGTGTCAGAAGCTGCTGGGAAGAGGACCGTGCAAGGATTGAGCCATTCAAAGGCAGTTACCGTTGCTGGTAATATCCCTAGATCGTTCAGGTTCACGCCCTTAAATGCTACTGTCTGGATGCTCAAATAATTTAATATAAGAAACCATCCCTTATTTCAGATCAGTCTACAGACTGCATTGAGATATCGATAATCCGAAGGATGTCTTACCAACCCTCCAGTGATGAAAAGTCGACGCCATCAACATCTTCGTCGGAGCTAACTAGTTTAAAAACGACAACACGTCAAGCCACACCGTCGTCATCGTTATCTATACCTTTGACCAAGGAGGAAGGCGCAGTCGGCAAAAGGGTTGAATTAGCTTCCGAAGGAAGGGAGTGAGGCTGTAGGAAGATCCGCGGGGCAAATGAGCCGGCGTCGCCCAGAAAGAAACCATTTAATCACATTCTCGCAAGGATCACCGTTGATCTACTTAGCCCCGCTCCCGCAGTTTTCGTTTTTCCGCTTAACAAACCCCCGGGGCTGGGCCGACCGTCCTGTTTCCCCGCTGGTCCCCTCCCGCCCCGCACTTTTGACGCTTCACTTTGGAAATCCTTTGACTCCCATCTTTTCGAGGGTTCGGAAACGTCGATGTGCCTTCGCATGAAAAGGGGTTCCTTCTAGCCCGTCCCCTGATTGGGACGATAAAAGAGGGCCGCAAGGGACCGCGCGCGCGGGGAGGTAAAACACTAATTAGTTATCAAAGGCCGTGGAAGGGTTTGGTGACAAAATAGTAGATCCTGAAACGAGGAGGCACCCTTACTCCTCGAACCACCCCGACTGCCCGCCTACCCCCTCTCTTCTAGCTTCAACGACCGACAGATATACTACCACCATCGACCCCTCTAGTTTCGTACGGAGTCCCTTCTTCCTTGTTTGACACCCCCGTCCATCCATCGCCTTTGGATACCGTCACCCCCAACGCTGTCTTAATACTCTCGGGAGGACGGGTCTGTATTGATTTTCGAATCATTAATTCTACCTCTAATCAAAAGTTGTTAGGCCCGTGTGCGTGCACACCCACGACACCCGACATGCCGGCCGCCATGTGAACCCGTTTCGCACGTTCAAAGCTTACGATGCAACTTCTCCCGATCACAGAACCCCATGGAAATTCTAATATCAACGTGACAATGGCCCTTTGCAGTCCGAATACTCGAATTTCAAATGAAACCTCCACCGACCGTACTTTTATCAAATAAACTGTTCAATTCACCGAGGAACGAGTATGCTCATCGATTTTTAGAAAAATCCTGTTTCAATGGGAACCATTTTTTTCAGGACCGTCACCTCTTCAACTTCGACATTTTTAGATCCAACTGTTCGTTCGATAACATTGTCTCCGTCGCTTCGGTCTCTCTATTGTATAAATTTTGAATCGCGTAGTTTCGCCCACGTAATTGTAACTAAAATGTTAACAGAAACACGTCGAGCACGATAGGCTCGTGAAATGTCTGTTTAGGGCTGATATTTTAGTTTCGTCGCCGAGAATACTTGGCACGGTGTTCGCTTGGCTAAATTAATAAATACAATTGATGGGTCGGTAACGCGGGAATAGAAGTTGTAACAAGAGTTTGTTAAAATAATACAAGACGAGGTGGGAAGCACGATGCCAAGAGATGAGTCACCGGGAATCGGCGAATCCCTGTCGACACTCCTCGCGACGCGCATTAGTCTTCTTTTTGGAGGAGGAGTCGTTGCCATAGTATCGCGTGAAACCGCAGAAATCTATCGAAAGGTTGATTCTTGGAACGGATCGAAGTCGGTATATATATCATCGAGAATATCACTAATTATAGCGATGAGTAACACATGGCCCGGCGAGAATATGTCATCCGAAACATTGTAGACTCTATTGCCGTTCGGCGGGACGCTCGTTTCGAGCAACAAGAACGGAAACGTTATTAGGAACAGGCTGTTTCCACCGGCGCGGCAGCGGTCTCGACTTTCGAGATGATTTTAAATGCGTCGCTTAATTCCTCTAATTATTCCCTTTTTAGAATAGTATCTCGGCCTCGGACTCGACTCCTGTAAAATATGTAGACGATTTAATATTTGCTACCGAGTTGAATATTTATTCCCGAGGGTATATTAAGTCTATTCATCAATTTTCTACACAGTTATCCCCCGGAGCGATGGAAATAACATAAACCGGATCAAAAGTGTGATCGGTGGTTATTAGCAGAGATAATGGAACAGCTCGTCGGTACAATGAACAATAACATTTATAAGAAATGAGGAGGCCCCGCGATATTTCGACCGGCTCGTCGGCTAAACAAATATAAAAGAACGATAAAAAAAAAGACAAAACAAAGTGGAACAATACTTATGGAGAGCTGATAAGTACACAGAAACGTCCCCGGTATCCTTTCCTTATTTTCTTGACAATCTGTGTTATCAGAAAAGTGTGTTCAGCTTTATCGAATCAGCCTCTCTTTTGTTCCTCATCGGCCATTCATCCCCGAGCGGTTGTCTGCAACAGTACACTCTGTTCTGTCTTGCGAAACGGGAGGGCCGCTAAAAATTAAGTAATCGAATAAACGCGACCCACCCATCAGGTGAAATTCTCTCGTACGAGCAATACTAATTAACCGAGACATCGGAACCCGGAGTCACCAGAGGGAGAGGAGACCACCCCTTGGAACATCCCCTCCTCACCCCCTCGCACCCTCGAGGCCAAGCAAGAACCGGCCGTTACGCGCTTAACAGTGGAAAATTGCCAATTTTCCCGATAATGAAAATTCATCCATCGCGGTTAATTCAATTCCCTTAATTTCTTCACACTGAAGATTACGAAAGGGGATTACGACGATTCGCATTCTGAATTATTGAACTATCCCCGCCGGCCTGGAATTTCGATGTTGCTTTGTCACACGACTGATAACGCCGATTTCTATCACGCTGAAATATTACATCACTCCTGATACTCGGGTTTATTGTCTACACTTCGTAAACCCGGCCAGAAAGTTTTCCACAAAAGGGGGATTCGTCGATTTCATTAGTTTCATTAATTTTCTAAGGGGAACCTTCAACGAGGGTACAGAATTTTGGAAAAATCTCAAAAAATTCGCTCATTTTCCGCTCACCATGATCATGTCCGATGATTCATCCGCTGATTCCGGGGAACAACTCACACACTAACTCGTTGCAGTCACTACATTGTTTCACTTGAATATCCAATTAGATTTCAGTGCATTTCCAAAATATGAAGTACAGAAAATTTTGCTGCTCTTCGAAAATCATCCTTCACGTGGACAAAAAATATAGTCTCGCTCGATTAGGTACGAGGTCCAGCTGGTTGAAATAATTTTGTCTATTCATACGATAAATTTTTTTTTTTGATTTTCGAACTAGCATGAATGTACGTAAAAGGTGACAGAGTCTAGTTTCCCGGTGTCGACGGGAATCTCGTCGGTGTCTTGCGATCTCTGTCGAACAATGTTGCACCGAGGAGAATTCTGATCGCGGAATTACGCTCGGGAGGACTTTGTTCTTATCGAAGCGGTCGTAAATCGCGAATTCCAATGTCTCGAAGCCGAAGAAAGAGGTGGCACGGATCCCGCCACGAATCGCGGTCGCCGTTATCAGTAAGTCATAATAAATCTGTTAGCCCCGCGGATCATCGGGACACGGTCTCGCGGTTCGTCGAAACGTGCAAAATTTACTGGCGCCCCGCGCGTCCAATCGCGCCGTCACCCGTTTGAACGCTGGCAGCTGTCTGATCGTACACTTCGGAATTTTACCTTGAGATTTATGACGATACGGTTCTCTTTGTTCTAGCATTAAACAAGTTCAATGTGTGTAGCGATCCTCCTTCTTTTTTATTTCTCTCTCGCTTTCTTTCTCGCAACCAGAGGGAGGGCAATTTTTGATCGACTAAACACCAAGTCAAAACTCCGCCGGGTCATTACGTAATTTCTCGGTTTGCTCCGAACGAGTTTCGTAACTGATCTGCCATCAAACCGAGCGGTGTAATTTTGGCAAGATGCAACGCTATCGATCTTTTGCTTATTCTGTACATGCGATTCTCTTCGCCTCAACGGTAATGAAAATTTGATGATACATTTAGTTGCGTGTTCGAACAGTTTCCAAGGAAACATTATATACCGTACCGCTGTGCATACGATCCGGGATTAAGTATCGCCCGGAATACGCAGAACTCCAAAAATATGATTACACGGCTCTAAATACGTGGAAACAACGGAATTGGATAGAAGTTTCCATGAAATTTAACCACGTATCCATTTAGAAAGAATAGAAATTAATTGATTGAATGTGACAGAAAGAACATGGTTCGTGATGGAAAACGGGTAGGTTGGGTTGTACTGAACGGTAAGACAACTTGTTTTAAACGGAAAACAAGAAATATAAAATGTACAGTGACACAAAGGAAGGAATAAGTGAAATGAAGCAGTCCGTATAGAACTGTCATGATCGAGATGAAACGCGATTATCGCGATTTGAAGCCGAGCCATCGTGGCGGAAGGATTACGGAGTGGGGATTTTGAATTTTGACAAGAAGGATCGCAGCAAGATTCATTTTGTATTTAGAAAAAAGTATTTTTCTCGTAACATGAAATAGATATTTCCTGCATATTTAAAAAGAAATATTTGTTACTTACTATAAAATAAATATTGTATGTGTATATTCAAATATTAAGAAGAAATTAAATCTCTTTTTAATATTATATGAATGTGTATACAATATTTTGTGCTACTGGGATATGATGAGTTCGATAAATTTTTGCTACGGTAAGGTTTACATCGTCGGTCGTTCACCTCGTCGCTTGTTGTCGAACTGGAACAGCTGATATTGCCGGTGAGGCAAAAACCATCGAAATTGCCTGGTACGAGAAAATCAGATCATGATTTTGAACAGTTCGATTACGGACCGACAGGTGTAGTTTGAAATTGTCCGGGAGACGCCGAAATTCCCGCAGGACAGCGTCAAAAGAATTTTAGGTTGACGCATCCAGCAGTGCCGACGCAATTCACAGGCGCGGGAAACTTCAAAAAGGACTCTCGGGAGACAGGCTGATTACTCGATGAGAATACAAGCGTTTCTCAGTACCCTTTCCTGTTTGTTGGTCTCCGCGGTCTCTTTTTTCCCTCCGCCAGGCTCTTTTTCCGCGAAACAAAGAGCTCAGGCGAACTTCACTTCCCACCCTTAACCCTTTCCTCGCTTCCGCGACCGATATGCAAAGGCCCAACACTCGTGTAGGGCTACAATGACTGAGTAATACTTCCCGGCTCGCCTTTGCAATCGATAGAAACACGTATCCCTGCACCGAGACTCATTTCGACGGGTTTTGCCACGCTTCATCGGACTCCTCCCTCGCATCCATGTCCGTGGACTTGATATTTGACTCAGTACCATGTTGGCTCTGGCTGCAATCGAACCCGAAGTGATTTTTTAATCAAGATATTCATACGATCGTTAGCGCATCAGTCATTATTGCTACACGAAAAACGAAAATAACTTTCCGAACGACCTAATTTATTTAGAATGAATTTTAGTTGAATCTTCGTGTGTGCTAGTTCGACTATAGCAAAATTGCTTTTCGAAGCTGGTGACTCGAACACGACGTGAAATTGATGGGGGTCGAAGGAGATCGCTGGACATGAGTGGGTACCTTTAAAATTCGTGCTATTTGCATCCCCTACTTAAAATCGTTAATCGCGAATAAGGTAGGAATCGTGCGCCCTCATACCTGGCAGAAACCACCCCCGTGAGCCAGAGCGAGGACCGAACAGTTTCAACGATAAAATCGTCCGGAGGTCTTTTGAGAAATGGATTTCTAATGATTGATAAAGATAATTAACCGAGTACGCTACGGGCGCTCGACTCCCGCAGCAACCCTTTGATTCGAGACCCGCACCCACCCTCTCCAGTCCCCGTAGTCGTCATCCTCAGCTTTGAAATCCCGCCGGCAGAAGCGATTTTCCACCACCCGGCCCACCCCCGCTGCACCCTTCCCCACCCTCTTCCATTCCATTTCTTCGTCGGCTGCACCGCTTCTTTTGACAAGGAAATTCGAGTCTCAGGAGTTCTCGCTCGATACATGGCTGTTATGCCGATCGTTGCTCGGGGACTCGCGATAGCGCACACCATCGATTAGGCTTGTTTGCTTCTTTAAATGAACCGCGGTGCGCGACCGCCCTGCCGCCGCAATTACAACGGCAATTCGGTTCCATTGTTGTACCGAGATGGACGAAAATTCGATTTCGATGCCGCGTGATGAATACCGACAACAATACACGACCAGCATACTGTACTTTTAGCGGTGGAGATCGAAATTCGCTAGAGAATTTCTCGTTCAAACTGTAAACACATTCTACCGTCAACTGGTGGAAACAAAACAACTTCTCTAGAATTCATTCGTTTTTTTTTTCAAATTCTGTTTACCCCATTATCATTGAAAATGTTTAATCGTTTCTGAAGTTTATTATCAGATTTTTTCAGCAAGTTATTTCGTTGTCTCAAGGAAAAATAAAAGTCAATTTTTCAGATCAGTTTGCGAAACGCAGAACAGTTGATCTTTGAATACCAATGAAAATGCGCAGAACCCCCACGAAGAATCCTATCGCGGCCCCTTTGTTCCAAGACGGCCTCCGGGGTTGCAACCCCCAGCACATGCAAAAAGTCGCAGCCGTTGCATTCAGCGGGAAGCCGCCGCGCCTATCTGCCGATCTCTTATATACTTCGAATCGGAAAAAGCCTGTCAGTGGTTCGAGGGGAGGACTACACACGTAACCCCAAAACGGGGAAAAAAGGAGCTACGCGTAGCCGAAGCATACAAGAAACTCGATCGAGAAATAAAGGAAAAAAAAGGAAGGGGAGGGAAGCGATCGCGTGACCATTGAATACGTCGAAAGTTGCACACGGAATCGAGAAAAACTTCTGCGGGTCGGATCGCCGTCAGGGTGGACCCCGTGACGGGGTTCGGGGGCGGATAAAGGGGGTGGTTGGTCGGGGGTGAAAATAAGCGATAATGCGGCAGCTTTACTTAGCTAATTAGGACTCTCTCCCTTTCTCCCGCCCTCGGCGTAGGCTTCGACCATCGTTTTCTCGCTCTTCTCTCAGCCACCCCCTGAACCAACCCCCTCCTTTTTCCGCTCGGTGCACGTCGGTTTCCTTTCGACGCCGGTATTAATTCATTTAGATATTATTTTGCGAGTCAGGGCATTAACATTCTCAATCAAATTAATTAAATCACTCTCTCTCTGCCTCTCTGACCCGTCCACCCCCGTTCCATACCCCCTTCGTTCTTTTCTGTCGGCTGGTAGAACCGGGCACGCATGCGAAGACGAAGCGAATTCGAGACGACTGAGAGAGGGTGGATTTTCGGATGATCCGACACGAGAGGATGAGAGAGAGATAGATAGAGAGAAAGATAGAGGGACTCGGCTCCAAGTAGAAAGGGGCGACGGGAGAAAGGGGTTAATGCAAAGGTCCAGGATAATTACCCACATGGCTGGCAATGCGTATTTCACTTTGATCAAGTCTGTGTTTTTCTTCGTTCGCCTATCAGAAGACCACCGCCCCTCTACACGCCCCCGGCTGGACGTTCTTTCCTCGCCTCTGCGAACTACCCTTACATCGTCACCGAGACTGATGGGTAGGTAACCGGGCCTTTTGTCTTTCGTTCTCCCCTGGCACGTTTTAATTATTTTAAAGCCAGTACGCGAGCGTCTAATTTCCGCCGCCTCCCTGTGTTTTTTCGGAGAAGCCTCCAAGAACCGACGGGAAAAGGAGAACACGCCGCCACAGGCTTTCCGCTTGGACAACCGGAGCACCGAATATTATCCAATCGATGATCAAACAGTGGTTTTACCCTCGACCGCTAATTACCTCCCTCAACACTTTCTCGTTTCCAATACATATTTAGAAGGCTGCACCCGCTTTCTGGTAAATCATACAAATATTTTCCTACTGCAACAATAATTAATTTCATTTCGTTAAATTAATCTCCGAAGATTGTCTGTTGCATTGTCTTGACGCTTCAAACATTCAGCAATTCGAAAATACAACGTAAATTGTCGTGCATATTTCTCTGCACAATATTACAAGCGTCGATTAATCTCGAAGGACGATGAAAATGTAAAATACCTTTCGAGCAGACAACTGACCACGAGACTGTCTAATGGACGGAAAAGCATGGGGGCTCAAAGCCGCGCAGAATGGCCGTAGAAGCATTCACTCGGGTGCATCATTTTGTGCATTAAACTGCATCGTTATAATCAACAGATAAATCGAACGGAGCGTCGAACACGAACAAAAATACTGAATGTACTCTCTTCGCTCTCTCTCTCTCTCCCTCTCTATCCCTCTTTCTTCTGCCGCTGGATTGAAATACCGTATCGGAATTAATTAAATCCTGTTTCTCTCCCCGGGCCGGCCAGTACCGAGCGTGCGTCTAATTTATTAAGTTCTCGTCGCTAATGATTCGCGGGATCCAATAATTAGGTTCGTTATCACTATTATCAACGCAAGATAAAGGAGTCCCGCCACTCGGAGACGACTCGAAGAATGCGACCGCGGTAATTAATGCTACGGCATATAATAAATATCGAGTGCAGGCCCGGTTTCGCGTCCCGACTTCCCGTTAAATTCAATTCAGTATAGTGAACCAGCGCCAATATGCTCGCCTTTAACCCTCCTCCTCATCCTCCTCCTTCTCCACCTCCTCCTGCCTTCATCCACCTCCGTTCCATCCTCCTGTACCTCCTCACCCCCGCAGACACCGCCCTCGATACCACAACCGACCCTCTTTCTAAGTACCCTTTGCTTCGAAGCGACAAACAAGCTCGATACGGAATGAAAATCAAATGAAGATTAAGGCCCGACTTATAATGAGAAGATTGCCTCGGGGTGGGGCAGCGAGGGATGATTACCGAGAGACTCTTTTCATCCGGCAGATTTCGTTCATTCGCGACCGTTCGCTTTCTTTTTACATTTTCACCTATAATCGCCGCTACCCGATTGCGAAACACGATATGACGAAACCAGAGGTGGGATTTCCTCTTCTCGAGACATTACACATCGTCAGAAAATTTATAATTTTTCTCAATCTTCAGATCATCATGTTCTCTTGGTATCATATGTATACCGTGACACATTGTATTGATGATGCAGGGTTCTCATGTTTTTATCACTTTCCCTGTACAGCCTACCTTTCATATTCCGATATTTTTTAAATGTTTCCCGCACAGCATTTATGCATTAACTCGGCCAGCTTTCCTATCAGATGTAATTTTTCGCGATTTTCGCTTTCCACTCCCGTATTTCAAGATTAGATTTGTTTACGAGCGAATTAAAAACCGTCGAGTGTTCACCGTTAACAGTATTTCCATGGAAAAATTCGTTGGCACGCTGTGTATTATTGTAAACGAACCCACGGCGTAAAAATTCGTTTTGCCGAAGTGTAAAACATCTCGCCGCTGCCCGATAATAAAATTCTCCGTGTAATTGAAATTGGCTTTTCAAATTGGAGAAATATTACCGGTAAACGGTAACGTTCGACCATGGTTATTGGTTCAGTGTACAATGGGATCGGGTTCCACTGGATAAAAAACCGAGTTACCATTGTAACGGACTGTTTTAATTAATCTATTGAGAAAGAGTTTCGTTGAACACCGAGGTACGTGTTCGATCGCAACTTCATCGATCTCTGCTGCTATTTATCTATTTCGTTTGCTATACCGTTACCTATTTCGAATTGCTGGATTGTTGGAGGGGATGAGGAAGGTTACTTTCGGTAGTAGGAAAAATGAAAGAAACATCGGGGTTCGAATTCACCCCCGGTGGCGAAATTCGAGCCGACGGTGTTCCTCTCGCATTCAGGACCCGGCTGGTCGCCGAATTTCTGCCCTTGAAACTCTCCACGGCATTCCTGATCTTTTTTCTCCTCTTCTGCACGGTGGAATGCAAAAAGAAGGATCGGGGCGCGAGAGACGTCCCTTTCGGAAATCTCCCGCACAATTTGGCCAGGAAAGACGGCGCTGGGAGGGGGGCCTAGAAAACGGTTGAAAGGGGGCCTTGTTCCAGGAAGAATGGACGCCGTTCATTGTTCTAATTATTCATGCATGCGATTAACGCGTGTGCGACAAATATGCGGCGTTCTCGCGGTGGAAGAAAAAAAAGAAGGGAGAAAGGGCCAGCGATACTCCCACACGGCGCGCCGGAGAGGGCACAAAGCGTGTCAGCCGCGCACAATGAGCGCCATCTGACACTCAATTAACGAGTTAATGCGGTACCGATGATAATTAAACAAATACGCGCGGTTTTTTGCGCACCCCGGACCCCGGTCCACATTTTTGACAGCCGGAATCCGCGATCGGGGGACTGGGGGACCAACCAACAGACCCTTTGCACGACGAATTTTTGCCAGACCTCGAAAAACGATCGACTAAAATACAATGGCATTTTTAATTGAGATCATTAATCAGGGGACATTGTTCCCTCGACAGGATTTTCGCTTCGCCGTTTCATTCTTTACAAAATATTTATCCGCACGGTTTTTTGTCAATGTGAAAGTTGACACACGATAATTTTTTCTACACGTTTCATACAACTCTTCTTTATGAGTTTGGCATTGATTCGTTTTTAAAATTTGTTCACAAAACAGTGCAAATGTTCGTCGTATTTTTAAACCGAGTAAAAAAGTGATTCAAAAGAGACTCTTTAATCGTAAGCTCAGTCAACACGTTTCATTTCTACGCATAATTCCTTATGCACTTTTAACTTCTTCTGCATGAAATAAAAAGACCTGTGGCTCAAACGATATCGGAAAAATGGTTGTTGTTCTTTCGGAGCCGTAATTCTGGGATTCTTTGGAATAATTCTAGAGCGTATTTTTTCAGCGGACCGGTCTCTCGATTAAAGGAATTTATTATTACAGAAAATATTGTTCGCGCGAGCGTCGCAATAGAAATGAGCTTCCACAGCTTGCTATACCCGTCACAAATAACACTAGAAGGAATTGTGCCGCGTGACCGATTATTCTACTACCGGAAGCGGATGTGTGAAACGCAGGAGGGGGGCGAGGGGTAATGAGCGCTGTGTTCTTCGTCGCGAAGAACAGAGAGCCGAAAACGAGCATTGAGAAATGGAAAACGACGGCTTGTATCCGCCGTAACGCGCCAGGAACAAATCATTATCCTCCGTGGAATTATGCTCTCTGTGGTCTCCGAAAGCCGCGAGCACGTTTTTTATATTAAATTTCCACGGTGTTCGAGGAACGACGTGTATTGTTTCTGTTTCTGGAATGGAATCGGGGATTCGGTTAGCCCGATCGAAATATTCGGATCGAATGTTTCAGCGAATCGTAAACAAATCTTTTGTGAATGCGCAACGGGGGCTGCAGTGCCGCGCCGGCGTGTTATGTCTTTGTCGCTAAACGATATCGTATCGCAGAAACTTATCAACTTCGATACCGCTATCGGCTCGAATTGTTCTCGATGCTGGGAGCCACTGCACCGGAAGCGGTGTCACTGTTCCTCTTTCTCTTCGCGATTTTCATGCGAACTATTTCGAACAAGTTTGCGAGATTACAGCAATTTCGGGGGCGTCATTAAAATGTCATTAAAAAATATATAACATGCTTTAAGACTGTTTAAAGTGACCACGACTATTTTAAATGAAGAAATCCTATAATTCCTTTAAGTGTTATTTTGCTTTCTCGCAAAGAGATTTACGCGTTTCTCATCTCGTAAAATCAAGGGTTGTTTTTCCCGTTTATACACGAATGGGTCCCAGTGAAGGAAGCGGTAGCCGGATACGATTCAGTGGAACGAGCACTGGTTTGATCAAATGGTGTTTATACTTCTAGTATGTCCAACTAGTTCGATCGTTCGGTTGATTCTGGGAACAGATAGCCGACCTGGTGTTCCTACTTGGGTGGCAGCGGCCCCTTCGTTGTTATCTTCTCGGAGTGACACCTAAACACCGAGGAACCAACATCAAACAACACGCCAGTCGATCTTCTCACCGTGTAAACACTTTTGAGTATTGTTTTCCCGGCTCGGAATTATCTCGGGACGACGCGTTCCGTGAAAAGCAATCCTTGTGAGAGAGTCAATCATCACACGAATTCCTTCCCTTCAATCTTCCTGGGAAACTACACTTTGTTGTGCCACTGTTGTGCATGCTGTAACGAAAGCTCAAAAACAATATTCGCGAGATATCGCAAAGAGCAAATTTACTTAAACATTTTTCGTTATGCAAGACACGTGACTGACATGCGGTGTCACGTGAAACAAACGAAACAGGCAAATGAGATTATTCGACGCGCAAACTTCGTTTTCAACGGGGTTTAGTTGATATTGATCCTAATAAAATAATCAACGAAATAGATGCGAAAATTGATATGTTAGGATTGAAAGGGATCCAAAAAGTTTGGCTCTCAAGAGCCAATTCCACTCGCATCAGCGACCTCATCGGAAAACCCATCGAGTTATGGTTTGGAAGCAAACGAAGCCACTCGATTCGGCTCGATATCCCACGTTACAATAGTTCTCGTCCAATTTCCAGCGTGAAATCTCGGATTAGCAAGAATGGCCGCAAGCCCTGCACCGTATTGCGAGATAATCGTTTTGCAATTAGCTAGCGGAGCAGCTGTACCGCCACGCCGCGCCGGCGAAAGAATCGCATTGTTTTCATAATAAAACGAATTTTGCGCGTTTCCCAAGCGACCGGTGACGACAGCCGGCCATCCTGCAACATGTAATGACGCTTCTTGCCGAGTTTAAGGAACGCCATTTAGCCGGACAATTAATTTCGCGAACGATCACAGCCGGGGAACCGGCTTGTGAAAGCTTGCGGGCTACGCCGTGACAGTTTTGCCGAGCACAATAATCCCTCAGACTAATTTTTCTGCGGAAATTTCGCCCCTCTATGAACGCGTTTCGAAACAAATCCTGCGTATTGCAGAAAAATCTTCTCTGTCCTCACTCATTTTTTCCACGAGTTATCCTCTTTGTTTATGTAACTTGACAATTGGCAGAGAATATTGAGTGCAACATAAATTTCTCAGGTTTTGTTCATACAAACTAAATAATCCAATGTCATTCTCTGATCATGATTACTCCGCAATAATAACTACAATGAACCTTGAACCATTATCCGCTCGAAGAATAATATCCGACCAGAGCTTTATTTTTAATTTAATTAATAATCATATTGATTGTTCTTCTCTACTTGCGCAAATCAATTTTTATGTACCGGAACGTGAACTGAGAACTAGAGCGGGTTTTCAAACATTTCAAGCGAAATCTACTTATGGATTAATTAATCCAATGAATCGAATTATAGCTAAATCACGCACTATTTATAACAATATTGATTTTTTCTTCGAATCTTTGGAAAATTTAAAAATGCAACTACGCAGGATTATATGAGAATACCTATCGATTGTACCAATAATATTTTGTCCTTTTTTTTTTTTTTAACGTCTTGTATCCTTCTCTTTTTTTCTGTTTTTTCTTTCTTTACTTTGTAAATACTTATGTAAAAAAAGGCTTCTGCCCGTCTACAATAAATAATAATAATAATAATAATATTAATTGAATCGCTGAAAAATAAAAATCGACACGGAGAATTGTATCATTGATTGTATTCCTACATTTTCAGCGAATATTATAGGCCAAGTGGTTAATAAACGTTTTAGTTTGCAAGTGGAATATTTGGTCCACGGTTTAGAGAACGGAGTACGGTCGTGCGAGGAGAGTCTGCTGTCCATTAAAAGCGAATTAAATAACCGAGGGTTCGAGGAAAAAATGCAGGCTGCCGGCGGCGCCGGCTGCAGTGTCATCGTGCAATGATCATCGAAGTCAGCGGCGGCGACGAACGATCCGAATAGTTTACGAGAACGTCCGGTAGGCAGTCGGAGTCGCACAGTAGTCGAAAGAGCCGAAACATCTGTTTGACATCCCTGTTTGTCAAGGCGTGACTCGGCACTTGCGCCGCATCCACACAAAAGGGATACACTCTCGTTCCACCTCGATCATCCTCGCGATCGATCTACGAACAGCTAGAGCCATTCGCGTCCAATTACGCGTGAAAATCGTAAACAATCGCTGACAGATGGCTCCTCTAGGTAGCGTTACCTTTTTTACCGTATCTGCTTTCTTGTTTTCTTTTTGCCTTCCTTCAAATTGATACACTCGTCGACTCATTGTTTCGACCCTTTTCTCTTTCTCTCTCTCTAGTTGGGAGAACAGATCGAGCAATGATAAAACTCCTATCGGGGATCGTGCCGATGTTCTTCGGGATTTATAGCGAAATCTTCCGGCGGAGAAATCTATTACTCGATCGAATACGAATTAACGGGCCCGCGAACAAGGGAGGAAAGAGGAACGGAGGCTCACCGGAGGGTGAAAAAGCGAAGCTGGTTTATGGGGTATCGAACCGAGCCATTGTGACACGGCACGCTGTGTCTTTGTGCCAACACACCGACGGAGACGGATTTCCGTTGTGTGTTGCTCGCTCGGATCACTTGTTGCTTGATCCTGCGTGGGTCAGGCTGCATTATCACTGCCGGCACCGTTTGATAACGCTCGATGCTGACTACTAATCCCTACTGTTTCCTTTGCCCCGTCGCGTTATCTTCGTTGCCCTTCTCTATGTGTAGAATTCACCTAACATTTTCCACTCGACTGTGCATTCCAGAGGAACAAAAGATTCCTGACAATTATGCTATGAGATTTGTATGAATAAAATCTCATGTTACTTCCACACCTAAATAATTATTCGATAAATAAATGCAATTGAGAAGCTGGCAGATATTCGTGGCATTTATCCGTACGAAAAGAAGCTCGTATTGGGGAAAAGCTCGAGGCTGCTCCGAATCGCAGCAGGAGCTCCATAAAAATATTTTTAGATGATTCCTGGTCGGGGAGAAAAACGTTAGGGAACCAGACTCTGATTGTAGCAACACGTGCACTCAATACGTCTCGAAAAACACGGCATCGAATTTTCGACAACAGATATCGGTAGCACGTTTGGAGTTCACGGTTCAGAGCAGTTCACATCCGTTTGCAATAAATACTAGAAGGGATCCTAATTAGTAGGAAGCTGGGGAAACTTCAGTTAACACCATTGACTTGACTTTGTCGTTCTGTGGCGGACGATGATGTCCAAAAATAAGGTCAATTTTACTTTTAACAGACCAGTTCAATTCATGAGTATACAAATTCAAATAAATATGCTTATTTGGTTAAGCAAATTGTTCTTCTAAATTTCAAGTGTTGAAGACTGATGAGATCATTAATAATTTCGTTGCAACTACAACTAAATATACTTCCATCAGTGAGCTGTTGAAATTTATTGGTGATCATCGAGTGAAACAGTCGAGGGTATCGAGAGTCCGTGCAATTCTTACTTATCGGCGAATTCTCGGCGCAGTCCTTGCAGCCTCTCGCGATTCCTGTTGCATTGGTCGGAGATCCGTGCACTGCGTGACGGCCCCCACCATGGTGTTCTGCCCCCACCCCATCGGAGGCAGCAGCCGGCTCCGAGTTTCCCGCGGTCAATACTTTCGCGGCTGGATATAAAACGTTCGCGATAAACGTATCGAGATAAAGCGGCGCGCTATCATTGGCCAGACCCCTCCACCGCCTCGTCTCGGTCCCCTCTCGGCCCCCCTCTCGTCCCCCTCTGCGTTCAAGAATCCCGTATTTGTCCGGCGCGCGGATCGCGAGTTGCAGGAGAAAGAGAAACCTTCGTTGGCAAACCGAGAAGACCAGGGATAGAAGGAGGCAGAATATCGGAGAACGAGCGAGATAGAGAGTAGGAGTGAGTGAGAGAGAGAGAGAGAGAGAGAGAGAGAGGGCGAGGCAGGAGGAGAGAGGGAACCGGGGTCTTTCTCACGTTTACCTCACCCCCCTCGATCGTCTTGGACTCGATCCGAGTTCGATGCCTCGGAGCGCCGAGGCGAGGGAGGACGAACACCGGGCGGGGGCGGAGAGGAGAGGGAAAATCGAGCGAAAAAGAGAGAGAGAAAGATGGGGCGAGGATCGTCGGCACCGCCCCCTTTTTTAACCACGCCTACCCTCGATATAATATTATATCCAGTGTGACCCCCGCACGGACCCCCCCTTTGCTACATGCGGAGACCTGTCCCGTGGGCTCCTCTACGTGCGCTAAGAGATACGTTTATGTAGGACGCGTACTGTGCCCACGTTTGACGCGATGCTCCCTTTCGAGGCACCATCGGGGGCTGGCCGACCACCTCGCCAACGAATTCCCATTGATTTTCCTCTGTACCATGGAATTCGAAGCGTTTCCCCAACGTCTTACTTCTCTAGATCCCTCTCTCCTGCGCTTAAACGAACCGCATCTCAAGACACTCTACAAAATCTCGGCACTTTTATTATTCATTTTTGATGCTCCTTTCGTGGAAGTAATGGCTTTTTCAGTGTCAAACTTGGACGTGGTAATTTTAAAATAATAATCAGACTGACTAATTTTTTGGAAGAAATTTGATGGAAAAACGACGGATTTTTAACATTTTGCGAGGGTCGTTTTTCCCCGATTTTTCCGGGGCCGTCATTTATGGTCGTGGCTCCACTTGGCTCCGGACAGAGCATCTCGGGCAAGTTTCATAAATTCTTAGTGCACTTTCAAAGCTCCGCCCTCATGAAATTCTGATGACATAATGATCAGGAAAGTCTCGCGGACGACAAACGTTATCTCATTACAGCTTCGTTAGTGGATAATTTCGCCAGGCTCGAATCTTTGCCGGAGAGTTTTTGGAGCGTTCTCGCCGGTAGAAGAGAGCGTTCTGATATATTGTTTCCACATAGTTTCGAAACGCTCGTTTCTGCAGGTCTACAATTTGGTCGGTTGCTACATAGTTCCGATGATTTAGTGAACGCGGAGCTGTTGGTTCCGCCGAAAACTAATCTTGTCTTGCCGGTACTCCACGAGGCGCGAGCCATGGTGACTTCCGGAGGCATGTCTGGGTTAATTTAGACGTTTGATCTATAGTTCCCGTCGAACGCTACATACTTTTTGGACTTTTTCTAGAGACTTCGACACGCATCGGACCCCGCCACGCCGCGCGCCGCGCCCCACCGCCACGATACTATTTCAAACAGAGCCGAGCCAATTTTCACGCGTTATAAATTCAATTAACCATAAGAAATTACCATAATCCGCAGACAAGAAAAACTGATAGCGATGTAATTATTCGATTATATCTCTCTCGCAGCCGATGGCTAGTGAGAGACGATAGCCTTCTCTCGATCGAATAATTTAATTAATTAACGCAGCGTGCTCAGCCCGCTGATATATTTAACTAATTAGGCAGTGGAAGACTAACGAAGGGGAAGAATTTAAATAGCCCCGGAGATCCTCCAGGTTCTTTTCTTTTTTGTCTGCGTCGTTTGATAAATCGAGATCAGTGAATCAGGATTCGCTAGAAATTCGAAGTCAGGCCTGACCGAGGAACATCTCAATTATTTTGCCTCGCGGCTTGGCTGAACGCGTGCACGAGCCCGGAACACATCGATCCCGGTTTGCGAACCGCTCACGATCACGATCACGATCGAGTGAACGCCGATCGATTCGCGGTCGCGGCCGATTCTTCCGGCGCGGCGCGCGGTGCGGCGTTCGGTTCGAACGATCGGACACCCGTGTATTATATACCGACGTCCGGCTAGGAAACACGTAATTTCGCGGTCTTGCCGCGGTGTCATCTGGACGTGGCAGCGGGTTTACGTAACCCTTGGATTCTGTCACGGCATCTCCGCTTGCACTCGCACAATAACATCGTATCGCATCGGCGCGACGTTCTCTTTTATTGTTAATACGATAAGAACGACCGATTCGCGCATTGTCTATCGGCATTCCGCTCCGGAGACGATTCTACGTCGAACGAGAACCATACAACTGTCGCAAAACGTCCCTGGGTCCGGGACGACCCTGGTAAAATCGTTACAACGCTCTCATTGCTAGCTCCGATTCCCTTTGACCTTTTATCTTGTATTTCTCCTGGTTTTACACTGAATTATTTTTCTTTGTTCATACTTTTTCAAGTTTTCATTCTCCTATGAAATCTTTGTCCTCCCAGTCGAGTTTGCTAATTTTCACGAGCTACTTCACGCTAGGAAATCGTTTGCACTTCGAACATCGTGACAGTATAATTGAATGCAACATTGTGGAATGGTGGATGCGTTTCCTCCGAGCCGGCAAGCACTGCTGTATTTTTGCAAATTTCCGTATGCGCACCGGCGCTTCACCAATATTTCACGGAGATTGCATATTGATGAAGCTCTCTCGCACCTCCCTCGGGGGGACGTGCTGTAATCGAGATAACGAAGGTCTGTAGAAAATCGAGGAAAGGGATAAACAGCGAAACCGAGAAATAATCAAACGGCCGATTAAAGATAGCCAAGGTAGTAGCCTCGGCGGCTATCAATAAATCGGCAAGCCGAACGTGCGATAATCGCGTTAATCCGGCGCACATCCGGCTGACGGGGTACCGCCCCCGATTTGCCTCGCGCAAACACACTCCACCGCGAAAGGGTTGGCGCGGGGGTGAGTCGAGCCGAGAGACCGTTCAATTCCTCCTTTTTTTCCCAGCCCGAAAAGGGTCAACCACGCCACGTGGTTTGCACGCGTGACGAGAGACGCGTTACCCATACGGTGACCAACACTTCCACACCCTCCACTGGAAATTCCCATTCGATTCTGTACCGTAAGGTTCCGATCAGTTGAGGAACTAATTCCACTACACACATGTTTAACACATCGGTGGAATACTACACTTTACTTGGTTGATCATTTATAAACAATTTTCGAAATTGATTTTTTTCTTTTACGAACAGCAGATTGTTCTTGCTGTGACTATCAAGGCTTAACAGTTTTTGCGAAGCAGGAGCAACGCAGAATGAACAACGGGCTTTCAAGACTCGTTATCTATCAGCGAGGAATTTTCTTATCTACAACAAGCTGATCTACGCGGAGTCATTACAATCAATTCTAACGAAAAGAGGATTGCTTTCCGCTGTTGGCATGTGCTAGTTTGCAAATGATTGGTGCATCAGCAATTACAATTATTCATCCAAATGAACGCATTGAAAGTCGGTTTCGTAAATCCGTTGAAGTAGCGGAGAGGAGTTTCCTGACTCTCTTATATGTCTACTACTCGTGGACGAACGAAAAATTGCACGCACTTGAAAAATAATTCTAGTAAGAAGAAAAGCAATATTTCAATAATAATTTCTCGGAGGCGACACGAGTGTTCCCTCATCATTTTCCAATCCAAAAAGCGAGGAGGTCAGGTTCCGGCAGCCGTTGTTCTATCGCGGCTATCAATCCGTAAGTGGCGAAGGCCTGATCGTCGGTCGATCATCAGATCGTTACGAGCTTCCGGCAACGATTATCGAGGCACCGGGTGTTACGCAACCTCCGGAAAAATACCAGGGGAAAGGAAAGCCGTGTTGTTCTCACGTCGCGGGTGTTTCGCGACAAACGAATCGACCGGTCTGTTTCACGGCTCTAAGAGAATGACTAGGAGGTGGTGGAGAACGCGAGGGAGGAGAAGGAGGCGGAGGACGAAGAAGGTGAGGAGGGCAAACGGCGAGGGAACGTCTTCAAGTTCATGGCTGCGTTTAAAACACCATCTGCGAACGGACGCGGCCTGCGAGCAGACCGCCAGAGGGGGCGGCCTGGCTGATGCATTCTGACGCGTGATTATGCCACGGAGGTCAGAAAGGATCTATGCCTGACTGCACGTCCGCCATTGCCGGGACCACGATCGCCTATCTACCACCGCCTGAAAGTCCACCGTTCCTTTTCCTTTTCGGGGAGAGACCCTCTTCGTCTCCTGTCCGGGCAGATCCACCGGCAATTAGCACTTCTTTATCGTAGCGGAACATTGTTCACCGTGGCCTTCCTGCCGCCGCGCCACCGCGCCGCCACCGTCCTCGTCATCCTGCCGCGAACAGGATTCAACGGAGATTAAATGGATGGTGAAGTGGCTGGAGTTGCGCGGACACGTCACGCATCGCTCGCAACGCGCGACGATCGCGGAAAATGGTTCACGGGCATCATCGAACCCGCAATTTTCCCCGATACTCCTTTTCCATTCACTGTTCTTTTCGATATTCTTGCACATATACAGTATATTATCCACAAATGTCCCAAATGTCTGGCCGCTAAATGTCCCGAAGCTATCCCCACTACTGCGGGGTGTACCCCCATGAGGGGGTACAAAACGTCTTTATTTTTCATTATTTCATTATTTTTTTTATGGAACTTTCATCGACATATTCGTGGCATTCGAGGCAAAGAACAGTATCCCTGGCGGATAATTGTCTCTGGGCAGACCCGTGTTGATGACAATTATCGATCAAATACTGTACATGTAATCGTTTAACAAAGAATATAGATTACATAGACGTTTGATGTCGCGTTTGTTGTCGAACACGTATTTTCTATATTACGGATTATTACGTGTAATTGTCGAACAATCTTCCTCTCCTCCCGGAATTCCATTATCAATTTTATTAATTCACACGTTCGGCGTGGCTACAAAAATTATATTGTATAAAAGAAATGTTGGAATAAAACTGTTCTGTTATATTCAGTCCAATCATATCCTTCAACAAGGAAGTATAAAAAATTTTATTTTGCACATACTCAATATAGTTTAAGGTACAGATGCGATCATTGACGATCGTTATCTTTTACGTGAGCCAGTCAAAGTCTATGTATCTATAGTTCCGCTTGATGTTTCTCGGTAATGTAGCAAGACAGGCTACGACAATCCTCCATCATTTCCAATTGAATACTCAGCGGAAGAATGTCCCTTAGTCAAAGGAGACGCGTCACGCTGCACCAGACGATTCTTTCATGAAAACCCAAGAAGATAGAGACCATTGGTAAAAGGACATCTCAGACAGTCGGAAAGCAGTCGCGTCGCGGGACATTATCCGAAGTCGCCGTTGAAAAAAAAACTCCGAAGGAAATACTTTCGCGGGGCCCTTGACACGGAGGAGCTCAAGTGTGGAAAGCCTCTCGAAAGCCACGGGCGCTAATTGGATTTACAACGAGTTAGTCCTCCATAGACGAAGTTTCGAGTAGCTGCGGAGCCGCGCGGGCAGTGTGTGTACGTGTCTTTTGTGACCGGATGCTGGGCCAAGTCGAGCCTCGAGTAATCCGCGATGACGTTTCCGTCTTTTCTGTTGGCCGAAGGGCTCGATCGAGACTAATCGGGCCCGAAGGGGCCCCACGAGGATGGACAATGGCCGCGGAAACAGGGGCCTCGGCTCGTCGCCTAGATTCTCTCTTCGTCCGGCAAAGATAAAAACGTTTCGGCCTCCGTGGTCGGAGGAATTGATTTGTCGCGCGTCGAATTCCTACGGGGGGTTCACACGCGTGGTTTTCAGCGGCATGTGCTCTCTCCTCTCGGATACTGTGCCCACAAAGCCCGCCCCGTAAAACACAAAACGTAAAAGCCGACCCCGGGGGCCCTTCTCCCCCTTCTACTCGATATATTATCGTCGCGAGGCTCTCATTCAGCCAGAACCAGTTCCTCGGCCAATTCTTTTGGGCGACGACCACGATTTACATAGATTCAGGCCTGCCGATCTGCATATCGGGTGTCGGTCAAATTAGCTCTGCTACCAAGGGCCACCCCTTCGACCCCCTCCTCTCCTTTCTTCTACCGGAGAAAGGGACAACCCCTCTATCCGATCAGCTAACCGTTGCAAGGGATTGGCTGGATTCTCCGGGACCCGTGCGTGCCCCGAAAATTCTGAATTCGTCATTTTCGGCGACCCTCTAGGTGGTGGGGGGAGGGGCATCGATCCACGCGTGACTTTTCATTTTAATCGTTATTCACCTCTCACAGTTTTTTTTACCCCTCTGCTGCCCTCGAAACCTTCGCTCTCCTTTCACGCACCATATTCTGTCCGGTATAATTTATGTAATTATTATAATACGGTGTACTGCTACGATGTCGTTTAATCTGTGGGGCCCTGGCTGGGAAACGCGAATACTAGTTTGATTGAAAAACCTTTTCGAATTGATTTAGTTGAGAAATAAATCAGTACACTGGATAGAAATTGTTCATTATGTGCACTCTTGCAAGAATTCGATGGAATATAAAGCAGTTTACGTGACACGGTAGCAGCACGGAAGCTGCCGGGTCGTCCGACCAAAGTCTGTTAACAATTCACCGAACAGTTTAGCACGGGCCCGACAAACGTGCGTACAAATCAATTTAACGCAAGCTCGGGAACGTTAGTGTGCTCCGGCTCGGATTCAACGGTAACGCCACCAACAAGTTCAGGTGATAGGTAATTATAGGCGAGCGCGTTCGCGGCGTATCCAAGGTGAGTCTACTTAATCCTCCCTAGCCGGTCGTTTACAACCGGAAGCAAGCGGTCTGATTCACATTGGCCGAGTAATATCCACTGCTCCTCGCGAGCAGACCCTCTGCGCGACATTGTGTACGTATATTCAAAATATACATACATACACGCTCTATACGTAAACACAAAGAGAAAGAGACATCTTTGTGTGTACGTACTACACACGCGTATAGATACGGGCGCACGTGTTACTTGGCCGCGTTATTTCGAGAGACCCGTTTCCTCAGGGGCTCGACAAGCGTCACTGGCCCTTTTTTCCTCCCGGCACTTGTCTCCCCTCGGATCGGGAGTCACTTCGTTCGTTTTATGCGTTTCGGAAACTGAAAAACAACGTCGGAGCAGAGAACATCGACGCCGTCTCCCGGAAGCGGCAGCCGACCCCGAAAGTCGTTAAACGTTGTCGTGGTATCGAGGTGTTTCGCTACTAAATCATCCCATTTTTGGTCGGATATTTTCAAGATCGCCGTATGGATACCAATTTCCTTCGATTCCCACCACGGTCTCGCCGAAATAACTTTGACCTGCGTGATGCGACAATTTCTTCCGACGCTTGACACACCTCGTCGAAATCCATCCCTGCTGATAAACGTGTCCATAATTATGAAAATGGTGTAAGTCATATACAGGTGAGTCACGAAAATTGAAGTAAGAATATCGTAAAAATTACATCGAATTAATTTCGTTTAAAAGAAACTCGTTTTTTTATTTTGACTTACACCACTTGCATAATTATTTCGAAAGAAGACAAAATGTAAAAGACATTGAGAAAAATGTATTCGATTAATGTTTCCTTCATCTCGAATGAATATGGCGACCGAGAGGTGTCCCAGGAAAGTGTGCGAGCGTCGATCGAGCCAGAAAGCGACGCGGCGTCTCGGGCGACCGAAAGCGTGGAAATGAAAGAAATAAAAATAGAAATAAGAGAGGAGAGCAGTAAGAACTCTTTCCTCGGAACAAAGCTGTCAGTCGGTTTCCTCGCGGCGGGATCCCGTTAAGACCGAGCCGGATGCGGCTTGTTTTAGCGACGTTTTCGCGGCGCGGCGTCGCTGGCCGCGCCGAAAGTGCAGAAAACCGTGGCCGCGCGAAAATAGCGGTAACTTGGTGTATAATGCGATGCAGTAGCGGATACGTTGATTCAGTAATGCGCTCGGGTTCGCGGGCTGCTCGCGCAGGATGCGTGCCGCGCGCGTTTCTTTTTCGCGTTGCCAACACAATGCTCGTCGTCCCGCTACGAAGGGGTTCTCGCGAAACACACCGTGGCACGGGGCCCCCTTGATTTTGTGGGTCACAGGTGTAATTAAGTTTCGCCTGACACGCCGTGTCAATTGCCGGTTCGTCCTCTCGGTTTGCACTCGTTCTATTTCAAATGTCTACTGTTATACCCGGTTTTATTGTTCGCCGGCCAGGCTAACCTTCTTGCAGCTATTGTCGGCCTTTTGTTGGCTCCCCCGGTTTATTTCCGAGCCTGTCTTGCCGTCTTTCAAGTGCCATGGAACCTTAGACCATATGTATATGGTCTAAGCATGGAATCCATGCAACCGTATTGTGTACTTTTCTTATTAATGAATATATAAGATAATTATTATTGTTTAGGATGGTAGTAAACGAATACGTGTTCTTCGTTATTTGACAACAATTATTTACACTATTTACAACCTTACCTGTAAAGAAAGAAACGACAATTAAAGTTCACTATTCTCACTTCTCTGCCTACACTACTAATTTTGTTTATTAATTTTATTTTTGGTAATTAAATTAAAGACGCGTGGAGCATGAGAAGCGCGGCATATTCGAACCTAAAGAATGTATACTTTCTTTACAAATATCTAAAAAATATTTTAATGAAATTGAAAGTTGGCACCCGGCAGGGTTCTAAATTATGAGAGGCACAGGTCCCAGAAGAAAGATAACGGGCGTCGTTCTCGCCAGGGAAAATGTCGGACACAAAGAAAACGTGGTTTTAAATCGTCCGCAAATTAGTACCGCGACGGTGGCCACGCACAGAGCAATGAAATTCGCAGCTCGCAAACCGGAAGCACGGTTCAGGTGTTACTTATATCCCTTATCAGGACGCAGCGGTCGTTGCGACCCCATGAGACGGTTTGTGGCTCATTGTCCACGTCCGAAACGGACGGCGCAAGGCCGTATAAATATTAGGCCACCGTATCGCGCGTGCATATCGCCTGGTTTCCTCGTGGTGGCTACTCTCTCTTTCTCCATCTTCATTTTCTTGGGGCACACGCGTTCGAGGTTACGGCGGGACTATAGGGGACTATAGGTGCCGCACGATGCCACGACGGCAGAGGGAAACGGTAGCAGCTGACAAGTAATTTCCTACCAAATTAATTAAACCTGCTGCTCTTCGACGATCTGCTCGCTCCAAATGAACTTTCGATTCCCCTTTGTAATATCCAACGAATATGTATAATTTCTCTTAAGGTGGCCATAATTATGAAAGTGGTCTAAGTGAATGTTTAAACAAAATGAGCTCCCTTACAAAATCTCAAAACAAGAAATATATCATTTAGACCAATTTCATAATTATAATTCTTTATGCAGAGTGCAAAAATTGATTTACTAATTATGTTAATATCGGTTGCAAGTTGAATGAAATTATTCTAAGGAAGTAACCAAAAGCAGAGCACGTATAGTGGTGGCGCGACGGTAGGGGGGTACGACCGTTTTCCGATCGAGTGCATAAAAGTCAAAATGGAATCGTCTAGAACTGTGGCGTCCGCCGTTCGCCGGATCCCACGTCGAGCCGGTAAATCACATGGCTCGCGGAGATCCGCGAGACTTTGCGCCATCGCGCATTGCGAAACGCTTTCAATTAGTGCGCTTTCTAATTGTAACTCATCGCAATTAGAATCGACGAAATTGCATGCGCGCGCGTTGCGCGTCCGAGTTGAGCGGAGCCGAGCGGAGCCGAGCTGAGCCGAGTTGTTTCTGCTGCTCGCATATTGCTCGCGCTCACTCGCGTTATTGCGAGAGCTAAGAAGAAGAAGAAGAGAGCGAACAACGAACAGGCCAGACTTGTATCTCGGTTAACCACGTTGACGCGCGCGTGTCCGTACGCGTCGGACCAACACACCGGCGTGATTCGCGAGCATACGCGAATCGGTATACGGGTTATTAAGCAACGCCGTTCGCACGTTCCTCCCCCCCCCCGACGTTCCGCGCCCGAGTCCTCTTCTTTTTCGTCCTCTTCCATCGCGTTTCCCTCGGCTCGCGCCTCTCCCTTCTTCTTCTTCTTCTCCGTAGTCTTCTTAGTCGTCATCGTCTTCTTCTTCTTCTTCTTCTTCCTGCTGGTCTCTTCTTGCCACCGCGCGCTCCTCTCTCAAGTGGTTCCGGCCCGATGCAAATGCGCTCGTAAAGACCGATGATGATAACGTTGGGAACGAAAGAAGCGCGAGGGAACCGTGGCGTACGGAGAAATTAGCGAGGCCTACAGATAGACAGATACCGCGGAGAAATTCGAGGCTGCTTAACTCGTCGTTTCGAGCTCTTTGCTCTGCTGATAGACACTCCACCACGGATTGATTTCCGGCTAACACTCCTCCGCTGTCGGCGACTTCAATGCTCTATCCTCGCATCCTTCCCAGATCGCTAGATCTTTCTGTTGTCGAACATTTCTCTTAGAAATCATTTTAATTTCTTGAAGATTTTTATCCGTTTAGATTTGTTATCAATTCACGTCCCTAGTGTAATAGTTTACAATATATGACCGAATTGTGTTCTGAATTGTGATATAGAATTTTTGTAACTGTTTAAAGTTACGCTGAGCCACATAGAGGAAACCGATACCCAATATCCAATTTATAATCGTCCGAATGTTTATGATTCAGAAGCAAAGAACAAAAAAAAAAAGATGTAAAAAGTCGGCCCAGACAGAGGGAACGTCTGTTTTTCCGGCGGATCGGTTCGCGGAGCATTAAACTATGGGGCTCGGAAACGCGAGAAACGACAGCGTGCGTGTGTGTTCGTTTGTATTAAATTAGTTTCTATTCGATTGGTCTCAATGCAATGCTTCCGCAGAGAGTCTACCGCGGCGCAGCCAGCCGGGCACGCACATACACGTGCGTGTCCGCACACGCACGCGTGCAAGGAACACGTACTTACACAGCCGTCCGCACGGTCGTACATGTATAGAGACGCGCGCACACAGGAGACGGGAGCCTACTTAAGGCCTGTACGCAAGTATCCGTTTAATACTCACCTCCAGTGGCGCATCGCGCGTTTGAACGCGCCTCTGTATTTACGTATGTAACAGTGGATATTACCCCGACTCGCTGTACTCGCGCGTACTTAGCGTACACTCACGGCCGATGCACAGATAACTTCGCCGAGTAGGTATACCGTGGAAACGCGAGTTACGCCGAGGCGTTCGAGAAACGCTTTGCTTTACGAGCGTTTACGCGCGCAAAGAGAATTCCGCGGGGCTCGCGTGCTCCTTTCCTCTCCTTGCCATTTTCATCGTTACCCTTTTTTTATTCGGCTCGCGGACTTCCTCGCGGAAGGAGCTACGCGGAACTCTCTCCTTACCGGCGCGTTTCGCAAGTGATTCAACCCCTAACCACCCACTTGGGCTAATTTCATAAGTAGCCATTTTTCAACCCCGTCAGACCTTCCCTGAGAGCTCCTTTCTGCTGCCATTGTCTTCAAGCATCTATTTAATCCTTGTTACACTAGCCTCGTGTGCATATCATTGACACGTTCGTTATTCGATTAATAAGTTTAAGAATTTTTTCATCCCTTTATTGATTTTATCGTTTAGAATTTTAAAAATTTTGAAGGACTGTTTTTTGGAAATCACTCCGACAGATGCAATCAGCGCATCCTTCGAGCGATCTGTCGATTGCAGTCGACAGCGAGGACAATGAATTTCCAGGAAAAACTGTAACGCGATTATACAAGCGACACGTTCTGCCGATAAAAAAAAACAATTCGAGTGAATCTTCGGGAGTGTTTAACCGCACGCTATCTGCCCGGATGAACGCGGCCAGCCGGTACACGTTGTTCCAAATGAAGTAACAATTGTGACGCATGGCTATACCGATTACGAAAGTTCGATATGCCAGGGACTTTTGCGCTTGCCGCGCGCGACCGGTGTTTGCTACCGATTGCAGTATAAATCCGGCGAGCGATTCCTCACGCCGCCACAATAAATTTCCGCGAGCGCGTACGGTTTGTGCATCACGTGGCCATGCCTCCTCTGCTATTGTCTGGAAAAAGAAGAAACTCGGTGTGCCGTGACGCAGCCGTACGATTGCGCCGGTCTGTGTTGCGATAAATTTTCGAACGGTATCTCGATGTCCTTCCCGACCCAAGAAACCCGATTTTCCGGTGCACCGGAAACGACGCTCGCCGATAATTAATTCCCCGCGATCAATCTTACGAACCAATTATTTCAGAGCACCAAGAAAGCTCGGTGTCATCGAGCAGCAAAACATGCTCCATCCTGAAATTTTCCTCTGAACCTATTCAGCTTCGTTGAAGGGGAAAGAAGAATAAATTTCATATAAATTTTGATAACTTCGATAATCATAGAAGGATTATTTTAATTAATTTACTGCTTCCAGTGGCTGATTAAGAGCAAAGAGGAAGGTCTGTAGGCTGCCGCGAATTAATTAGCGGATCGGCATTGTTTTTTCGCGACATTGTAAGGTCCGATCGAAAACTGGTAACGGGATTTGCGAAGGGTGGGCCCAAGTCTGAAATCGAATCACCGTGCGACGCATTTCCCGGCGTTGCCGCGAATGCTAATTAATGTTTCGCAAGTTTCCGCGACAACGGCCGGTGCAGGTGTAATGCGTAAGTGCCTAATGCGCGGAAGTTCGGCGCAGACGGACTCTCGGTTAGAATTGAAGGAACTTTTCGGCGAAACGATAAACCGATTTGTCGAGCCAGCGCTAGTTAGCCCGACACGGGACAGCCATATTCGCGCTTCGGCCATTATCCTGTTTCGGACGCGACTGTAATTAAGCCTGTTTCCGGGGATTAGGGTGCTCTACTCGCTCTCGCGCACGCCTACATCCAACGCTCGGTCCCACCGAGCTTTTCTTTTTCCACCGAGTCCATTATGGTCTCGAACAACTAACCGAATAGTTTCGCGAATAGAAACCTTCACGTTCGCCGGAAATCGGAAACAATTTTTACCGTTTTCCGGGATCGTTCGAGACGTCTTCGTTCATGCAATTGTGTCAAGGCTCCGGCCAATTCAGATTAATTAAGACTGTGTTATGGTACAAAGGTTCCAGACTGTTTTCTCTAAATTGTTCTGTTCCGGTATTTCCTTTTTACACTTATTAGAACCATTCCACAAGGACTTTATAGAAAAAGCTAATTACTTAACTACTTTAAAAATTATATGAACAATGCTCCAAGTCTAGCTTTAATTCAAGAACTTGTCGGAAAATAGAAAATTATCGCAGAGAAAAATTTGTCAGATGTACTTCTTGTAATTTTTTTCAAGCAGATCAAGAATAAAACGCAGCCTGTCGATTTATGAAAGATTGCAAGCCAAAGTTTTGAGTTGCGAATGGGATAATGAATTTTGCGGGGTGAAAATGCAGAATCGTCGTCGGCGTGCATCGATGCAGATTTCCCACGTGTCGTTGGCTGGTTGCATTTCCTAGCAGCGGGTGGTTAGCTGGCCCCGGTGCACCGGCGGCCAGTGGTTACCATGGACGGGACCCTGACTCGAAAGCCATCCGCTCGATCCCTCGATCGCCGATGAGACGTCGGGGGAGCGGGCGTATCGATCGTACGGCCGCGCGTCTTCCTCATTATGAGGATCGGTCGATTTCGTAGGTGCTCTTTTGACGCGGTCGCGGGTTGCGATCCGGCCCTAAAGTGGTGACGCAACGGTCGAACGAGACCCCAATAGGTCGAGATGAGAGCCATTGTATGGCAATCTTATAATTTAGACAATCACCGATCAATTGAATGGGCCTTTACTACTGCTATACATGCAGCGCCCGTACACCGGCGAGAGTGAATGATGAATGAATGAAGGGACAAGACCGAATGAATGGACAAATAGTTGGCTCCGCTTAAACGTTCGTAAATAACCGGCCGCTTCATTCAATTACTTTCAATCGCTTCGAGCCAATAGATATAATTTAGAAAAAAAAGAGAGATACCGGGTTTCAGCCGGACTTGACCGGCCGATCCGCGGGGATCCATGGATCTCTCGATCCTCCGCCTACGAGTCTTCCTACTCGATCCTACAATTCCACTATTTTTTTTTCTTCAAATACTCAATCCAGTAAAAATCTAGTAAAATAATTCGTCACTACTTGAAACGACTGCGTTGCCACTTAATAAGTGGTTTAGCACGATGAGTCATTAGGATGATAACGCATCGTTCCTGGAAACTGAAATTCTTTATGACTCAACCGAATCTATCGACTGTGAATTTAATGGGTAATTTATTAACTGTTTTAGAATCTCTCCTTGGTTTTTTCAATTTCACGGCGATCTCTCCGAAAACGTGGTCGAGGAGTGGAGTTGAAGAAGGATGGTCACCGGACAACGGATCCATTTTATTTTTAATTCGTCCGGCTCGAAAAAATCGCGCGCGGATGACGAAAAATATTTTACGGCCCCGAAGATTTATTGCGGTGTTAAAAACACGTGCATGTTCCCCGGCCGAAGTGTGCCTTACCGTGGCCATTCGCGTCTGGTAGAAAACATAAAAAAGGGAAACATAAAATCTGCAAAGAGGGAACGCGCTCGCGGACGACGTATCGCTATAATTATTGTCCCGCGCGATAATTAAGCACCACGAAAATTTCTGTAAAAGGTATTCTTTCTCTTCCCGAACCGAACGAGTTATGGCTCGCGAGCGGAGGTCGCAGGATGTTTTCGTCGTCTCGTTTGCGAGAAACGTGAGTCGTCGTCCGTGTAAATACGCAGCACACCGCGTCGTCGTGTACACCGTCGATAAGATAATTCGATCGAAAGCTCCAGTCACGAGAAAATTAGACTGATCAGCAGCCGCGTGATTAACGAGCTGGCCGAGTCCGCCTGCGAGAAAACACGACGTCGATCGCTCTGCTTATTCTCAATGCTTATAAGCTTAGACTTTTTCATGAAAAATAAAATCAGGTTAGTAATTAATTATATATCGATCGTAATTTATCTTTAAGATATTATGAATTTTTTTATCGGCGCAAGGTTCGATCATTTTCTACACAACAAATAGCTATTTTTGTAAGAATACTAAACGGATTTGAATCTCTGGTGCAAGAACCACGTTTGCTATTAAAAATGTTTAAACGAGGAAAAGAAAGGAGGTGATTCGTCATAGATAGACCGGCGAGAGGACTCATCAGGTAAGAATTATTATTGTTGTTTATTGGACATTTACGGGCCGTATAAATATCTAAAAATGCTCTAAGAATTTTATTTCAGCCGATAAACGCGCAGCGAATCGTAAATGAAGTAATTCAGTTTTAAGTAGAATCAGTCGACAGTGGACAGACACAGGATCGGTTCTCGTGAGAGCGAACTGTTTTGCAAACAGTTTGTATTGTGTTTTCGATGTTATTTTTTTATAGCGGCTACAGCGGTTGGCAATTGGATTCGTTCTCACGGAGGTTTCATCGAATCCGCGCGTTTCGAGAAAGATGCAATTTCGAAGTCTTTTGATTCGAGCAACTTCATCGTTGGTAATTTATCGCCCAGATCGCGGGCTGCGAAACCGGTGTCGATCAAAGACAGAGGTAGCCAATAATTAGGAAAGTCCGGACACGTCTGAGACACGCGATTCCGCGCGGTGAATGCGACCGAAAAGAAATCTGGAAACGTGAAACCGAAAGGCGAACGAGTCGGTGTACCGACTTAATGGACGCCGATTGGTACAGATGGCCTTAGACGGCTTTCATACGGCCACGAGACTTGCGACACGTCACGTCCGGATGAATTTACATGCGTAAAACGAGACGGCCGGGGCCTCGATTGTCGATAGCGAATTTCCTTCTCCACTGTTCTGCGGCGCGACCGAGTCCGCTCTCGTCGATTTCGGGCTCGAAAGTCGCCAATTTCGGGATTGCACAATCCGCTAGTGCTTCACTCCGAATCTCGAATCGAAAGTCGTGAAATTTTGACGAAAAATTTCCAACATTTTGTCCGAATTTCGTAAATCGCAAATTTCTTATATTGGTATCATTCCAAACAGTTTTTCGAATTTTCAATTTTTAGTTCATGTCGATCATTGATATATTATGTGCAATCGTTATTTGTATACACTTGTTGACTGTTAGCTATCGTCAATAAGAGTCTACGCCTCTTTTTCGAAACTTCGTGGACTTTATGTCCGCGTCAGACTTTATGGACATAGTATTCTGTCACATAACTTCATAACTCTGACTCGTCTATTGCTTCTAACTTCGAAACTCCACGCACCGTGTTCTCTGCGAACCGAAGCTCTTTTTCATCACTTCTTTGAAACTGTGTTGCTACCTCATTTGTTTCGTCGCAACCGGCGAATATTGCTGTTCCATTTTTCCTAAAATTCTGCAGCTATGACAAGAGCTATTGCGAATAATTTCACCGACAGACGTATCTTCATCAATATGTAAAATCTGTCCATAAATCAACGGGAATAAATAAACATCTAGCCTTTTACCGTATGCCGGCAATAAATCTCCTGTAAAAATCACGTAGCGGGCATAAAACGGAACAATTTAAATTTGAAATGCAAGTCCCTCGTTCTAATCCAAAGGCAATGGAAAAGCGGAGGGACTCTACGGTTTCATTTTTTTCCCCCAACTTTTTCCTCCATATCGAACAATTAACAAGGAGCAGCTCGGCGGCTGGTATCCGGAGAGCCTCGATCAAAGCAACAAAATCACTCGAGAGCAAATATCAGTCGAGCTCTCCGATCTCTCTCTCTCTCTCTCTCTTTCTTTCTCACTTTGCTCTCTGGTTACGGGAAACAGGGAATACATATGCATCGACGCGAATATCGTATGCACATCGATAAGATTGCTTTCGTAGATCAAAGCATCGTGCGGAGAGCCCCCTCGAGATTGATAGATCGAAACCGAATCTCCGGGGCAAGTGGACTCGAAATGAATCGAGTGGTGTTCGCCGGAGCGGCTGCCCGCTATCGGAACCGAGAGGAAAGCTGGGCGTTTGCCCGCGACCAACTTCCGGCTGCTTATCAAACGCTCTTCCGTTCGAACGTTCGTTTCGGGAATTCAATTGTAGGACTAGCCATACAACACCGTCCTAGCTTTTGTATAATTCTCGATCGGTCCGCCGAACTACCGACAGCACGATCATCCAAAATTTTTGCTAATCGAATCACGCCCACCGTCGTCAAATTCAAATTTGCTCACCTACAAAAATTTTAAATCGATGTTTAATCTCATCCAGAGCAGCAAATAAATCAGTCAATGCAATGGTAAACGTGTATTGATTTTTTTCCGAGCACCTGAACGGATTTGGGGGTGATCAAGGGGACCGAGAAGACTTCCGGTGAACCGAAAAGAGCGACACGCGGGAAAACGGTGCGCGCGGTCGCATGTTCATCAAGTAATTTCGGTCGGGAATCAATTTTCCATCGGCTCTAGGGGAAGGGCGGGAGGGAGGGCGAGGGGTAGATGGGGCAGGATTGGGGGTCCGCGACGGGAACCGTTCGCCATTAGCGTCGATTATTCGCAGTCATCGTGCGGCCATTTCAGAATTACTCGATCGAAACGGGGTACGAGTCGAATAAGCAACCGAACCGATTAATCCGTCATTCTGATTTATTTCTCTCCGTTGGCAGTCCGCGTTCGAACGCGCAGCCCAGGACGACGAGAGTAGCGTTATCGCGTGACAAAGCGCGTATAGGTTGAACGATAGACGGTCCGTCGCACCCGTGAATATTCATCCGACTCGCTAATTGGCGATACGATGACTATTCATGAATCAACGATTTTCAATAGCTGTTATTTGACGTACGAACGAAAGGCGGAGCAACAATGAGGAAACCAACCGGCGGGGATGGAAGAGGGAGAGCGAGGGCTTTCGACGAGGATCGCGGGGAGAGGGTACCAGAAACGGGGAGAGAGCGAGAGAGAGAAAGAGAGAAAGAGCGTACGGAGAGAGGTGCAGACAGAGAGGATCAACGAACAAGAAATTCCAATTTTCGATCAAGAGCCACCGTAAACAGATGTTCGAACCGTGATTTTCTATTGCCTGTTTAGAAGATGAATTTGTTAGCTAATGGCGTAGTTATCTGAATTGAATCCCTTTGTGCCGCGTCTGCGGCGACGAATTGAGCCAATTCTCGGTTTAGTGGCCCTCAATGCGGCGATTACATTGCACTAATCTGCGTACACTAATATTCGAACCGACGAAAACACGAACCCTCGAAAACCCCGGTTCGTAGTCCCCCTTGTTCAGGCTTCATTAAAGAATGCTCGAGTGTTTCGAAAATATTTTACCATGAAACGATGTTCAAGATTAGATTGATCGAGCAGGACCCGATAATTAATACACCCTCCGTCGAACAATCCGTAATTAAAAAACATTCGCATATCTATCGCCGCGGTCGATATACAAGGTACACCGCAGAATGGACAATTTGCATAATTGTCTAATCAAAACGGACTCCCGGCGTTTGCGAGTCGGTAAATTATAGTAATCCTCCCGATCCTGTTCAGGGTTCACGTCGTAGACGTTGTTAACACGCGCCCGCGTCCTTTCGCGGCAGCTGCGAGTCTTGGTATTAGTGGCGAACGGGGTTAATTATGATTTCCAGGTAATTACTAGCGCCTACGATTCTCTCCTGTCGCGTCTACAGCCTTGTTCTATTGTTTTTCGATCGGCGGTGCGCGTCCGATGATCCTGCGGGCCCAATGGAAGCGCAGCACCGAGGGACGCACATGTCGATTATAAATTCGTGCGTGCGGATCGCGGCGCTTGCGTCGGCCGACAAGGACGCCGAGCAAGAACGCAGACGTGGTGCCACCCCCGCGACGCCCGACAGGATTCCCCGTCATCGGTATTGGTCATCGTCGATGACGGAGCCACGGGGCTGATAGACCAATGACGAGAACGCGTCTCTGTTCTGTCTTACTGAAAATTTTCCGCGTCTTATTCCGCTGTGCAAAATTATCGAAACATTATTTGTCCGCACTCAAAGATTTTTAAGAATTCTCCAGGAATTAGTTGAACATTCAAATTCATGCGCGAACCTCATTTTCCAAGTGTTTAAACGCAACCGAGCGTACGAAGAATTATCCACCACGGGTGCAGATCCCTGATGAATTTCTAAACGCGCATCCAACAACTAGCTGAGCTGAAATTCATATTGTCGATACGTAATCGGCTTTTTATCTACGTTGTTCGCCTGTCTGAAGCAATGCACCGATCCGTCAGGCAAGAAAGTATGTGGAAAACAACATAAATAAGAATGTCACGTCAGAGACGCCGTCTTCGACTATTAACAGCAATCAAGATGTCAGAGAGGGGCTATATAATCATCCTTTACATAGTTCAGAACGATTGAACCGCTATCCGGGATCATTTGCTTCGATTCCTCATCGTTTAATATCCGACGTTGTGGATAATAATTCATGTATCATTTTTCTATGCCACCAGGTAGCAATTTCTACAATCCAACGATCGCTCTCTGCGAGAGATTTCCATTTTCAGAGCAGGATCTATCATCGATTTGCATTTTTAAAATAAATATCCGCGCGGGAAATATTCAGCATCGACGAGTTTATTTATACATTTCGGTGGCCCACGCAGGGGGTCGTGTTCGAACGGTTATTTATTTCGCGGCGATCTAATAATACGAAGAAAAATCGAGAACAGCAGGTGCAAAATACTCATACATCACCGGTTCGTTCCTCGAACGATATTCGAGCATCGAGTGGGGTCCGCGTTCGAAAGAGAGATGGAGAGATAACGAGGAATGAGAACAAGAGACCGATCTCCTCGATTTCCGATTTCTCTCGGCAGAGGACACCGAGGCGGCCAGAATCGAGTGAACGAAAACGCATCTCAGAGGGGCGTCATTCCCTCAAATCGAAGTTTATTTAGCCTGGGTTTACGGCTCACTCCGGATTCACTTAAGCTCGAATCGCCGCAGGAATCGCGGCGATGTCGTCCCATGCGATTCGGAATTTTGGATCCGTTCCAAGCGACCTTTGAATAGTCTCCGAAGGCGTGGAACGGCAAGAGGGGCACGGGGCTGAAGGAGGGAGTTAGCGATCGGAGACCGGCCCACGGAAAAATTTACGACGACAATAAACCTCGTCCACCGTGCGGGGGAACAGGATTATAAAAAAAGGAGAGAGCAAGCGAGCGAGAGAGAGAGAGAGAGAACAAGAATCAGAAGAAAGGAGAGACCGGCGAATTGCGTAGCGAGGACAGTACACAATTATCCAAGACGATTTTTGGCCACCGAACACTCTCGCTACCAAATTCAACCCCCGCAACGATCCTCGATCCTGCTCTATACCGACATGTGTTTGCCACTGTCGATTTCTTCTCCGACTCCCAAAAACCACAATCATCTTTCAAATTTATGAAATAGCATTATTATACGTTAACATATACTATGTGAATATTAGGTGGGGTAGGCGCTGGTTCGAATGTTGCGTAATGTGTAGGGGGTGAGAAGAGAGGGGATTGTGTCTCGGAGGAAATTTTTGTGGACGTTGTGTTGCGGATGCACGCAAGGTAAACGTGTAAAATGGTGATAAATTAGGCGAGCAACAATGCCTGGGAACTCGATTTTCAAACAGGCCGATCCGCTTAATAACGGGCGCCGTGGCGGACCTTCAACCCTTTGCGAACAGGAATGGGGGAAATATTTTGAAACGCGTGGCCGGTGCATCTGTTGCACGTACATGCGCGGCAATTTGCGATTCCTGCGTGAAAATTAACGACACGTAGTCAGTGACCCTCGAGTTTCCATGCTATGGGGAGGCGGAGGAACGCATAAGGGACGGCGTCAGATAATTAACACCCGGATGTTCGCAGAAAATTTGGAACTTCCCGTAGAATTATGAAAATCAGCTAGTGGAAACTTAAAATTTTTACAAATAAATAACTAACGATTAGAAGAATTAATGTGGAGGGTGAATAGAGAGTTACAGGGTTCCACGATCGATACGGTAGTTAGCTGTCATCCGAAAACGTCTACAAGGTTTCTCGGTTCTCGATGCTAAGAAGAATTTTCTTTTTATCGCGGTGAACGACTGCATAGGTTCTCGGAAACGCTCATTAAGATCCGCACGAGACTCGCATTTCGCGATGCGTGTATCCCGGTATATTTAGAGTGTGGGTGAATCACTGTTTGGCGGGCGATCTCACCGACTCCGGCAGTTAAACCGCCGATTTCAGAAATAACGGCCCGCGGAAATTAATATCCCGTCGAGGCGGACTGCGAGACGCCCTCGAACAATCGAGCTTTCCACCCTGTTTTCTATCCAATCTAGCGCGATCCGCGGAAAAATAACTTTCGCGATTCGTAAACAGATTCCTTATTATTAGATCACGTGCTCGAGAGGTTCCTGTCGTTGCCAACGAGAACCTGAGAGCTAGCTCCATTCGATATACATACTTCCTTCTTTTTCTTCATTAAATTTCAATCTTTAGCCAAACATTTGTAATTAAATGTCGTACACAGTTGAGATTTCTTCGAATTTCGGAAACACGTGTATTGCTTCTTCCGAGACAAATAGCGTGAACCGAGCCGAACAGTTTAAGATGATTGGTTTAAAAATTGTCGGTAGGTAATTGTCGCGGACGTGAAAACGGGCCAACGAGGGGATCATTGCCGTATTCTACTGACACGAGAAACTGTATCGCGCGGCGTGTCGGCCTCGAAATAGAATATAGAGGCTTATTTCGGATGCGTCGTCTCGTTGGTCTAGTCCAGGGCTGGTCTAGACCTCCGGGGTTCACCCGCTTTACGAGCTGCCGGCAGGCGACGCGACCGCTTAGGTGCTGACTAGAATTGAGCGCAGGTGCACCGACTCGCGTGTATATTTGCTGTGAGTCCCGCGATCCCTTATTAAAAGGCATTGCGAACCATGTAACGAGTGTCGAACGCTGTTTGGCATTCTTCGAACGGGCAACTTCTTTGCAATTACCTTAATTAGACAAGAACTCGTTTTATCTAGAATCTCTGCCCTCCTTCTGTGACTTTTAACTTTATATTTTTGAACCCATACTCCAATCGTTTGCCCACTGGTTTTACTACCACTGTTCTCCTTAATGTCGATCGATTAAATTCATTTGAAATTTCATTTTGTGAAATTGGAAGTGCAACGGAGAATTGTATCAAATTTCATAAATATCATGTTTATCTAGAAAAAGTTTTCTACGATCTATCAGAATATGTTATAATTAAATATAAAGCAAACTTGTGCTATCTGAAAGCATTACAAAGGTGTTCCTGATCTATGAAGACGGCATTCCACATTGTATACAATGAAGCAATTGAATCCTTTTCACACGAAACAGTCTAAATCGTGTGGCTCAATCTTCACCTTTGCCATTAATTATCTCAATTTGTGTAATGTTTAATATAGGGGGTTGAAAATCCATGCAGCATTAGCAGCAAACAAACGAGCAAGCTCTATCACTAAGAAATCTCATAAATTTACAACTAAGGGCTGTTCCTGTGAGCGTGATAGGTCTTTTTATCTTTCATCCCCGCTTCGAGGGAAATAATCGATGATTTCAGCCAAGTTCCTAGGGTTTGTTTACGTCGGGCTGGGAAAAGTGGAGTAAATTGGTGTCGTTGGTTAATTAAATGGGCTATCAGAGCTGGAAAGTCAGCGTCCACGCGGCATGAGCGTTCGTCGGTGTCAGAGCGCGCGTGACTCACGTCTCGTTGTTGTTGAACGCGTCTCGGCAAGTGTCGCCGCCGCACGGGGATCTCGGGAACCGCGTCAGGGATTCCCCTACTGGCTGTCGGAGCAAGCTTCTGGAGGGGACCAAGGGGACAAGGTGTCGGGAGCAGGAGGGGAACCGAGTCATGGCAAAACTTTTGTCCATTCACGGTCGACACGCTCCTAATTGGGAGTACGCTTCGTGGTCTCGTTCCGCGCGCACGACTGCTCCGCGAAAACGCAACCGGACGTCTTCTCCACGAATTTTCCGAAGGATCTGCCACCTCCGCCGCTTCCAGCCGGTTTCAGACGACCCTCGACCCTCCGACAATCAACACCCGTATCAATTTTCCAGAAGCGACCCTCCTAATCAGCCAAAAAATGTCCAAACCACAATCTCATCGACAGAATCGATTCTGTTGCCTTTCTGATCTTTGCTTTAATTTTTTAGGATACTGTTAGGTTCCAGGAACAGTTCTGTCCTATTTCATAGGACAGAAATCACTTTATAAAAATATATGATTGATATTATTCAATGATATGTCTTTCAGATAACCTGTCAATTCATATTTCCCAATAACCTGCTTCATTTGAAATACGACAGAACTTCCCTTCCAAGCTAATACAATCCTCTGCAGACGACATGTATGAGAATTATTCCAGGATCAACACTTCGGGTTGACTAAAAAATATTCCAATCATGATCAAAACTATATTTAGTCTTCGGAGACAGTACAGACAGGTTCAAATTAATATTTAGAACTATCCTCAACCGTTTATTCGCAACAAATTTTACAGATTTACTGCTGGTAGAAGCCAAAGAAATATTCAAAACAGAATCTGGTCTACACAATCACTTTTTCAACCACTCTAATGTTTGAGGATATTACAGATGATTTTACTGGAGCTGTTTGTTTTACGTGTCTGCAAAGGTAGAAAATGAAAGATGTATAATTTCTTTTCTGGCAGTCTTATTGATCCACAGAGGTGTCTCATGCAATTTCCAGGTACGTTTGATAGGAATAGGTTAGAGAATCGACGAATGATTTCCGGGTAAATGCAATTCGGTCAGGACGTTTCGTTAAAAATCGGGGAACGTCCGTAACCCCGGCTTTCGTCTCGGCGTAACTCAATCTCCGGCGACGGGCACATTTCTGTGCGATTGACGCACGACCGATGAGGAATTCCTTGACGAACCCATCGATCCTGGAATCCGTTAATCGACCCCTGTTTCCAATTTTCCTATATTTTCCTCGCAAACTTGTAAACCATTTTTATTACCCCATCGACGGGAGACATCGAAGAGTTCAAACGCTACGGGAACATTGTTGGCTATAAAATACAACGATCAGCAATTTTAAATACCGGTTATTATCGAAAAGAAGATTGATTGCTCCCAATGTTTTTTACATCTTGTTTTGCTAGCTTCCTCGCTTATGTTAATTTCGCGGTAATAACAGTAATAGAAAGATACACGGTTCATGCATTTTATATATTGTCAACAGTCAACTTTATAACATGAGAAATGGTTGTGTTGATTTTTTGTGTATCTAAGAGGACGATGACATTTATGTCCCTCTTTATCTAAACTGCACTAGTAGTGACATTTTCGTTCTAACGCATCCTGTATCTTATCTACACTTTAACAATCGTCAATTGTTATCGCGTCGACTGAACTTCGCAAATTACTTCCTTCTTAGACAGAATACTCAACAGCACTAAACTTTGAAATACTATATTTTACAAGCTTGTTGACTTGTACCACCCTATCGAACGCAACAGTTTTAAACACCTCGTTAAACGTAACGGACATAGGTACAGAAATCATAGGCGTGTGTCCGCCTTCTAACTTATAAAAAATTCGTAGTGTCAATTTTCAGGTTAAAATCGAGTCGGATAAATAAATACACAATTCATGAGCTCGAGATTTTCTGACAAGACTACCACTAAATTCAAAATCACAGTTGAAATTTTTACTCGAAAATTAAGAATGTAATTCTCAGGTTCGTTCCCTCTTCCAAAACAAAAATGTGTCAAGTTAATTTTCACGCGAATTACGAATAAAGAAGAATTCTTGAATACAGAATTGACAGGGCTCTACCGAATTCAGATTCGAATCTGAATATCCGCACTAGCATTCAGCAAAATAAACGAGATAAATAAAACGGAATAAAACAGGGACACGGGAGCGACTTTAATTTAAAAGTGAGAAGACTTGTCAGTCACGGAACGACAAAAGCCGGCTAACCACCGTTCAGCCCGAAAGTATCGAGTACCGCACGTAAGTATCGAGTATTCCACATCCTGCCGGACCTTTGAAGCGTGTCCTGCGTGCGCTCGAATAAAGAAGCCGGGCATCGAGTGTGCAACAGCGATCTAAGCCAGAGAACTCGGTAGATCCCGAGAGTTTAGAGTGGTCCGACTGTTTAATCACGAACGGCGGCGTGCACGGAGCCGCAGCGTGGCTTGACTTTCGGCGTTTTCACTTTCCTCCGAAACGTGTCAGCGGGTTATACCGCTTCATCGATCCTCGTCGGCGGCTTTCGAGCTTTCCGCGGCGTGATTACGTCCGAGAGAATTATGCCGGGAAAACGGGGAGGGGGGTCCGATAATTGTCCTCGCATTTCAGAAATTCGAGGCCGGATTCGACGAATATTCGCGCGAAGGTTTCGGTGTGAACACTTGCTCGCGCGCACGCTGAAAATCCGACGACGGAAATTAGCCACGGGAACCCACCGTTTCCCGGAGAGTTCCGGGCGTCATTAACCCGGCCAGCCTAATCAATAGACAATTATGAAACTATGCGGTATTAATAGTCCCGACCCCGGGTCGTAATCCGCTATCGGCGTGCCCGTGCCCGTTATTAAGCGACTATGTTTTATCGAAAACAGCTAGTCGAGTGAAACCATCGCGCGTCCTGCACCGGAAGAACCCGCCGCGTTTTACGGCCGCTGTCAAACCGCTCGTTCGCAGGAATCGTCCCGCAAATTTAATCTATCCACGATAGTCGACACCTGCTTGGCCCCCTCCGAAACAGATTTTTACCGAAAACAGTTTCGGAAACAAGAAGTTACTTTTTCCTAATATTTTCAATCGACACTACGATTTGTCCAGTTCTTAAATGATTCGACATTTTTCTACTGATATTCCGAGGTTTATCTACGAAGTGTCTGTCAATTTTGTATAGAAATAACCTCGCAGGGTTTGTGCAACTCCTGTAATTATAATTCTGACGGCTGCAACGGTGTTTTTCGCGTGGGGAATGTACACTTGCGGAGAGCTGACAGCTATGCTTGTCAACGAGAGGCAAAATTCAAACTCCGTTTCCCACGAATCGTTCCGAGATCTGTTTCAGACTGTTGTAGCGTCTTTTAACACCGGTGAAGCTTTTAAGTAATCCCTTCTAAACGTCACTATTGTACCCTGTCTGTTAGCCACAACGATCGAGACACTCCGAAACTAAACGGAAGATCGTGTATCCCCGAAAAAATTCGCCCCTATTTTTCTCTGCTAACTGAGCACGTTTCCACGATGCGAATCGACCGCGCGGCCACTGTCTAGAACGGTTGTCAACCACTGTATGTAGGCCACTTTGCCGCAAGTCGGTCGAGCTATCCACTAAATCGGTGAACTATCCTCCAAACAGCAAGTGTCGGGGAAACTTCGCCACCCTCGCACCCTCGTTGAAACTCGGGGTCGGCCAAGTGGCCGGGAACCGGACCAGCAATTACCGACCAAAAGACTCACGGAACCGGGTTCGATCAGCTTCAGGATCGCGAGGAATGATCGTCACACAACGATCAACCCTCGATACAAGAGAATATGTTACTCGGCCATGTGCACATCACGAGAGAAACGTAACGAAAGAAGAGCAAACGGTAGAATGGAATGTAGTATCCTCGACACTTTGTTGGATCAGAGCACGATCTATAAAACCGATCCTCTAAACTTGTGATCTCACTTCACGGTCACGTCTGGCTTCGATCGCACTTGATTTGTTCACGAGACTATAGAACAAAGTGTATGGTTCCCCCGACACGTTCAACGAGGGTGTGTGTTGGTGGATCGGTAATCTCTTAGCAGCAATAAAGAGGATACACACTGTTCGCGGATGACACGTAGAAGAAGAGCATCGTAGCACAGATTTGTTGTTCGATGATCACTTACCTGTTGCCAGAACTGGGCGAGCAGGTATATGCGCTCCTTCTTGAACAGCCAGTCCATGGACTGCATGGCCTGAATGTCCAGCGAGTTGGCCTCCGCAGAGGCCTGCATGCTGGCCAGTGCCGGCGTGTTCAGGCTCGCTAGAACGGGCTGCTGGAGCACGGATGCGTTGCTGCTGGCTAGCAGATTCGCGTGGTAAACGGCCGGTGCATCCTCCGAACCGGCAGTAGCCGCCAGTAGTTGGGCCCCGATCGGCGCAGATGGCCCCTGGAGGCCCAGTGACGAAGCCACTTTGACGGCTTCGAGCTTCTCCGCCGGGCCCAAAACCGATCCCCTTCGTATGCCGGCGCCGCCGACGCCTCCTGGGGCGCACGCCTCGGCCGGCGGGCCCGTCGCTACCGTCTCTTCCTGTTCGTTAGTCCCGGACACTGTCCCGGAACACACTGGACCTGTCGCACCACACACTGGTCCCACGGTCACACAATGTACTCGCACGATGTCCTTGTCGTAGTCGTCGTCGCCGTCGTCGTGTTCACCAAAGTCATTGACGAGCAGTCCAGCTCGAACAACCCGCGCCAGGCGTTCGAATCTCGATGGTTCAGGCGGCGCGCGTCAGACTGCCCGTGGTTCACGCGACGGCATATCACACCCACACTCGCGGCGGTTCAAACCGACTGCACGCACTGCACGCGGTCACACTTCACTGCCGCGGCCGCCGCTATTTTCCCTCGTCTGCGCCCTCGTCTCCGTCTCGTCTCGTTCGGTCTCGCCTCGCCTCGCCTCACCTTGCCTCGTCTCGGCTCGGCTGTTCTCGGGAAGAGTGTACGAGACCCGTCCTAGCAGGCTCCTAACCTGAAACTAAGAGCTACCGAACGACCGATGTGATGTCTGGAGGAGGTGCACGAACCCTGGAGGGGATGAGGCGGAGCCAAAGGCTGCCGGAGGGGGTAGGCCAGCCCACTCGACCGCCAATAGCTCGCGAACCTCGATCCCCACCAACGTTCGCGATACTCGCGTTCAGAGGAGAGCGACGCAACGGTGGGGATAAGCTGCGCGGTGGAGGGAGACGTCGCGGAAAGGACCGGAGGCTGGCTAGGTGGTCCCTACCAGAGCGGATCTCATATTTTCAGCTCCCCGAACGCCCTTTTCTCCAACCCCTGCCGATCGTCGGTTCCCTTCTTCTTCTTTCGTTCCTCTTTTTCTTCCGGCGTCTCCCTTCTCATTGTATCTATGTTTCTTATTTTCACCCTCCCTCCGCGCGCACACATACACCATTCGGGATCTCTCTCTCTCTATCTTTCCCTCTGCCACCCTCCTTCCTCCTCCTCCTCCTCGTCCTCATCCTCGTGCCTCCCCCCTCAAGCCTCCCAACCCGCTCAGACACTAACCCTTCGATTGCTCTTTGGTGACTGAGCGGCCTTTGTTCCGAGCGCCGTTACGATTTTCAGGCGTGAGCGACGACAACGAGGTGAGATTCAATTTCGAAAGGGTTACGAAATGCGCGGTCCTTTTTCGGGGGACCTAGGAGACCGGCCAGCTAACCCCCACCGTCGTCCTCTCTCTCTCTCTCCTATCTTCCATTTTTCCTCACCGACCGGATCCTTTCGCTGCGAAAGAGTTTCATCTTGTTTTGGCCCGTCAAGAATCTATGAGCCTCGGAATTTTTATTTGACTTCGGGGTGGTTGTTGCAGCGAAAGGATCGATCGCAGATCCAAACATCACTCCCCCTATCCCCTTGCCCCTGTTAGGACGCCACAGAAAGCAGCCTCGAGGTGCCCTCGGCGAGTTGTGTAAATAACGAAACTCGATGAAAACGTACACGCGCGAGCGTTGCTTGTTCGCCGAGTCAGCTCCTCGATTGAGTTACTCATTTGTCGAACACGGCCGATCGAATTTCGCGCGAGCGGATTTCGAATCGGCGATCCGCGAATTCGATGCTGGGGTAGACGTTATTTCAGACGCTGACCATCGTGATGGATCTATTATGTCTTCGTCTGTAACTGTTCTAAAGTTTGTCGAACTGAGAACCTCGAGCTGTCAGCGAGAGGCTGTCGCGTAAAATAATCTTCCGAAGGAATGTTAACGATTGTTTAAGTATCACGACGATCCAGGAATGCAGATGACAGTTGAAGCACGTCAGGAGAATGGTTCTCGAGCGTCTAGAAAAATTTCGAATTCCGATAGAGATTTGATGCGGCGAAGAAGAAGTCGACGGGGGTGAACGTGTCGATTCAAGGAAGCCGTGAAAGGCGTGCAGCTTCCGGCGAACGCGTTAATCCGCGTTACCGTGTTAAGCACACTTCGTGACAGTCGAGTTAACCGGTGCCGGGTCCCGGATAATGCAACTTTAATTTCTGCGGCGTTCGCCGGTTACACGGAGTTAATCATCGCCCGGTGGATGATAGTCGCTGTTGACGCGGAAACGAAAACAACTGTGTAACTCGATTCACGCCACCAACGTTGCGTACTTGTTGCTGTGGCTTTCGACTCGATCGATTAACCCCCCGGGAAAATCATCGACCAACCAAAAGATTCTCTAAAGATCATTGAAATCCCGACCAAATTCAGCTGTCTGAAAAACCACTTCAATCAAAGTGAGAGACCGTTCGAAAGCAAATTAATAAATATAATCAATAAGTGGAAGACTTTGAAGAACCAAGTAGAAAATAAAATTTTGTCTTTAATCCAACGATCTGTTGAAAAAATAATTACGATAGTTCTGGGATGAAGCATTTACATTTACTGCGTAAAAATTGATCGGACTTAGTCGATTAGACTAAGATGGCGACCGGATCGGAGTACCCTACAGAAAAACGTAGGATTTCAAAATCGAGATTATATGAATATAATTTGATGACATTCACGTCGATTAGAAATTGAGAAAAATTTACGAGCAAGGATCGAGCGTCCGGCGAAATGAAGACGTCGGCGTCAACGAAAATTCGCCGCAGCCGCCCACGAAAATACTACGCGGTTGTCGGGTTGTCAGCTTGTGCTATACGATCATCCGATATAATGCGGGGATTAGTTTGTCAACGCGGGCCGGCGTGCGCGTACACGCGCCTGCATTGCCATCGCCAATGCGTCTTCGGAGCATTGTTACGGAGGGTTTCGCAACGAGCGTCTTCGAGAATTACGAAAATTTTCAGTCCGCGGTCGAAAGAATCTGGTCGAAGCATTCGTCCGACTCGGAGACAATGCGTGAAACGGAACGCCGCGCTGGGCCAAGAAGAGTAACAGCTTCTGGTTCGATTATACGAAACGTCAAGAAAAGTTAAACGCCCATACGTCACCGCAAAAGATAACATAAGTGGGCAGAATGCCTGCGGCAGTTGCGCTCTATGAATCTATGAATCTGTCGGGCAGAACGTTAACTATACGAATCACCGGTTTCACGATCTACAATCAAATTTTAGCCACTCCGGCCGGGATAAGATAGAACAAGCTCTGAAACATTTACCTGTGCTTTTTCACTCACTCTTCAACGTCTTCCACAATCATCGAAGAGTTACAACGGTTGTCACTGCACCGAAAATAATGTCCTAATTCACAGTGTCACTGATGATTTCGAGAAGCGCGGGAAAGTGTCTATAAACCCTGAAAATTCGAGGGAACTCGTATGAAAAATATATCAGCCTCGAGTGAATTTTCATTTCCTCGAGATGACGCAGGACACCAGAGTCGAAAAGCGAGTTTGGAGTTTTGGAGAAACGGTGTACCGATTACCGATGCCTGGACGTTAGAGGAGAACCGGGGACCAGGGAGAACCGTCGAGGATCCGTCGAAACGACGCGGTACCAACGGTGACGGCGCGACTCGTGGAATTTCGCTAGTCGCAGCAGCGGGACTCGCTTTCTTCGAGCGGTCGCACGCTACTCAATATACCGGTCGACGATAAACGCCACCCTCCGTGCCCCCTTCGGGAAGCAACGCGACGCTGTTCGAGGGCGATTGTAACAATATCTTCCGGCGAACGAAGGATGCGCAGCGCTCTAAGTTCAAGAGCCGCGCTCAGGGACATCGCGCGAAGCCGGATTCCTTTTTTTTTTCTCTCGCTGGATAAGATAATCACGACACGCGGGGTAGCTGCACGCGACACGGGGGTTCCGAGACCTCCTCGCGGCAGAAAACCAACCGAGGAACACTCCGCTTTCAAGATATTCGTCGGTTCTTCCCCTAAATTAGGGGTGGTTCCTCGAGACAATGCTGAGAGATGCCCGAGGACATAGCCCGAACAGTTCTCAATGAAGAAACTCGTGTCGAGATCACTGGAGATTTTGATTTTGTTATTTCTTTCCGAGAAGAACGATCGAGCCAATTTTACTTTGGTGTAGGGGTTGTTTTTTTAAAAATTCGCGACACTTTCATAGAAGAGTATCCGAAGCACTGGTATGTAGTTGTTTTGAAGAATGTGTAGATTCTGTGGTGGTTATGCTTGTAGAGGACGATTTTTTTCTGATGATGTAACGACACTTTAGACGGCAGGAAACTGTTTGGTTTGATAAGAATTTCTTCGTGTAATCACTAGAAAAATATTTTGCGTTGCATGTGGTTGCTGAGACGGATAGAATTTTCTGATGACTGGAAGAACGTATTAAATTGAGAGAATGTTATTTTTTTTATTTTAAATCACTGTTGGTTGGTTCCTGGGAAATTGTTATTCAGAGAATATCTAGGTTGAAAAAGTTGGATTTTTTCGAAAAATGCGAAAATAACATTGTAGGAAGAACAAGCATTGTATTCGAACAACTGACAATTATGCCTAATCGATCCTCTTGGACAGGGTCGGATAGGGAGTGTCGACAGAGAAAAATTCAGAAAATTGGTTTTAAACATTTCAGGGGGTTGTTTCCACTGTAATTCGATTACTGAAAGTCATTTTGCGAGTCTAGTTTCGCGAAGAACAACTGCGAGGATGTAAATTTTAGGAATAAAATTTTTTTGTATTTTCGAGTAAAATTTCAAAGGGATTTTTAAATGTTCGATTTTCGTGGAGAAACGTTCTAGAATGTAACTATTTTACTATTGTATCAACAGATTCGAGTCGATTGTAGGAAAAACAATTCAGAAAAATACACATTGACAGAAGAACATTTTTTCCGACACACTTTTCCTTTCACAGATACTACATCGATCCTCGCGTACAGAAGACCTAATAATTTAATTTTAACAACTTTCCAAACCAGTCGATTCTCGAAAACAGATTTTTCCGAAGAGTGCAACGATTTCCCCAAAACTGTTAGAAGAGCTAAACTCCAATGACAAGAAAATTCTCTATTTTCCACTTGTCACAATCGAACAATAAAAAGCTGCTTCATTCCGAATTTCTCGGAACAAAAAGATTACGAAGACAGGAATATTCCAGAAACATAGAAGTTCCATCCTTTAATTCGTCCGTCATTGAAAGATCGCCCGAGAGCCTATCTGGGTTATCAAGAGCCCCATGGAATCACCGATTTCGCTGGTCTTTAGCTATTCCTCTCGATGCCAGGCTCGCAAGAGGCTAGCCAGTCAGCTAGGCGCTATCACTTGGTTCTCGTGTTCACATCGCGTTCCTTTTTCTTTCTCTGTCTCTTGGTGGCGAGTTGGTTGACCGGGTCGAGATAGAGTTGGGGCCCGCGACGATCAAGAATCCGTCCGATGGTCACGTTCCAGCAGGCCGCGCGTTTCGGCTTTCAGATAATCCGAGGGCACGGCTGCACGTGCGTGCTTGTCAACTCGCGGCCACCGTAGGAATCATGATCAAAGGGCTTCCTTATCAACTTGCACGTTGTCCCGGCCTGGGACGCGAGAAACGCCGAACAATTATTCAGAGCTGCTTTCTATAGCATCAGACCCGTGCAGAGGGGTTTTTGGGGGGAGCGTATGAAAGATCACCGTTCTTGTGCGTATGTGCGTGTATGTATGTGTATGCATGTGTATGTGGGTGTGTGTGTGTGTTTTGCACAAGAGCACAATAATCACCAGATAATCACCTGTGCACTGGGTCGGCGGGCCCGGACCGTCCGGACACACTTTTCCGGAAACGCGAAACTCGCGGCCGCGCATCAGACAACAGGGGTGGGGAAGATGTACCCTCGGCTAGCTAGGTGCACACGCACCGTTCGCGGCTCCAGTACGTGCACGCAGATCCTACTGGGCCTGTGTTCTGGCCGAGACTAACTCGAACGCTCGGCTCCTGCAGCCCTCGCAGTCATCCCTCCAGCCACGCACTTTTTCACCCTGGCGAAACTATTGTCCCCTCGGCCCAATCATCCAGCCCTTTTCTACAACGATTCTGCGTGTCGGATTCGACCCGTTCGATGGCCACCGGTGCCAGCTCGGTTTCGAGATGCGTGTCGCAGACGCAAGAGACCGGGACGCGAGCAAGGAGACAGTTCTCGGGTTAAGAACTGCCGACACTGCGGACAAAAGTTAGCCTGGCCACCGCCAAGGGACGACGGCCGCGCACGCCGTACGGTGGCGCCGCGACGCGGACAGACTCTCAAACCCACCAGTGGAACGCGAGGGTGGCAACCCCCACCAACCACCGGCAACCCCTTCCAGCATTGGCCACGAGGACACGATGCGCTGTATCAGGTATCGGAAGTATCGGTGACTTCAACGACCTGATCGGAAAGAAGGGTTGCGCTGCGCCGCCTCCTACCCTGATTGGAACCAGTTCAACGGTTGCTGATAGCGTCAAGAGCTGTTTTCAACGGTTCGTACATTCTCTCAACAATCTTTTTCATTTCATAACAATTTTAAATGTTACTTTTTCAATGGAACTGCGATTCTTTGGGATTTTCTAATACATCGGTGAAACGAGAGGGATGATTCCGGTGTGTGCGCTTTCATGATTTTCCAAGTTTTCAATTTCTTCCATTTGTAATACTCAGATCTGTCAATATGATTGACTACATAACTTAGTGTGAAGATAAGTAAACCTAAGAAGCTTAGTCGAACAGGATTGTTCGTTATTCTGAAAGAGAGAACCGAAAGATAAGGCTTTCTTTCTGGTCATAATCCTCCTTTACTCCAGTTTTTCGAAAAGGTTCCCCACTTTGCGAATTCAAAGAAGCCCGGAATTCTACAACTCGTAGCTTTTGTTTAGATTTTGCTTTTTAACCAAGCAAAACCTTTGCCGGAAGGTAGAAAGTTCAATTGAATTCAGTTGTTCATTAAAAAAAATATCAGAATAATAACCGGAACATGTTCGCAAATCGATAAATCTACAAAAAAATTCTTCAATTGAGATCTGCGGTAAAATCATTAAATGCACGGGTTATGATCACTGGTAAAAATTGACAGCGTTTAATTCGGGGTGATAAAAGTATTCGGAACGAATTGATTCGGAAGGTAGCGATGTAATTATTACGGAGCGATTCAATGAATCGAAATGGCCGTAGTTTATCGTGCACGGTAACGACGGAAAATGCTTCAAGCTGAAAACGAGTTCAGGAGAGGGTGGCGGAGGGTGGCAGTTTAGCTTCTGGCTCCTTTTTCCGATCATATCGGGAGTCAAACCTCGGCGACAGGGTGGGAAAAGTGGTGCAGGAGCATGCGCCGGGAAGGGGTAAACTTAGGCGCAGGTTCTAACCCCTCGTAATCCCCACTCCAGCCGCTTTCTGGACGATCATACGACCCGACGTTTTTCCACCCTTATCTTCGCTCGCTTCGCAGTCTCAAAAACCTGTACAGACATTTTCATAGCCTGTGCCGTGAACATGTTGAGGGATGTTCCGTTCTTCTCTTTTTTATCTTTTGCTATAGGGGTTCGTATTCGTGTCTGGCGCGTTGTGGAAATAGAAATTGATTTCTGCGACGCGAGACTTTCATTTATTTACCGCGCGATCAACGTAACCATTGCATTTTTTCCAGAATTTTTTTCTATCGCCTATTAATATTTACTAACGTTAATATATATATTTTTAAAAGAAATATAACCAACAACGGATTGTTCTCGATTAATTTCGTATCGCATTGTTTTCTATGTTTTAGAGTGAAAATAAATTGTTCTGAGAAAAATATGGTTATTTTCCGATGAGAGGAAAAGCGAGCATCGAAGTAGAATATCGTTTCGCGTTAATCTCGAATTATTTCGTAACCCGTCCTCTCAGAATTATGGTCGCAACGTGTTCCCGTTATCCACTTGTTTATCGACGATGTATATCCACAATACATTCGAAAATAACGTGTCCGATATACACGATAAATTTCTCGGAACTAAAATACAGTCTAAATAAACATTCCTTGCTTTCGTTATCGATCTAACGATTTTCACCACAGTTATCGCGTTCGCGAACCAGCGGAATTTTTCTCAAGCAGGTTTATCCGTGTTGTTAACCCAGCGGCAGTTTCAAAAGCAAAGTTTTAAGCAACGTTCGCCGCTTGACGCCGTTCGAACGCGATTCTTAGGATCTTGCGAAATAAGATCCAACTTCTTTGCGTTGGGCACGGCCATCTGCTGTGCATTACTTTCCTCTGGAAATGCACAAAGAAATGATTCCTCGGATAATGCAAACCTTTAAATGTCTGTAATGGCACACTTCCACGGTTCGTTCGCACTTGTCTCTTTATTAAAATTGAAAGGTCAGTGGGAGCTAGGTGAAACTAACGATTATTCAAAAAATCAGGAAGATTTCGAAAGAAGCAGGAAGATTTCGAAAGAAGACGAATGCATCGGAGACGAAACACGAGAACGGAAAACCGGTTCAATAAAAATAGTTGTTCGTTCTTTCTCGTGATATCCGACAATATTGCATTTATTCAATCAGCCTATTTAGTACCACTAAACATTTAGGTATTGTAGCAATTTCATATCCAGAAAATTTTTTCAAATAACATGGATTAGAAATATTCTAGGTCGGATGAAATGTTTGATGCTCGAGTTAAAATAGCTCCGACTGCAAAGGGTAGATTGGAAAGAGAATCTATTTAGGTTGAAAGGGAAAAGATGACGCATTAATGACTGCGACAGATCGGTCTTCCCCCGTTCAACCGAAAAACGACCCTGAATGATCCCGCGGCGTTCTCGGGCCACTCCTCCGAAAGTCTGGGACGCATCAGTAACGAAAATAAACGAGAAAAGAGAAGGAAAAGGACGGCACGATACACCTGATGAGACTGTTGGTCGCCGTTGCTGCGTCCCGCAGCGTGACCCATTGTTTCCTGTCGTTCCGTCGAGACGGGGCCCGAGGTGCGTTTACTTTCGATCACATAATGAGCGGCAATGTAGGCCAGGAACGTCCGCAGAATCATATTTCGCCGTACGAGGTGACACTCAACACCGGGACCGAGTCGCACAGAGAACAGACGATTAATGCGATAGCGTTCCGCGTTTCTTGGAATCCAAGGTAATCGTCGCGTAATAAAGAACGCCGGAACGGGCATGTCGAACGCCGTCGATCGCCATTTTACATCCGAAACCTCGGTACACCGTAGTTTATGTATCATAGACAACTTCGTCTTAGACGTTGGCCGTTCATTCCGGGAATTTTTAATATTATATTTTCATACCTTCTCTGCTGCACGTCAATTTAATTCATTTTAATTAATTAAATCTATATTTTGTAAGGAAAAGCCGTATTTATTATAATCAATCGTTGACAGATGTGTTTGTCTCGGGCGTTCGTTTCGATCTGTCTTTTCTTTCCAATTTGTTGGCGATCGTAATTTTACAATTCTGTTGTTATTTTCGATTATTATTATAATAATTATTAATATAATAATGACAAAGAAGGGACATGCATAGAAAGGAAAATTTTGATAGTGGTACAATCGATATGATTATATAATCCTGCGTAGTTGCATTTTTAATTTTAGTAATGAATTATTGAAAAAATCAATACGATTATAAATAGTGCATGATTTTTCAATAATGCGATTCATTGGATTAATTAGTCCATAAGTCGATTTTGCTAAATTTTATATTTTTATAAATTTAACTATATATCGGGTTGTCTGCTAATACGCATTACACACATTCAACCGTATAATTTATTTTCGGGCAATTTTTTAAAAGTCATTTACTTTAGTTATGATGATGTTTTTCGTTTTTTTTTTTCATTTTATCTGAAAATTCATTCCGAGATCGAAATAAGTGTTCACTTTGAGAGGGATAATTTAATTTGCTGCTGCACGTGACAGTTTCTTTTCCCGGGCAATTTGGATTCATTTGGAAGATGCGGCGCCGAGTTGATCCACGAGACTCCACGGAATTGATCAATTTCCGAGTCTCGTCTCGCGACACTCGATACCTAAGTCGGGTTTCGGTCTTCCTGCGCATGAAACTAGCTGCGGACTATGTAGCACGTATCGACGAGTAGCAATCCACGGTTAGACACGCATTCCCCAAATACGTGGAATCACTATATTTGGCCGGACCCGCCGGTCTATACGTTTTCCGTATTATTTTCGTACGCGTTCCGCTATTATATCGCGAGCAAATGAAAACGATTGCCTACTGTAATACTCGGCGCGAACTTATTGCGTAACCGTGACTGCTATTTCACTCCCAGATGTTCGTATTTCGCGACGCAGGCCTTGAACTCATTGTTTACGTCGTCCGTTTCCTGACCGCACTGCCGAATCTCGCGCGTATTGATCACGCAGCGATATCGCAATAAACGACTGGTTTGTTGACAATGCTCGGACAAGTGCGTGTACGCATAAGTCTGACATGGATTTCGTAATTCCTTTCGCAAAACAATCTCCAAAAACATTTGCGCGTCATTCCGTTGCGAAATTCCGATCGAATCGAAGTTTCACAGCCAGGTCAATGTTTATAAAATTCCAGTCTAGTTGTGAACGTTTCCGATGGGATATTCCTACAATGGGATCTCCACTCGCAAAATTAGTTGTACCGCCTTTCTCGTCTCGGTTATGCAACGTCTTAATCTCGCCTAATTGCCGCGGCGAGAAGCAATTCGCGATAGGCGTTTCGGAGGATTAATTAAGAAGATTTCATAAAACGCGGCTGGGATTTGCGCATCGTATCGCCAGGACTCGCGTCCCTTTTTTGGTATGGAAAAGAGGGAGACCCAAGCGAGACCTGACCGAAAGTGACTCCTAAAGGGTTGCGGGCTGGTCGGACTGGTTCCCCGATGGGAAACGGAGCCTGCTCATTAGCATCGAGCATCGATCACTGTGCCCCGAATCGTGAAAAACCGCTGTTGCAGCTCGGAACATCGATCCTTCGGGTTTTATTTTATCGTCGGCGATGCAAGGGGGTTGATCATTTCGGGGCCTGTTTTTTTTTTGTTGTTGCGCTGGGAGTAACTATGAGGGGTGCGAGAGCGCTGAGAACCGGAATCGGCGATTTTGTCTCATCCGGAAAATGACTATTCTTTTATTTCGACGATGGGAACCCGTTTCGCAAAATTAAACGCAGCTTTGGTATTATTTATTGGTTCCGGGTGTGTTTTTCAAAAAATAATCACGAAGTCGTGCAAATGCGAAAGCGGATTAAAATGTCCTCGAAAAAGAGCGAACTAAAAAATAAAGTTAAATTGAACGCGGGTCGGTAATCGCAAAGATACAGGTTGCAACTTAATCGCTGCACGCTCCTAGGCCCTCCTGGATCGGGGGGAGAGGAGCGAGAGAGGCGCTGGGAGGCGCAGCGCGATCGTTTTGCAATGTTGCTGAAATAATTGCTCGAAAACGGTTCCGCGAGCGGCGAGGTAGACGCTGAATTCCTCTTCGCTCTGAATTAATCTCGGCCGGAATGCGACCCCCACACCCGGCTACCCCATTGCCCCCATGGACGCTGGACTTTCATCACGAATGGCTTCTAGGGGGGATGCAATTGTCCGCATTGCCGAGTCGATGTGCTTTCCGGCGTGCAGGTCGCGTTCGTGGAAAAATTTCCGCGACTTCCGCTCGATATTGCGCCCATTCTTCGAAACTTTTCAGCCTCGACGGATGCCTCTTTGGTATCGGGGACTCTGTCCCGCATTTGCGCTAATCGTTCCAACAAATTCACCATCGGGACCGCCCGGAATCACTCGCGAATAAATTCTTTCGAATTCACCGCCGCCGTGCTATTTGTTGCATATTTATATGTATATACAACAATTTATTGAGGAGTTCGATAAATAATCAACTAGAACTTGTTTCTCTGTAAATCAAAGCTTTTCCGTTATTTATTTATTCGCATTGAATTATTATTTACGCTACGTACACGCTCAACTGTAAATCAAAGAAACGACAATTAAAGTTAATTAATCTATCCTTTTTCTGTTCACACTATTCCCTTCGTTTCTAACAATTTCTTTATATTTAGTTCGCCTAACTTTTGCACACGTGCTTTTCCTTCTTTCTCTTTCTATCGATCGATCCTGTTATCGATTATCGATTGGTATAAACGAGTACACTTTCTTTACATGTATACGCTCCCGTCCATAAATCACCGGACACTTACTTAACTTCAACAAAGTGGTAATTAAAGAATACAAGCTTCCAGCTGGATTTGATTGTTTTATTTTGATTAGATGCAGATATTACATGCAAAATAAATGTACAAGATCGTTGTGTACGTATCAACCAGAATTTGTTGAAACGAAAGTTTCGTTTAATATATTTCAGCATCGAGTTCCCTCGTGCGAACGATTAAAATTGTTAGATTGCCGATGAACACGTGTTTTCCTGTTATTATCGCGCGTTACAACAAACGTTGCCGCGGCTGCCACGAAATACACGTCGGTAGCAGTTTATTCGCTTGTCGTAACGCATTAACGCAAATCGTTCGGGAATACCGCAATCTTCGGGTAAATGTTATCGAGTTCCAGTGGGCCGGTGTTTGCGTTTCACGCGGTGTTTTCTGAGCGACGAATCGCGATGGCAAGCCACCGCGCCGCGTCGCGCCGCGTTGTGCAACCAGATGCAATTACCATGCAAACAACACGTTTCACGTCGGCCTGGCCGCGCTCGCTCTCGCGGCCCGTTCGATTGTTATACAATATTTCGCTGAGAGAACCAAGAAACGGCTCATCGAATGTGCGATCGCTGCAGTTCTGCAAACTGGAATCGGGGTGAAACTGCCCATTACACTTTATCGTCCATTAACCATTGAATTTCATTAGGTATATCGAACGAGTGCGCGAAGGATATCTCTATGCAAAGTTCAAATTGTTATTGTGTGCAAGAAAAGGGAAACATTTATTTAATCTGCGAGAAGCGTGCGGTTAAGTTCGCATCAGGAAATGAAGGATAGTCGCAGAGACACTTTGCGCGCGAGCCAAGTGTCGCAGGCAGGACGTTTTTGAGCGGGGAAACGGCTCGGAGGCGAGAGCCTTGACAAAGTTTAAGAATCATGGTCGGCGACGGAAGTTCTCCCATGGCAGTGAAGGGACGGAGACGACGGTGGTGCGGGCACGATTAAGCGTAAAACAGGGTAGAACCGACACTCGAGGAAAGAAAGACCGGGGGGGGGGGGGGTCGAGAGCGTCCCGCGCCGGGAATCAAAATACATTTAGGATTTCCACAAAGGGAAAAAGTGGCATTATTCGTCGGCGAACGGGCACAAAGGCATTAGCAGCATTTTGCGCCCTTAATATATTATTCCTCGGTCTCGTGGATATATATTTTTTTATCTTGGTTCTCGTCGAGCACCTTCCTTCTCGCCCCTTTTTTTTCCTTTCTCGACCGGTGTGTGCGCACCGCACCCCTTTTGCGCCCGTCAATAGACGCGCGAGACACAAGGATCTTTTTCCCTTTCCGCTCGATCGTGATCGCGTCTTCGGCCGCGCGCGATGCAAATATGCCCTGATGCAAATCAGCCGGTATGCAAATATGGCCGAACATGTGTGTCCCGCGTGTAGGCACCGCGTCCCGTAGACCCCGTGTGTGTCTTCCCCGGACCCTTTTTCCGGCCGAAGATCATCGGTATTTGCATATCTTGGATATTTCCTCTCATTGTTGATCGGGAGCCATTGTGCCCGCTCGATCCTCCCGTGGATCCGAGCCATTAATCCGAATATCGCTTTGAATCGAACTGCTAACGCTTGCGTCACGATTGACAGATAGCCTCGAGTGTTCCCAGGAGAATCTGCCCGGGATAGAACACCGTCTTCCGGTTTCTTCGATCAGCCGGATGCTGTTCTCGGGGTGCGATCGAACCCGAGGACTTGAATTATCGACAGCCATGGGGTTCGCACCACCAATCCTGGGGATGAGAAGAGGATCTCTCGCATCGAGTGGGTGTCCGGTTCCAACCGTTATTTATCACCATTGTCCCCCTTATTATTCCTAGCCTGTAAAATCCTTTCGATCTGCGCTTGAACAATTGCTCCTTTAAATTTCGGAAAATTTCTGTTAGTCGTATATTTCTTGTTTAAAGGAAAAAGATATTAATATTAATAAAACCGTTCATTTTTTACGATATCGTAAAGATTACATTGAGTTAATTTAGTTGAAAATGATGCTTTCACACTTATGAGGCACATATTATGATATTCTTTAGCAAAGCGTGACTCGTCGGGAAAGAATTTATTATAGCTCGCAATCGAAGAAAGTACTCGGGGATGTGTAACGTAAAAAAGAAAACGGGAAAAAACGTGCACCGCGATAAAAAGATTTGGAGATTCGAATCGGCGGCCAATCATTTGTCGTGAGGTGCAGCTGTCTCCGGTCCGATAAAAGGAAGAAACAGCGAACGTGAGAAAAAAGGGCGCAGTCGTTCCCGGTTCCTTGGGCATATCAAAATTACGGGACAATCGAGAGCGTATCGAAACGAGGACCCAGACAGAAAAAGTAAGAGAGACGGAGAAAGGGCTGAAGCGTGGAACAGAGACGAAGAGAGGGAGAGAGAATCGAGGATATTATTCTTCGGACGCGATCGCGCCTGAGTCGTCATTGTCTGAAACCAGTTCGCGCTGATGCCTCTTTGCATACCCACTCCTCCGTCGAATCGTAATTATTGGTCCTCGCGCATTGATTATTAAAGAGCTTATTATAGGGTGTCCCCTTGGCCTTGATCTTCCGTCTGCGCGCATGGGCCCGGAGAATGAAAAAAGAAAGGGCCGTTGCAGCCTGATCGCGGCGAGTGATCTGAATTGAAAATTGAGCGGGGAATTAATGAAAGTAAAAGTGACGAGTCGATTCATGACATTACGCTCGAACCGTTTCGAACCGGTAACGGAATTAAATTAGACAGGAATACCTTTCGTCTTCGTTCTTTAAAACATCACCCTTCGAATTATACTATTCATCCGTCTCATGAGAACCGATATATCTTTAAGCCTGTTCCGAAACGGATTTCACGCGGACATAAAATTCGTCTTCGTTGTTTCATCGAAGAGCTACGGAGATCTCCAGTATGTATTTATTTTTCCTCGAGTTTCCTTGATCTTGCCTGTCGGCCCTCTTGTTCTTTTTAATTGCTATTTTTCCTGCTGCGTGTCCTGCGGACGGCGAACATCTGACTCGGAGTCTTAATACAAACATTTGTCCTTATCTCTGCCGTGTCTGGTTTGAAGAGGAACATGTGTTCACCGGACATGTTTTCTTTATTTCCGAAGACTGGCTTCCCGATGTTCCGAACAACGCTGCTCTTCCCAAATTTCTCGGCCACATTTCTACACAATCATGGCAAAAATGAGTAAATGCAATGTTCAAATAAATTACGTAGAACCTATACAGAACAGCAACCTAGATAGTCCTAGATCTGGAATCAAACAGTCTCAATAAGAAGCATCCATCTAGAGTCAGCACGAGAAGCGTCCATAGAAATCGTTTCGAGGCAGCTATCAAAGGATCGAGGAAAGTAGGAAAAATCGGAGGTGAATAGAGGATTGAAGAATAAGAAAAAAAATAAGGAGTGTTGGCCAAAGAAGGAAGTCAGAGATCCGGGGGATCAATATCAAGATTGATTCCGTGGAAAGAGGAGAACGTTTCCGAGGGCTCCGGAGTTAAACGTTAGCAGCCACGATCCCGAATCAATGTTGAAAATCGAGTCCATGGAAAGTCGTTGCAGGTAGCTCGGACGGCGTCCATTGTCTGCGGCCCGAGAGAAGAAGCTACGTGTGCCAGCCACGGAAAGTGATACCCATTCAGGCTGTTCTTCTTCGTCCACGGGGAGTCCTGGAACTGGAAACGTGAGACGTTGCCGGCCGTAACAAAGGCGACAGGTAGAAACACTCTCGCGGATAGAAAAGCTACGCTCCTTCGGGAAACCGGGCGATCAGATACCGTTTGCTCTCGTAAACTGAAATCATCGGGGGTGTCGGAGCAACTGGACCCGTTTTCTTTCTCGTTTAATGAGAGATCCCTCAAACTGGGACGCCTTATAATGCGCCACGTGGCTCCTGAAATGCATCCTAATACGTCCGAAAACTTTCGAATTTTCTCTTCTCCAGAGCAATCGACGCTGCATTCTTAGGCTATGCGCCCAGTGAGACCCTTCTAGTTTCGTCCTATATTTCATCCGACACGTCGGACGGTACAGCGTTTACTTCAAACAATTTTCATGTCACCAATTTTGAAGTATCCGTGTTTTGAAAAACGGGTTCATAAAGAGGACACTGTTTAAAAAATCAATTTGCAAAATAAACTATGGAAACAAATATATTTCCAACTGAAATAATTTTTATTAAATACACCTATGGTATCACTATGAGCACCCAAGACTCATTTTCATCATTTTGTTATAGTTTAGCTGTTTCAGTTTCATGAAAAACTTGTGACACCTCATACTACACGTTTCTGTAATACCATCAATTGTCAACATTTCAAAGAATTCTGTGAGATGCGTTCATAATTTCACTAAAGGCCATAATGACTAATTTTCTGTACATCGCATCTAGGGGATGAAGTACGTTGATTCGATGAGATTGCACACGGTATGGTTGCAAAGATTATGCGAGTCTAACGGGGATCGATCAGCCGGAAACTCGTCCAGGGTTACGGGTATTTCAAGATGCACAGGCAAGATCGTGGTGCAATGCTAATCCGTGATCGTCGATCCGCAACCCCTTGCAATGATCGGAAGACGCAGGAGCGGGACCTGACCTTGGTCGGGCCCCTTCACCTGGTCCGATAAAGGAGAGGTAACCGTGCGTGCAGGAACACACGCGTGGCCTTCTGGGTTCTTCGTACGTGTCATACGATCTATGTCTGCACACGTGAGTTATGGGTTTCTACGGTAGCTTTATCGGTCTCCAGGCCACCTCCCTTGCATTTATAAGAGCCTCGCAATCTACATTCGCAAGGCGATCGAGGAGCATTAACTATACTTTTAGGAACGATATCTTTTTGTCGCACGCCTCGGTTATTAACAATTTTGCTTTAAAACTCGAGAAACTGCCGCGTCGCGTCGGTCAGTAACTGTTCTTTGACGGACGGTTGTTTATTCTACTGCTTTCGACGACTACACAATTATTATTTCGATTCGCTACTCACAGCTCATCTACATTTCTACTCGTAACAGCAGAAGGATAAATACTATGGAAATCAGATTTCTAATAACTTTTCTTTTAATTTTTTTATTAGATCTCATTCCGTTTATAATAAATAAATAATAGTAATAATAATAACATTTCAATACCAGAAGTTACCCAGAAGTAGAGGAAAACCATCGATCCAAGAGGAATCGAAGTGAAGCAGTGTCAAAGATGGCACACTCGAAAGAGCAAAAGTCACGTCTCGAATTTTCCTTGCGCGACTCCTGGAAGCACGGTAATTTCCGAACTTTCCTTGCGTTCCTACGCTCACCTTGTCTCTCTTTCTCCCCTTGCACCCCTGCCTCAGACTCGCACACCCCCTTCGAGAACCCCGTTCCTCGATCGAGCCCCGGTTCCCCCTCGGCGGGGTGTTGAGCCGCGCGTACGCATATATACACGTGGATATGGTAATTCACCAGCATCACCGGTGATATGTAAATAAGTTAGATTCGAGTTTTGTTGCGGGCCCGGCAGCCGGCTCGATGGGAACCATACCGTACCAGCCGAAAAGAAACCAGCCATCCGGAGGAGAGAGGAACGACGAAAAGAACTAAGGCGCGTAAGTGTAAGCGCCTTAGTAGCCGCACACACGATCCGGACGACCGGATCCAGATTTATTGGCCGTTCGCCGAACAGAGAGGAGAAAAGCCGGCTACGTTCGGTGTGAACGGAAGCCGGGGATTTTACGATCTTGATTCCAAATCGGCTGGCGACCGCGTCTCATCCTTCTGCCTACTGATAACACTGTATTTACAACAAACTCTTTATTTTTATTCCAGCCTGTTAACCCCAGTCTCCTCTGTTCTATCTTTCATGGTCTTTAACTTCGAAAACCCACCGTTCTTAAACAGCAATAATTAGACTAGAAATTTTTCTGAATTTACAGGCTAGTAAAAGTAATATTCTTCTTTAAAAATGTTGATGAAAATTTTGTTAATGAAATGGCACCATTTTCCTGAATTTTCTTGAATGAGAAAATGTATGGAAATTGAAAAATATGTTTTTATCGATGTTAAAAAATCAATTCGGTGTTCGCAAGGCGCGTCGGTGCATCTGCTAATCATAATTGTATTTGCAGATTGCGAGTAGACTATAGTATACGTCGTTCGTAAAACCAGTTCCAGATTGCCATTCGCTGATTCCAGGCTCGCACTCGAATACGCGATATTATAGTAATAACGATAGGACTTTATTGCACTCTATTACGGAGCGCTCGCGAAACCGAACGTGGATTATAAAATGGCGCAGTTAAATGGGCGGAAAATGTGTAAAAAAGGATCGCCATTAAAGTTAAAACCTTCGCGCGACATCAGAGAAGAATGTCTTTTAATGTCTTAATGAAACTGTAGCATGACTCGCCGATACGCAACGAGTTCGTGCTCTTGGTAAAAATGACGAAGGATGTTGCAGAATATAATTCGACGAACGAATCGTTTTTGTTCAGGGATTGAATATTGAATTGCGAGACAAAGTGGTTATCCTTCGGGTAGTTCCGATATCCAAGTCACGAAAACCATAAAAACTCTATGTACGTCGCTCCCCCATGCCGTCTTATCTATCACCAGCACATCAGCTTGTATTTTTGCCAAGGTCTGATGGATCGTTTCTGTCGTTCACCTTCGGTACCCACTACCGGAACAATCGTGAAACGAACTTTGCTCCCCCCCCCCCCCTCCGCAACTGCTGTTATGCTAATTCTCAATTTTTCAGTGAAACTGGTTCGATGAGAAAGACAGGATACATCACTCTCGTGACCGTTTCGAATTTCTCGCCTTTTGTGAAATCGCAAATCCTCGGAGGAAGGAATCACTCAAACGGGAGAGAAAACCACGAAAAAATATGCAGGATCACAGTTGTGCTTGGTTCTCATGGCAATTCTTCCTGAAACAGATACTTGCGATTCTTCGAATTATTTCGGAAGACTTGTCCCAGATGTAATTCGTTAAATCAAATTCGGTAATTATTTTTGGACATCCCGAAAATCGTAAAAATGTGAGAAAGAAAGTTGTCAGAATTATGGAACACATTTAGCACTGCGGAGAAAGTAAAACTGGTAAGTTATTAGGATTTGGCTGGCAAAAGGGGTGGCAGGAGCGTGAAGTCGAAATATCGTATCCAGGTGTTTGGCCGGGCACGCGAGGTCGATTAAAATCTCGCTGTATCCTCCACGGAAAGTACGTTTTCGTGGGCCGGCTGGTCGGGGCCGGGGTCCGATCGATCGGCAGATCCTGGGCCTGATTACGCGCGGGTGCGAGGTGGCAGCACCTGTTTGCGCGCCCTCGCGGGGCCCGAGAGCGGGGCCCGCGCGAGGAATTGGGCCGCGTTGCACGCACACACGCGTCTGCCCGTCACGCGTCTCTGAACAATAGCATTAATAGGCCCTGGCGAGTTATTAATTGCCGGTGCCAGCCGGATATGACTGTCTATAGGAGCGCTCGCTGCCAGAGTGTGTCTAATACCTGTGGTATTCCGAAGTCGAGAGTTTGATTACCGAGATAATCACTGTGCCACTATAAATAATAATGGCGTCCCCGTTCTAACGAAAAATTCAAACCGTAACACACACTGGAAGCCAGCTTGCGAACTTTGGTCCTTCAATCACGGCCATGTTCCGATCTTTACAAAATTGTCTCTGCTAATATTCCTTGTGACGAGGAGAATTTTGCAAACGCACAAAATAGTATTTAATATTTAACGAGGTATATTTAGGCGAGATTCAGGAATATTTTTAAATTATGGTCAGATTTGCGTAATAACGCCGCGCATACATAATCTAAATTGTCCAGGTAAGTTAAGGTCTCGGATACGAACCGACTGACTTATTGCCGATGATCGAGATAGCGGTCGAACTTGAAAAGATTCGGACGCTGCAGCAACACCTCCGGGGTCGACTGACGTGAGTCTCGGTCGTGTCCTTGTTCGATTCACGCCTGTTTGCTCAATGCCCACGGTCCCCTTTCATCGAAGAATCGGCTGGCACCGAGCGATCTTTATGGTCAATCTACGTGCGCGTAATTAAGACCCGCCACTGTCGGGACTGATTAATAGAGGACGGTGCGAGATAATCGAAAGGAAGTAACGAACGGAGAGCAGCTACGATGCCATCTGTACGGGCGTACCTGGTTTCGCAGGAAATTGCGTTTGTTTGGCCAGGGGAGATAATTATTTTTTTTCTACCTCCTCAATCTGCGCTTGATATTCTGGCAAATAGGTTTCACACGATTCCGAAGAATCTATCCTAAATTTTAAGAATCATAAAGATCGTCGAGGATACTTTTGTTAATTCCTGTTGAAACTCGAGAGTCCATTTTTCCGAACTTTCCCGATCTCACGAGCGAACGTGAGATTCAGCCGTGAAGACAGTGGGGATAAGAATTACGATGGCGAGAGGAAAGCGTTTCATCAGGTTCCCACTATTTTCACGTGTCCACGGTTAATTTCCAGGCTAGTTCCCGGAAAGCGAATTTTCACCTGCGGGACAATCTTGTCCACGTGGCTCCCCCTCGGCACTTGAAGCGAGACGCTCAAAACGGGAATGTTAAAATAATATTCCACCGCGTTTCTGTTTTGTTCCTGCGCGCTCATGCATACGTAATACCCGCGGTTAACGATCAGTCGATTCCCTGTCGAGGAATTCCACCGCCGAACGAACGTACGAACGCCCGTCTACGTCTTCCACGGGCCTGACGTCCAATGACAGTTTGATGAACGGACAGGAAGAGACTCGCAAGTCCCACCTGGCTCTCCCCAGACAATTAGGACCGGCGTGCAAGGTGGCTCCCTTTGTGGGGCACGTCGATTCCCGTGATCGCGACCCGTTTTCGTCGGTACCTTCTTCTCCTCGATCCTGCCGAGACAGCATGATCGTCTCCAATTGCCACGCAATTAATCGGCTGCCCGATCTTCTTCCGCAACAGCTTTACTCCCCTACGAGTCTCTGCATTGCCGAGCGAATTGCTGTTTCAAAATATCTTACCAATTTCAACTGTTCACATTTAACATAATTGGAATTAATTTTAGCGGCGCAACGGTTCGATCAAATTCTACAACTCTAGCAATGTTTGTAAGCATACCCAAACGTGTCGATTCGGATTTGAATCTGAGTGCTTGAGACCACGTTTTGCTATTAAAATGTTTAATAGTTCTCGGGATGTTTACAAACATTGTTAGAGTTGCGCCGCTAAAATTAATTCTAATTATCTTAATATTACGATCGACATAAAATTACTTATATATGTTCACATTTAACTCGAAAAAAAACGTATTAGTAGGGGATGTTCGAAGAAAATTTTTTCTGAAGAGATTTCTTTAAATAATTGTATTACTTTTCCCTGCAATAGCACGATGATTCTGGACAGTAAAATAGAAGTGAAAAAGAAAGGGAGCTAATCTGATAGTCCTGTCTTCGAATCGAATTTTTTAACGATTAAAAAATCATGCGTTAGTAGAATTTTTGTTCGTGTCGAGTATGTAGATTTAATTGTGTACGATTGGAAATTGATTGAGGAAAGGAGAATGTTCGGAAGCAGAATAAAAACGAGTCGACAGAGCGCTCGAATGGGAACGGGGCTCGCGCGGTTAACAATAAGCCATTCGAATTGCCAGGTAAATTGCGAAACGCACGAAACTGCGTACGAGTAATATGCATACACGGTGCGCGCTCGGAGCCCGCGCGAAATGATGCACGGTGAACCGTGAATCACTTCCTACGTCGAAGCCGATGCCTGGATGATAGCCGGCGATACCACGTCGGCCGAGCTGAAACGGTGAAGTTAATGAGATGTGCAAATGAATCGAGGTCTCGAGGGGCCTCGACTTGCCGCGATAGGTGAAACGACGTGAGGAGAAGAATAAAAAGGGGCAGCGAGCAATATTCCTGCAAGATTGCACAACTTGTCGCTCGGAAAGAGAGCTCGTGTTATTTAGGAAACTTCGGAATAAGCCATGAACGGTTCGAAAAAACTGTTACTCGTTCGACGCAGCCCCTCGGACCATGATCGCTCGTTATTAGCTCGTTCCATGCTCGCGCCATGCTCCATAGCTCATCAATCTTTTTTAATCTCCGCGTTTGAATCGCAAATTTTAATGCCGAGTTTCGCAAACAAATTTTTGTACCAACTTCCGAGCACTTGGTAATCCTTCAAACTAGGATATACACTCGCTCCTTTTCTTGCAAACAACTGAAATATTCGGGGTGAAAGGTAAAAAACTGGAAGCCCGAAAAATTCCCCTGCTCACCGATAATTGGTTTCTTTATTTTCGCGTGGGAAGTAACCTTGAAACTGTGTGGTGCCTCCCATTTCCAAGGAGTGGGTAACGTTTCTCAATGTCGGGGCCTGCTAAAACGACTGTGCGGGTAATATAAAGAGGCTCGCAGGCAGATGGGTGCATAATAAGGAGGAAATGCGCAGTGAATGGTGGCGTTTCTACAGCATTTTATTTCGAAAACAGTTTTTCGAAGAGGAGGGAAAAGCGACTACGTCGAGCGTGGGTTTCCTATCGATAGATTGCCGTAACGATCTCTGTGTAGAGCGTTGGCTGGTTTCTCACGCCAGTGGCCTTATTTGCAAGCGCCGTTTCGACCCGTTTCTTTCGTTATCGAGCACCGGGTTTCCACATATCCGGTCCTTGTGGCTCGCTCTTGTATTCCGTGGACGACGGGACACCCACAGCGCAACAACGTAAACGCGCAACGGTTCGACAACGCTCGGCGACAACGTTCGCGTTTGCAGGAGGATCGGTGTCGTGGCCGGGTTCGGTAAAAGGAGCTGGTGACAATCGAGTCAACAACCTGCGGCCGTTCCGGTCGCTGAACGAGCGATATTTTCGAGAGGAAGCGGCGCCATTCGGCTTCGCGGAAAGGATCAAACCAGCCGTTACTAACGGCGCCGGCGTCGATACGTCACGCGACCAGGACCATCGCCATCGCGTTCTCCCCTTAATCGAGGAAGCCCGATTGCTATCTTCACGCTTCATATGCGTTAATTGGGCGTTGTCGGTGCGACTGAATTAATTTGAGATCGCTGAAGCTAATGAGACGACGATGCGCTCGCTCGATCCTCGCCAAGCCGAGCCAAACCCGAGTCGAACCATAACGCCGACAACGCGCGGGAACAACCAGCCCTTCCTTCCTTCCCTCCTTGCTTGCTTTCTTGCTTACCTGTGCTCGGCTTTCCCTTCGATCGTTCGCGCCTTTGTCTCGAAACACGCAATCGATCCCCGCTCCATATACATTTTTATTAACCATCACGATCTTTGCTAATTGGCTGGCTCGAACTTTTGCAAATTCTCCGAGCAGGTGGATTCCGAGTGATTTTCTCCGGTTGATGGTTATCTTTGATACGAGACACTTGTTCGTCGTTGCAAATATTCCACTGCAATATGGATATACACGATTTTCAGGTGGTTGTATAGTTGGTGGAAGACGGGGTAACCCGGTGACTAAAGGAGGAGGATATTGTTGTTCGATGACACGAAACGCTGGATAGAGTATGGCCCGAGGATGTCTTTGTTTGGTGAAGCCGTGGCTGGACCCGTGCACCTGCTACATCTCGATAGGCGATCGCTTAAATGTCAGAGGCGCGTAACACAAAAAGCGCAGGAATACCGGAAATAGATATCTGCCTGGTGGCACGGAGACAATGGGGACGACGTATTGGCAGTCGAACGTTGAACAATGGCCACAATGCCGCAAGGAAAAAAGGGGCCGTGCTTCAGAAACCTGACGTGCCTCGGTGCACCGTAACTGTCTACGAGAATGTCGCCTCCTGCGACTTTTGCAATAATTGTACATCGCGATAAGAACACCCAGCCAGAGGTTCTCAGCCCTAGACACCTCACTGAATTCCGTGAAACGAGGACATTCACTCCTATCCATGATCATCGTTGATGAAACATCGAAATTAATCTTTGTACATTTAGCCAGCCACTCGTAAAGGTTCTGTCAGTTGCGAGCAAATTGCTGAATAAAATGGTAAAGCAGTTCGTTAATTGTAATTTTGTGATTTCTGTAAATATGTAAAATTGCGCGATTGAGAGGTACAGGAATGTTTCCTTGTTTTCCTCTCGCGCGGTGCAAATATGAAATGATAATAACGATAACGCGCGGGAAGAATTTGCGAGCATTAAACATAACTCTGAACAACATATTATAATTTAAAAGCCCCGCTTTCTATCTATCTATCCATATTTCGTAGTTGCTTATCTATCGTGTGTCTCGGTATTTTTTTGTTTATTAACGTGCGCTGCTAACTGGTTCATGTAAATTCCGCTTTAATACAGTGTTTTCAAAGTGTAATAAACACGGCCGAAGAATAAAATGATGAAAGCGAAATGAGAATGCCTGTACATTTCACCAAGTTCCCGGCATTATTATGGCGCACGCATTCTTCTACGCGCAGGGAACGCATAAAATTCATATTCGCCGAGAGAGAGAGGGAGAGAGAGAGAGAAACAGAAAGAGAGAACGTTTCTTTGAACGAAAGTGTGATTGCGCCGATCCGAGCGGAATAGAAAATATTGGAGCGGTCGGGAAGGGGTGGGAAGGGTTGTGTCGCGAATTTTGGTTTGTTTTTTTTCGAAATTTCTGAGCGCGACGTCGACGCATCTAATTAATAGCCGCCGAACTGGCTGGGACATTAATTATTCAGGACGATGATGTCAAGTAGCACAGGTATCTGAGTAATAAAGCATGAAGTAATCATATCCTTACTGCGAGGATATAATGATGAAACATGGTAATTGGGCGGCGTGCCATCAAATTTGCACAGTTTGAAGGTCTACTACGGGAGAACAGAAAATTGAACATTTTACGGGTTGCTCGCTCCACATTAAAAACTGCATCATGTGCTCGATCTCAACGGATGGGTATAATTATATGCAAATCGGCCAATTAGTTGTGCCTGACATATTTGCGGTACTTGTTAATTTCACTCTCGCTGCGCAACAAATTGCAAAGATTACGACTTTGTATACATCACCAAGTGAGCTCGTTTAGTTCACCCATTACCTTTATTGATTTTTGCACTTGTTATTGCTCCTAAACAATCTATTTATTCTTATCTACCGACAATAAACGACCTGTTCCACGACCTACTCAAACTTGTAAGGGTGCCGCATTTTATTGCTATTTCATTTAATTCCCTAAAAATATGTGGAAATAAAATTGATACGATTTTTATCCAAGGATGAACGGCACCAACCCTTGTTCCAACTATGAATATACTCTGTGTCCTTAAACGTTCGTGGACCAATATAAAAGTTCAACGCAGTGTTTATACGAAGATTGCTGGATAGCAGGAAATCCCGTAGTCGATTTAGCGAATTTTTCCGTGGATTGTCCAACTTCCGCGGGTCCGCGGAAGCGGGGCACCCAGTAGATCACACAATATCAAACCGAAACTAAAATTCGCAACCCAGGGTAGGACAGGCGAAAGCCCAAACCGGCGGAGTCTCACAAAACCAACCCTTAAATCCCTCCCCGTTCCATTCCAATCCTTGCTCGCCTTCCTCTCGGAGAAAGACGGTAGAGAAAACTGGAAAAACCGGAGCCGGAGAGACAGCCGCTGGGAAAGCGGGAGCGAGACGGAGAAGAAGAGGGAGAGAGAGAGAGAGAGAGAGAGAGGAAATCAGCTTGGGCAGGCCCACTCGCCTCTTCGAAACCAATATCGCAATGTTCGCCGCAGAAAGTTCGTCCGGTAATGCCATACAATATCTACTCCAGCTTCCATTACTCCGGTCTGACCTCCTCCCCTCCTGGGGCTCGATAGGCTTCCCCTCCTCCACCGGAGAGGAACCGAGGAGTCGAGTGCCGATCCACCTCCACCCATTTCTGCCTCTGGACTTTGCTGGACCTTCTCTCTCGACCATGAACAGAGTGGGAGGCGGGGGTGGACGAGGAGGGGGCAGCTGGATTGCGGAGAAATAAGAGAGGGGGCAGTACGTCGATTTTCTTTTCTTCCGCGCGCGCCCGCTATCCTGGATTTTTCCCATTGTATCCCCGTTATTTCCCGTTCACCGGCGAAATTTGATTGAAATTATTAATGGGCAAGGGTATATATGCTGCATCCCTCCACCAAACCAAAGCCGCGATTGCGCCTTTTTTCCTACGCTCTGGTCTCGTCGTTTTTTCATACTTCTTGCATCGAGGAATTTATTTCCTCCCCGGTTTCGCTTTTCTTTTAGCGTTGCACTTTTTCGGAGTCTTGTTGGAGATTTCACGGATAATTAATTCTTCACTCGGAGGGGTTGGATTTTTTAAATATTTACCGAGCTGGGTGTTTAGGTTACTCTCTAGTGGAGAATTAAGATGGAAATGTGTTTTGGGCGGGCGAGACAAGTGGTCGGTAGGAATAGGATTTGGTTTTTCACAGTGGCGCCTACAACATTTGGTGATCGACACTTGGACCACTAGAGAACACTTGGGCTCAGCTTCTATAAGCCATCCTGTCTGACACAAACGAGTCTGTTCTTCAGGACCGGCCACTTTCTTCCACGGATTTGCAGTGTTTACCCTTGTTCAGTAATCTATCTATCTCCCGAGTACTCCTATTAAAATATCACGAACTTGCTGATTAGACAAGGAATTTCATATTTGTGTCTTTAGGTGGTCGTTACATAGAAGCTTTGCCAAACGACATCACAAATGGGAGTCGACAAATTGTGCTTGCCACATACTTTGACTTTGTTTCTTTAAACTCTTTCTGGTAAATATGTCAATCCTATATACTCGAATTTTTTGAAATCGTGACATGCGGCACTTTTCCTTAGAATCACAGAAATATTCGTGGCAAATCGTCTGACCTGGAAAATATGTAAAAAAGTTGATTGAGAATTGTTGAATGAGTTTGAGGGGGAAAATTGCGGGCGTATCATCGAATGATTTTGGATGTGGAGTGGTCATGCGTGGGGGCGGTGGACAGTGGTCCCGCTTCGGGTCTAATGACGCGCTGGCTCGGTCTAGAGCGGCCGGTTCGAGCGGCGGATCGAGGCGAGATCGTGGAGAGCGAGGAGGACGAGGCGATTTAACACGATTGGCCGGTAGAAATAAACTGGCAACACGCGCATTGGTTCCATCGGTTCCATTGGCTATCGGGGGCTTCTCGCGTTTCCGTCGGCCTCCCGCTTCCACCGACGCGTTCCCCCCGCGGCCTTGTCGCGCGCTTATGTTTCTTTTTTTTCGCTCATGTTCCACTCCACCTCCGCTCGATCGACGGCGTCGATCCTCCCGGGGCAGAGGTGGCCTCGATCACCCGTCACCGCGCCGTCGCCGCGCCGCACGTTTCAGAACTGGTCGCATTTCGAACCTCGCCTCTCCTAGCCCCTTGCCTCTTGCCACAAGACCGGCCCGCTGATCATCTGACACGATTTCAGCCAGATCTACCGATTTCCGAGAGATCCCAAGCCGCCTCTTATTTATGCTTCCAGCAGGACGCCACGTGAAATGAATTTTTATTCGCCCGGTTGGACCGTCTGCCGAGGGAACAATCGCTCGGTCCGGTTAGCTGCACGCCCGCACGAAATATTATGCTTCAACGAGACCCTTGATCTTCCTTTTGCTATGGTTCTGGTTTTATCGCAAGCCTCGTGAAAAATTAATTTTTCAAATTCGTTTAGAATCGGTCGAAACTTTGACAAATTGACTTGAGAGACTGGATAAGGGCTTGAATAAATTTCTAAGAATTATCTCGTTCCACCTTAGCGAGAATAAAGCTTCGAATCAAGATCTCCAGCAAAGGAATAGCTATGCTGATGCGTTTACGACATTTCCAGGCTGATGTCCTTTCAGCATTACACGAAACAGACCTCGAGACTTTCGTTGTCAGCATAATGGGATCGAAAGGGAATCAAAAGCAAAGCTCGCGTACCCGGAGGAATGTTGAGCGTAATGTTTCTCGCGTAGAGCCAAACGACCGGGGCGATCCATGAACGTCAAGAAGGATAAAGTAACGCGATAGTACGCGACTTATTGTCAGGGACGATAATGATCATTGTAGGAAGCCGAAGGGGAAGGGATATAGATCGTGGCAAAATTTTTCTCGAAAACTGAATTGAAACAAACGAGCTTATTAGCGCGGCTAGTTTTTGCGGTTCTAATGACTGGCTACATAAAGTCCAATATACGCGGAGAAGCGGCCCGCACGATGACCATGACTCAAAAGTTCCCCCCATCGCGCCGGGTAAATAACACCCACGTGACGGTGTCGCTTTCTTCCAGTCGGTGGCTAGATTACCGGGATGAGTTATGATAATTTCTGCCGGACGGCGATCAACGACGTCGGGCAATCAAACATGGCGCCCGTGGAGCAATCGAGCGTCTCGAACACCGCCAACGCTGCCGCTCGAACATCCACCGGCACCGGCTACGCTCTTGATGATTTCGCCTAAATGCTACCTCGCGCAAACCCTCCCGATTCAAATCATTTTTCCATTCGTTTGCTTCTTTCCAGGATGTATTCATTCTTCTAATCGCTGTTAATTTCCAAACAAAATCGAATATACAGAATACAGAAATTCTACGAATATAGGATTTTTAAATGGTAAAAAAAATTGCATTTCATTTTCTCTTAAGACAACGAAATAACTTGCCGAACAACCTAATGTATTGTATGCAGAGATGAGAATGGTATTATCTTTTGTACACATTGAAAATATCGAGTTATACGTTCGCGCGGATTGGTAAATTCAGAATTCCGCTGTTTACGATATCGCGATTATTATTTTGGTCGTCGCTGCCGGCAACGAGAGCCTGTGTGTGCTAAGCAGATCATGGGGGTTGTTCTGTGTTACGGTAGAACGTGTGCTAATCTGTTGTAATACCAAGTTCGTTTGCAACTTCGTCTCTGACGTCGCGAACGTTATTATTATTTGCTTCTATCGCACGGGTACATACACAATTATTGTAGTCGGATAATTTATCATTAACGCACGAATTGTTCGGAACTCTCGTCAGCAAATCAACATCAAATTTTCACCGTAAAATCTGGAAATAGTAACTGATGCATCAAATCAGTAGTACATATATTTGAGATGAAAAATGGCGCAAATGGTAACCGGTTCTAATTCGTCCGTTCGCATTTTTCTACGCGATTTCTGAGAGCGATAACGACTTCCCGAAATTCTTCCTAGAAGCCGACGTGCTGGGAATACATTTTCGATTCTCCGGTTCGAATCGGTACCGGTGGATCCGCTTTTGACGCGCTCTCCGTTGGTAGGAAGTCGACTTGGCGGGGGGACGCGGGCGGGAAATTCGAATTCGCGCAAGGTCGTGCCAATAAATCCGCGATGGAAACAGGAGCAACTTTTCCGCGGTAGCCTCGACAAAGGTTAGAAAACTCGAGTAGGTGATTTCGAGGTGGACCGAGGTCAAGCCTCCTCGTCGTCGAGAGCCAGAACTCGTGCTTTCAGGGAAATTCAACTTCACAACCCTCCTCGCCTCCTCTCTCTCTTTCTCTCTCTCTCTGGTCGTTTCCACCCCCAAGTTCCAAACCCCGGCGCGTACGAACTGATTCGAAGCCGCCGCGGTATTATTTATCTTCCGAATACTAAACAGACTGGCACGCATTGTATTATAATTTACTTACCGTCGTTATAATTACAATTTTGAGCGAGTGACCGGAGAGCTCGGTTGGGGAATTGCGTTTTCAGGAGAGCCCGAAATCGGACGGTCGGTCCTGTTTGCACAGGCCGAGGATAATATTCAATTCCAATCCGTCCGGTATTAACCGCGGTGTGCAGCCGCCGGTATAGCCTTAATGCAGGCCAGAAACTCGTGCTCTTACCACGGTAATATCATAATACGAAACTCTCCGGTCGAATAAAGCTCGATCCTTGCACCGCGCGCGCGAAGAAACGATCGCCGGCTTCTACATTCTTCACGCTCGAATAATTGTCGGCTGCACTTTGCGAAGCCACTTCCGGCCAATGGAAAATGCCACGGTGTGTCTACCGTAGATACCCATCTACCTCTGCTACCCTGCACTTCTTTAAACTTCAGTTGAGCTGAACTCTCTTACCTGCTACAAGAAAATATATTCCAGAAACTTGCCTGCAAACCGACTGCGTACACGAACAGATTCAATGTTAATTTCATATTATCCTGTACAAATATGTACTGATTGTATTGATCGCGTTGATGTTGCATACAATATCTTTGGGAAATGTTGGAAATACGTAAAATACTCTTGTTAGAAAATTCTTTCATCTCAATGAGTAGGTTAAAAGTATTCGTATTAATTTATTATTATTTATTATAAACGAGCTGAAGCCCTATTTTACATATGAGAAAGATACAGTCTACTCGTACAAGTATAATGACAAAGAAGGGACACGCACAGAAAGGAAAATTTTGATAGTGGTACAATCGATATTATCATATAATCATGCGTAGTTGCATTTTAAATTTTAATATTAATATTAATAAATATACACTGTAACTTGCTGGAACTTTAGACAACGGCGCCGAGCAACGGGAATGTTCCTCGTGTCTTAAAATTCTTTTACTCGAAGACCATTGGCTCGAGACAGGTCTGCGTGTGCAATGGCTAGTTAGGGGAGTGCATCGATGGTCTTAATACGAGCCGTATTTAGAAACGATCGACAAGCGGTTAGCATCGAAGGAAGAGGGGCGATTCCGCATCTGGCGCACCTGACGGTCAGTTGGCTCCCTTCTTCGTTCCTCCTTGATCAACTGTTTCGTTTCCTTGCAACCCTTCGCCGGAACGCAGCCGGACGAGCGAGCGCAACGTCTGCTTCTTAATGACCATTATTGAAATTTTACTGCCTCTTAATTGGAAATTAATGGTTTTCCTGGCGCATCACTCCTCGAGTAATCAACCCACGATTCAGCTTTTCTTTTCGAATCGTTCGAAGGACTTCGTTTCTGTTATCGAACAGTTTTAAAAATGATTCGTCGAACAATTTCGTCGAACCATGCAGAGGGAAGATATTTCTGATCCAGTCCGATGCATTTAATCTCGATGTACATATTAAGTAACGGGACGGTATTAATTAAATGTCTCATATTCTATTGATATCTGGATTGCTTAATCACCTCGGCTCCCGCTATCGATTTTCTTGTATACGGTACGCGAATAGATTTTAGGTGGTTGGTCTCCTAGCAAAAGAAATATTATTTAGTTAGCACGGTTAAATGTTCATTTGTACGAGGATGCAAAATCCAAAATCTTTTCGATTATAATCGATGACTGACGAAGGATCCTAATGATCCCAGAATGTCCGAGTCACCCCCGCACACCGGACAAGGCGTACCCCGCGGCGCGGCGTCTCGACGCTGCTCCGAATTCGGGCTGGTAACGAAAGGAAGACGCCTCATAGCATCAAAGCGAGTTGCCACGTCCACTTATGCACGCGGCTCCGCTCAAGTGACTCTTCGAACGGAATTTCACCGACATCTGCGCGGCTCCCCTTCGGTTCCTCCGCTCCGTGCATCCGCACTCGCAATACGGCGCGCACGTAACGCACGGGAGGAACCATTCGGTCTCTGTAATTTAAAGGTGTCGCGTCAAGGGTGAACGAGCACGACATAAGGAGCAGAGTGGACGTTCCACGCACCAGCGGAATACGTTGACTTCTGGTGCGGAACCGTCTTCGGACCAGGGACAACCTTCGAACAGGTTCGATGTTGCAACTGCTCGAATCCCTTTCAGCCCGGCTCAATAACATACATTTCGCTCGGGCAAGTACTTTGTCCTTATCGTGCAGAACTTGCTCCCATTTCTGTCCGCGGGAACTGCCTTTTGCTAACCCTTTAGCCTTAATCGATCGCTTCAAGTGAAATAATCTTCATAGCAGATGCACGAAATTAATATTTGACGATTGGAATTATTTTTTATATAAATTGAATTGATGTTCTTCAGAAAACAGAGAAGGAAAAATCTGAACATGGACCGAAATGACAGATTGTGAACGATAAAGATGCAGGCGATAAGAGCAGCCGAGAATTTTTATATTGCGCCGCTGCGACACGAAATTTACCGAAGATATCAGCCCTGTGAAGGCAGCCGAAGGTCAGAATTCTGTTTGCCAACTCTTTCATCTACAACAGGCACAAACAAGCCGATAAGGAGCGTGTTCGTGCCGGTGTTCGAAAAGGAACGAGCGCAATAAGCCGAATAAACATTCTCGAAAGGATCCAATCGACGAGTTCCCCGGTGCCGGAAGTTTTCCTTTTCCGATAACGACCGAGACACAGGTGCAGGTTGAACGGCTCCGCACAGGTAGTAGGCAGGCCGTTCGGTCGAGCAAGAACGATTCCCAATTGAAAGTTAATTTTCTGTGGCTGGTCTTTACACCTTCCTTTGCCCTCTCGCTCGTCGCCCGTAGCACCCCGACGCGACGGTTCAACAGGCAATCGATAATTAATATCTTCCAGTCGTTTCGGCTGGTGCGCTCTAATTGACGATTGCAATTAGTTCCGGACGATATAACTGGGCCAATCTTTGCGGCTCGAATCGCTCGTTAAAATTACACCGTGCCGCCGAAATGTACGAGCCGGAATTCGATAACGAATTTTCATTAAAATCGATCGTCTCCGGTAAAACGTTTTCTCCGAGTTTCTATTCGAGCATCGAATCGAGAGTCTGTCATGGTGTGGTATCGCTGAAAATATTTTCATGATCTTGCGTGGACACTAATAGTTTCATTAGATTAATTGACCGAGGAACGGAGCGGTTTTTTGCTTCTCAATTAGCCGCTCGTTAATGGGACGAGATTATGCTGGCATATTATTCCATACCTGTGGCGGACGCAAGATGTTCGTCTCCACCACATTTCTGTACACAACCCTCTTGCCGCCACTGTGGTCAAGGGATGGCGAGGATAGCAAGAAATGTGGTCTGGCCCGGAGAGTGCGGCCACCTTTAATTCGAAAAGTACCGGCGCCGCTCTTCGAGAACCCTCTGAAGAATTTCCTCTCGGAATTACCAGAAATTTTCTCCAAAGTACTTCGTTACTTGTAATCACCGTCCATTGATCCCGCTCAAACATAGTCGCATCCGACTTCTTATTTCGGCTCGTTCAACGAGCAACGTTAAGCACTTAGCTACTTTAAATGCTTACGGAATCAACATTTTTCTCTAGTAATTTTTTCCTGAAATTAATGCTTGGAACGTTCGATTTATAGAGTGACTTTTCAATGTTGTTGTTACTCGATCTGGTAAGCCAGTGAACGGATCTTAAAGTTCGAGTGGACCATTTTAGCGGATCAGGGCCGAGCCATCATCGTCCCGACAGACACTGCGGCGTTCCCCACGGAGACTATTAACCTCCAGTAACGTGTGAAAACGGCTGTAAATTTTGGCGACGACCCGTAATGGGTTGTGGGACTTTAAGGATGTATAATACGAGGAGGGGACGGGCACCCGCGCCCTTCTCCCTCTGAAAAACCCTTCGCCTGAATCTTGGGCGAACCCTTGCACGCACGTAAGAATGTGCAGTAATACACTCTGCAGAGCACCCCATTCGGGAACAGGCGAAAGGGGTAAGTAAGCTCGGGGGCTCCTACGGCCGCATAAACATAAATTATCAGCTGGTAATTACGAGATACAACCGAACCCCCACCACCGCCTACTACCTACCAGCATCCACAGCAGCGCAGCGGTTGCTTTCCTTTTCCACCAGGGGTAAATCTTCACCTTCCTAGGAACGCCGAGGGGGTGTGAAGAGGGGTGGCGGATACGGCGAAGAAGAGGAACCATTCGCACCCCCTTGCCGAGTAGCGGAACGGAACCGCGTGGACCGGCTAATTGTTATATACATTCCATTAGGTTAATTGCTGAATTAAGACTTCTGTTGAGGGCGCCAGCAGTCGCGGACTGGATAATTATCGCGTGGCCATGTGAGCTATGGCAGAACCTGGTCGAACCATCCCGAGCCATTCTTCAAATCATCCGAATTTTTTCGGTCCATTTTGTCAGAAAAATATTTACGTTTATAAATATATCGTTTTTATTTCTGTTGGCTTGTTCATCCCAGAAAACTTTCTGATTACCCAAGTTGCATGTTTTCCGTTACCAGATGTTGGCTTCCGAGAAGAAAATCAGAGATACGAGAGGACGGTCACAAAAATGCCTGTGTACCGCCATTATCCCAGAATTATGCTCTCGCCGTTGATAAACTTCTCCAATTTGAAGGAAGCAGGAAAAGGGGTTAGCTACATAAAGCAGCTGTGTGAAGAGAAAGAGAGAAAGAGGGAGAGTGGAGGGGAGTCAACCCATGAAATGCTGCATTCAACGCGTGTCCCGGCTAATAAATAATTAAAACTTTTGTTTCGAAGGTGTCACTGATGTACGGCCTCCTCCCGGCCATCCCGCGCTCTGAGTAATCGCGCTTTATGAATTAAGGTTATGCTTTATGTTAAAAGATTCGCTCGGCATCTGTTTCTAATTACCCGTTAATGGCTATAGCGCCAGGCAGTAAAGCATTCGTTATTGTAAAGTTCCGGCTTCCTATGCCGCGTCTGCCGGCTCTGCAATCATAGATCTCGATACCAACTATGCCATTTACCCGACTAACTATCGCGGCTACCGTTTATGCGCCATGGGAACAAGAAAATTTTTATGGGGGACTGGAATAATCTTTATAGCTGCTCTCAATTTTAAATTTGGAGTTCAATGAACAAATAAAAGGCAAATGCTGGAGGAAAATTTCATTGCAGAAATTATTTTAATAATGGGCTCGAAGCAAGACTGTTCCTTTTCATCTTTCTTTTCAGTCATTTTCCAACTTTATTTAGAAATGGCCAAATCGTAAAATTTTTGCGATTTTTACAGAGCAATAAAAAAATAATTTTTCTAGAGGAAAGAAGCTTGATTTTCTAGAGGACTAAAAAATCTGTAGTTGATTCTCATTGAATCGGTTGCACCTCGGCAACCGCCTGTGCGAGTGCGCTTCTTCCGGAGACGAGCGGAGTGAAGAGGCCTCGCATAATCGGCACTGAAGGGCACAGGCACTCGAGCGCCACGATTCAGATTCGTGAGGCCCCGGATCTTGAGTCCCACGTGCGACTACGACGACGAAGACGAACGAGACGAAGAAAACGCTGTGCGAAGAGGACGAGGAGAGCGAGCGTAGCGTCGTCGGCAACGTCGTCGGCGGCGGCGGATCTTCGATCGCTGCGGACCGGACGCTGTTAACTTTTTCGTCCTTTTATCGGTGCCGCAGGACTCCACGTGATTGCGCGGCCCTGTGGGAGGGCAGACGCGCAAAACATAATGCGCCGGTGATCGCGGGTGTGGGTGAGAATGCATGCGACGCACTTGGCCGGTTTCTTACGCGGCCATTCAACGCGTATGCGTGTGAGTAATTAAAGAGAGCGACTGTCACATCCGGCGACCCACGCGAGAAGGGTGCGGCTCTCTGTCCCTCCCTGTTGCTCCACAACTCGGACTCCCTCTCTTTGTTCCTCCCTGCTGGCCAGCCCTGGGCCACGTCACTCTTTTCTGTCCTCGCGAACGCCTCGCGGACGAGTTTTCGAGGCCCCTTTCCGAGACACAGTCCCGAGACTTCCAACGAGCTGGCGCCTAGCCGATGGGAACCCACCAGAATCGAACCTGAATCCTCTTGTCCGTCTCCGACAAGGACTCCTCCAGATTCTGGGTCCTCATCCTACTACTTATTTTAGAAGAGTCCATTGAAAGAAAACAGGAAATTAAATTTGAAATCTTGATCGAGCTACCAAATAAATTAGTGCTTGATTAAAATAAACATGTCTGTGCAAAGATTAACATTTATATTGAAAAAATGTGTAGCATGTGCAGCGGAGGATCGGTTGTTAAGACGGTGGGAGATGATTTTGTAAAGAGGAGTCCTAAGCAAGAAAGGAGGGAAGGTATCGCGAACCAATCAAGAGCCGAGGCGTAATTTTGCAACTGGGACGCGCTCGATGCCTTTAAATCCGCGTGTCCCGCGGCATAACTTAGCTTATTTACGATCCGTTGGGTTGGGGCGCGCAGGGCGACGGGAATATGTGACGCATTTTGCTGATTGAAATTTTCGCAAGATTATTCTCCGTCCCCCCACTCAGGAGGGGGCACACACCACCACCACCACCACCACCGTTGCCGCACCGGGGCTCTCCTGTTGCGAACTGGTGGGTGGGCATTGTCTTCGGAAGGCGAGTCGGGCCCTCTTAAAGCGCATTGATCCAGTAATTTACCGTGTTACGGCACTCGCGACATCGTTATGAAGATTACTGGCGAGAGGGAAAAACCCGGTCGGCTCGGCGCGTCGTCGGAATTACGGGGCCGGCTGAGGACTAGGCATAATGCCGGCTGCGTGCACGCTTTTGTAACAAGAATTACGCGAGCGACTGCTGTCTCCTTAATTCTGAGCGAAATAGGAATGCAATAGAAATTGTACGAAACGCCGCTCCTTTTTTTCCGCCTCCTCTACTCGTCTCCCGGCTTCCTGCAAGACACAAGACACTGGAAGACACTGGACCGCCGACTGTTTCCATAAAAAAAGAAGCAATACTAAAGCAGGTAATTTATTTCGCGGTTCATTCGCTGTAATTGAGAAATTTCGATAACCCGTCTAACAAGGGAAATTGCCCAATCGTAACGAGCCGATTTAAATGAAATTTTGATATGATATAGAACTCGAAAAGATATTTGACACGTATTCTTTATAGCTCCTGACATTCGTGTTAAGGGGGTGAAAATAGCAATCAAATCAATTATTTTTAATTTAATCAATAATCATATTGATTGTTCCTTTCTACTAGCGCAAATCAATTTTTACGCACCGGAACGTGAATTGAGAACAAGAGCGGGTTTTCAAACACTTAAAGCAAAATCGACTTATGGACTAATTAATCCAATGAATCGCATTATTGAAAAATCATGCATTATTTATAATCGTATTGATTTTTTCAATAATTCATTACTAAAATATAAAATGCAACTACGCAGGATTATATAATACCATATGTATCTTTCTCATATGTAAAATAGGGCTTCAGGCCGTTTATAATAAATAATAATAATAATAATAATAATCAAAGTTTAAGTGTGAAATCAATTTTATTGAATATCTCCGAAGCTAAAATATTTGTAAAATTTGACAAAATTGAAAAATGGACTGGTTGGGGTATGAAGAGGTGTTTCGTAGCACGAAGGAGTCCATGGCGGAAGAAGGAAGGCGATAGGCGAGAGGAAGATCCCCGGTAATGTTGTGCAGGGGAAAACTCTTCAGACCCCATAGATCAATGGTTCGTAATTATTGTAAGTTCATTAGAGCCAGCAGGTTCCCGCCTCCTGTTTCTTCTCGGTCGACGGTTCTCCATCTTCCCCCACCTTCAACGGAAGAAGTCTCTCCGCGGCCCCGAAAACCCCTGTTGGCGGACCTGAAATTGCGACATTCCGTGCGAAACGCCGAAACTATTTGACTCTGTAATTTGTGATTGTAGTTTATTGCGCGGATAGACTAACGGACCGTCGTTGCAACGCTGTTGCTCAACTCCCCGCAACGATTCCTTGCAATTTCGGGCTTGGAATTCCGCAGGAAGCCTGGGACACGCGCGCGCCCCGTTATGGATTGCGGCTCTTCCCGAACTTCTATTCTATCGGCTCCACGAAAGAGTCAGCTTTCGCCGGGGACACGATAGAAACGCGCTGCTTGCAAATATTTTACCGCGTGCCCGCCGTGCTTCTCGCGAAACTATCCCTGTTTACGTCCCTGATCTTGTTTCAACCATTTGTTAATCGGCCACTCTGCTCCGCAAAAGGATACCCAAAGTTCACTGGCAAAGCGAAACTTTCATCTGAACGGTCTTCCTTGGAAGCATCGAATGCAGTTCTACACCAAACTCTGATATTCCCCCAATTTTTAATATTAATTTGTATATTTTTTAAATTCACAGCAATTTTAATATTTTTCTTTTTATCTAAATAGCATCGCACAGTTCACAATATTTTTATAGATTAGGAAATAGTGCTTTCCGCATTCGCGTGTTTTTCCGTTTGTAGCGAAATGGAACCTTCGAATGCCCGGAAGAATGCATTTTGTACGCGCGAAGAAAAAGAGGCGGACTGTTTAAAGAGAGTATTTTACAAGGAAGAAAACCCGGGGTTCGTTCTCTGGAAACGCGTCCTGGAAGGAGGAGAGAAAGCATTTACATGCTACTCGACGGGCAATATTGAGCACAGACTCCGTTAACTTCAACCGCCCTGCCAAGCTATTCTCACTATCGCAAAAACAATTAATGTTTGTTAAAAGAAATCCTTGATTTACCGGTGGACGCCGCTGCAGAGCCGAGATAATCATTGTCGGCGCTTTTCGCTTCTTTTTACTCTTTGAATCAACCGTAACGTTTGTACACTCTCGCTTTATCTTACTGAAGTTCGTAATTAATCTTCATTCAGTGACTAGTCAAAACAATCTGCTTGTTGAAATTATTATTTTCCATTTAAATAGTTATTCTGCTGCTTCGAATTTTTACCTTGGACGGTTAAATGCCTTTCATTCGCAATAATGAAAAACAACAGTTTTTTAACTCTGTTATTTTTCATTGAAACTGTTGGACTTTCTACTGGGCAAAACTCTGATGTTTGACACAGTTAAATAGGAATTGGATTTTTTAAAAAGATTTGGTAGACGTGAAAGTGCATTGTTGTGCACGCAGTGTTTATGCGTGTCCACAGGGTGCCCGAACGATCCGAGTGGTCTATTCGTAGTAATGACGGTGCCTCAAAAGATGCAATACGGCAATTACCATTTCTTCCCTGGCGGAGCGGCGTGTGACGACACGATGAAAATTGTCATTACGCGAACTGGCGCGACAATTATCGCGGCGTTCACGATTGCAATTTGCAACCGTCTGGAAACGGTCTGGGATTACTCAACGAATCATCTTGTAACTTTTAACTACCGGGCTGTGAGCTCGCGCCTCCTCCTGCTCCCTCCTACACCCCTTAAATCCTACTCCGGACCCAGGAGCATGAATCTTTTTCGTTAGAAATCTTCCTCTCGTGGGCGAACGATTTCCAAATTGTGCCCCTTCCTCAAACAGAAAAAAATATCTCTTTTATTAACTCTCAAAAAAGTGCCATTAGTAAGAATAAACACCTGATTTACTTGCTGTTATCGATTGATTTATATCGATTTAAATATTTACAAATCAATAACTGTAATAATCGATAGTGTGCCGAGCGCGTCACCAGTTTGGATCGTTTAATTAAATATCTCGTGGTCGAGCAGCGGTGAAATTCGGCGAAAAAATCGCGCGAGAGAAATCGGCTCCTTCGCCGGCAATAAATAACAAATAATTCTTAAAACAGTCGGCTATGCATCATCGTGTCACTTTCGCGAGCGCTATATGCGCGCCGGTGGCGTCGTCGAGTGTCGTCGTCGTCGACGTCGCCGGCGACAACGCAGAACGACGCGCCGGGAAATTTATCGATGCTAATTTCCCGGCCGTGGTCCTCCACCGTCACGGAAAAAATTTGTTGTCATCCCACTCCCGCAACGCCGAGCCGCGCGTCGTCTTACCCTGTCCTCGAGGCAGTTACGTGTGCGGAGGTGTGCCTGTTCCGTTCTCGAACCACCCTCGTTTAAAACCGTGTTCCCAGCGTTTAAGTCGCGCTGACTGACGCGAATCGGCAACCTTGGGGATCAGTTGTTTTCCCGAGGCGATTTTCCTCATGTTCCACGAGTTTTCCATCCTCCATGAGACGTTCCTCAACAGGCCAAGCCTCGATCGAAAATCCTACAGGGGTTCTACGCTCGGTTTTAATCGATTCAGACTGCCGCGTCCTCGCCGGTTCAGATTCGCCCCTGTGTTCTACGGATTCTCAGGTTATTCTTTACATTGTTTTCGATTGGAACTGCTTGTCTAGACATCATTGAATAATTGTTCAAGATTAAACATATTTCACTTATTTTCATTCCCTTACTTTCGAAATTATTTCTTCTCTCTCCACACATTTTATTCTTGCGTCTCTCTATTCTCTTTTACCTCGACAACTTTGTTTGAGACTCATCGTGTTTCATCCGTCTATAGTTCGTACAATAATGTCGCGTCGATAGTAACTGTAACGAAGCGACGATTCGATATTAGTTACTTATTGATTTATTTGCATTCTTCATATTTTATAATTTGCGTTATTCATTATTCTGGTTCGACGTATTGAATAGAAAAGACGTGTTTGATCTCAGACTTTCTTTTATGACTTAATTCCTAAAATAATATTTAACATATAATTTTATAGATTGCTTAAAATATTTTCGTCTTCTTTTCTGACAGAATGAGCAACAGGATTTTTTGTATAATTTATGCGTGGGAACGATATCTTCGGGTCGACAGAGGAACGTGTTTTGCTTAATACGGGAATTGTTGTTGCTATTAAATTGTACCGACGTTTATCAACGCCGGTATCCAGCGGAGCTCGCGAGGAACGTAATTAAATACGAAATAGTATGCGCCTCTTAATTGCTGGTGTCCTGAATTTAGCAATAGCCCGTAGTATTGTGTCCGTCTTTCGACAGTCTTTTCGAGCGTTCACCGCAAAACAGGCCTCTTAGCCGCGATGGTTGCGTTTTAATTCCGCGAGACATCCGCGTTCGTGAATAATTACGGATCAGGGAGCGTCTGTCAGCCTGTTCGTTTTGACATCGTCTGCTTAGGTTGTTGGCAATCTCAGAAATGATTTCATTACGCTCGGACGCTGCAATCGGAGAGCTATTAGCCGCGCTACGCCACGGAGAGAAATGTACAAACCTACTGACTCGATGATTGCCTTTTCCAAGTACGTGCAAAGTACGTATTCAAAATTACATATTAGACTTCTCTAATTCGTCTAATCATTCTAGTGCCTCAAGTTTCTATTATTTCCAACAAACACGAGTGGGCGAACCATAGAATTTAATTTTTTTCATGTCTGATTGTTTCCACGCGTCCGTAGAGTCTGGGAAGAGACGAGTTCCACGACCCTTCGCGAATAGCCGATTCGCATTTTTGCGCGTCGGTAGGGCGGGGTGTGGGGGAGCGGGTGGGGGTGGCGAGCGTCTAGAAACCGCGTGAGTTCGATCAGCACGGACAAAGCGTAAAATGGGCCAAGTAATTTTCCTCGCAGGTGCAACGTCGCCGCGACAGCAAAGTAGTTTACACCGTTTACACAATGAGGCTCTTTGAGCGCGCCTCGAAAGCGTCTAATCGTCTTCCCCGCCCCCTATCGTCAATGGGGTATGGGGGAGAGGGTGGTAGTACAGGGGGTGGCTGGATTGTAAGCGTTTCCCCGGGTTTTTGTCAGGCCTTCGTCGTCGCGGGGCAGAATTCGTCGATGCCGTCGCACCGAAAACCTATTAGCTGACAGTCAATAAACAAAGGAACGTTCTGGGCGATATAATATTGATTAATGGGGAGGTTAAGGAAGCGTGGAGCCGTTTAGTCAAAGTTCTCTCCAAGGCGGCGCGAAATCAACCGGGGGTATTGCTCGAAGAGGGGCGAGAGAGGAGCCAGAGGATGGAGGCGGGTTTGTGTGCGTGCAGAGTATATGCCGAGCGATTATCGAATTTCCTCCCCTGTAACAACGAGGTTCTATTAACTCCCACCCGCGCCGGCCTCACCCGATACAACCCCTGCTTTTGTGTATTGTTAAGACTATCCGCATTAAGCGATCCATAATAAGGAGTTACGCGGCGCGATAAATCGTTCCAAATTGCCGTGGACAACGGACCGATCGCTCGCAGCTGAGCCGGCTCCCTTAAAATAACAATTACGCGCCTTGCCGGTCCTGGCAAAAATTACCATTCGATATTATCTTCCCCTAGACCCTTTTGCAAAAACGACGATGCACACATTCGAATCTTCGTGATTCTATGGAAATTCCCTCGCGCTGCAAATTTCATTTGTTCCACAATTTTCACATTTTCATTTGAAAGGTAATTTGAAAGTAATCGTTCTCGGAAGGTGAAGGACGAATTCCGAACGATTTCACAGGCGAACGTTGAAAACGCTCGTTCGTTTCTGCAACAGGGCACCGGTCGGAGGGGTTGAAGAATTCTTCCAGAGTCCACCGACCGGGCCACGCGCGATTTTGACTGGTAAGCATAGTCTCCATGTTCTAATTTCTCGTTTGCGTTTCCCTCTAAAAAAAGAATGGCTCCCTTTTATCTCTGGAGAGTACCAACTATCTTTCGCAAGCCTGCAGCGCACGGTACACACTCGACGTCGTGCTCTAGAATTCCAGATACTACAAGATCCCCGGGTTTCCTTCTCTCTCTCTCTCTCTCTCCCTGTCTCTTCTCCTTCTCTCTTTCTCTTCTATCTTTCTCTCCTTCCTCCTCGGCCCGCTTTTCATGAGCCCCGCTGTCTTGTTTGCCACGAAAGTCCGCGTCTTTCGAGGGGACCAATTAGTTTCATTTTTCTTACGGAAACTGCATTCCGCTTCTTCGAACCAGTCGGCCGCCATCTTGTCGGGGATTGAAATGTTGCCATTTTATCCGTCCTCCGACTAGCCGCGGACTTCCGAGAAAACGGATTGCCCTCGTCAGTAATTGGACGTTTATGGAAGAGAAGCCATACTAGAATTCGATCGAGTCCTGTTGCATTTTTAACGAGCTCAATCGATCATGCCATTGTCGCGACTTTTTCTGTGAAACATCAGTGAACTTAGATTCTTTCCGAGTATTCATTTAGCAATTGGAATTTTAAATATCAATCTGAGATTGCAAACGCGAGATTAATCGAATACCGAATAAAAATTCACGTTACACGCGAATAAAAATTTTCCGCTGAAAAGACCGGCTTCCGGCCGTGCGGGTTTATCTGTTCCTCAGCTGTCCCGTTGTTCTCGACGGGACACAGCCGCGTTCTCGTCTCCGGGAACTAAGAACCAAGCACACGAATGCGAATCCGCTTCGATATTTAAAAAAAACAAACAAGAAAAAACGTAGCAGAAGATAGCTTTTGAAGAAGAGCTCACGGGGTGGTCGGGGTCGTTGAATCCGTGGAAATCCGAACAAAGCGTACCTTGAACATCCACGGATATTTCCACGGGCTAGAAAAATAGATTCGAACACGGACGCAGCAAACCGCGAATTCGGGTCATCCTTTGCGTTCCCCGTTGCATAATGTCCTGTGATGAATGTCGCCTCTGTTCCGCGAAATTTGACGACGAAAAGGGGACCCGACCGAGGACATCGTTGCAAAACCGTGGAAACCCCGCTCGAAATCAAACTAGTCACTACGCAAGTTCATCCCCGGACAATTTTTCCATCGCTATTCCAAACTTGCGCTCCCGGACACGGTGCAGGAAACGGTTCACATCACTGCATGGTTAATCAACATTTAAAACCATACAGCGCTCCAAACTCTATTTCTCCCATTTTTACTTAATGTCCGACTGAAACTATCATTCTTATTTATCAGCATACGAAAACCATTTATTTGAAATTTCATGAAAGAAACAATTGAGCGGGGCTGTTTTCTCAGTGTTCTATTTGTTGAGAGGTTGCGTGTAAATAATTATATATGAGGAGGGTGGAAGAAGTATATTTTAAATGTATGAAGACCAAGTCGGAGGTGTCTACAAATGTCTACACTATTCTTCATAGAAGTCACAGCTTCAACTGTCCCAATGTTTCAAGTAACCTGTCAAAGTAGCGGCGAAGCAAAGGATTCAAAGACAAAAGCAGTTCCTTAGAATCAACTAAAAAAAATCAGTGAATACTTGCAAAGATTGGATCCCACAAAGTCGAGTGACCCAACAAATTATTGATGCTTTCAATTATTGTATAGATGGGTTGGTGCGGTTGGAGGTGTGCAAGGACCGCGTCTCGAGGATCGAAAGAAAGCATCGTTGGGGGGTGGCGGGGGCGGCGAGAGATCGATAACGCCTAGTTTGCCGCGGCGTCCAGAGTTTCTAACCAGATTTTCGAGACTTTCGAGTGGCACTCCTTGCGTCAAAGGACACTTTCCGCCCGCGGCGGGCCGACGATCGCTCAGGAAGGAGCGAAACGAACAATCGACGCGGCGCGGAGTCAAGTGTCGAACAACGCCGCGTAATCATTCCGGAAGCTTTGTCGCGCGCATCCGAGTGCCGCGCGAGCGCGCAGTTTCGCCGTTGCTTCCTCGCTATTGAAGAGCCTCATTAGTACTGTTTGTTATTGTTTGTACGGCACTCGGGGTGAAAAAGAGCGTGATACGAGAGGGCGCCCGAGGTGTCACCGTGATCCCGCTGATTCTCGCACCTCTCTTCGTCGTCGTTACGAGCTCAACCTCTGCCCACCGTCCTCCTCCTTCTCCTCCTCCTCCTCCGCCTCCTATCCCCCGATCCCCGTGTCTCTCTACTTGTCCCCATTTTTGGTTTCCTTTTAAGCATGTTCCTCACAATACGCGAAAGCTTGTTAAGTAGAAGCACACTTGGACTGATACGTCGAGGCGTGCGCGCTTGTCTGGCGAGAAGACAGGGGACCCACTCGGATTACACTTGGGCCAATTTTTTGTACAGCTCTTCCCGTTTCTGCTTTCGAGAACGCCCGCTTATTGGACCGATTCGACCCGTACCACTCTTCTCTCACTGTTTCCGTTTCTTCCGGACTTCGTGCAACTTCGTTCGTTCACTCGGCGGCGTTCTCAACTGCACCTGATATTTTTCAACTAGCTGAGAACGTGCGCGACATGCACCCACCTCTTCCACTGTGTTCTTCTACTGACATTCTTCGGAATCTCTTCTGTTTTTAGACGAGCGTCCAGATTGAATTATACTGAATTTTTTAGAGAGACCGAAATTCACTGCTAATTTGTGTTGATAAGTATAAAAATCGATCGAAGAACGATCGAGAAGGGCTGCCCCATTGCAAGCACGGCGCAGGTTCCTATCGGCGCGCCATTAGCGAGGCGCGGGTCCACTCGAGCCCCGGTCGTTTCATTTCCACCGACGTTTTATACCTACGTGACCCAATCTGCATCGGCAAATGGGTCGAGGATGTCTACTCGTCTACACGGTGACCAGCTCGCGATTACCCATTCCTTTAGAATTAGTGTGACATCAAAGTTGCACGGACAGAGGGACAGGCAGGCAGGCCGGTCCATTGGAGCACGGAGAAAAGAAGAGAGGGCCGGAGTCTTTCAGTTCATCGCGTAGTACAAACAAAGCCGAGGCGAACCGGTGCATTGCACCCGCCCCAACATCTTTCTCTCTGTCTCCCTCCTCTCTTCTCTCTCCCTCTAGATTTCTCTCTGTCGCACATGTACACGTACGTGTGTCACCATGCTACGTACCGCACACATCCTAGCTGGGGCTAGGTTTACAGCTATTCCCTTAATTGCGAAGGTATTGCTTTTGTGCCGGCCCGTACAATAATCTTCCCGGGAGCCTGAACCATTAGCCTTCGCGAAATGAAGGAGGCCCCCACGGTTTTTTTTTCTCTCGTGCCTCGCAGGCCTCCTTTTTCTCGTTTGGTCCTTCGTCCTAGTTCCGTTGGGTAAACACCCAGCGAATTGTTCCTTCAGCCGCGCGAGCTCTCTCTCTCTCTGAGACAGGGGGGCGCGGGGGGCAGAAGAATTTTCGGTGGAAAACAACGGAGCATGGAACCGTAGCCCCCGCCTTCGGGCCGTGTTCCTACGTTGAACGGGTACCTTGTGCCCGCTAACGAGGAGCAAATCTTCAAGCAAACGCGCCCCCGATGAAAGAAGACGCTCTAGGAATTGCGGGAATTGTTTGCGTCGCCGCGCCGCGCCGCACCGACTCCCGCTAGCCAAACCACTGTTTGCCTTCCATTTGCCTTCGGTTACGTTCCTTTCACGGGACCTAGCTAATCGCGTCAGAATACCACGGCCATGGTCACTGATTAATAGACTCCGGATCTTTAGGCAAAATAAAAATTGTCTGTATCGATTGCAAGAAATAGAAACTAAATTGAACGTTATTTCTTCCCTTAAAGATTTTAATAGAGGGTAAATAATATATTGACGTCTTGAATTTGTAAAATTTTACAAGAATTTTGAATTTTATCTATTCTCTTTTCTTATAAATAATAATTTACTCTCAATTCTGATTAGTATTCTGCGGACATTTATGCAAACTAAAATGTTTAAAGATTCGCATAGAGCTGAGAGAAGCCTTAGGACCAGTTCCTAGATTATTGATCACGGGGGTGCATGGAGTGTTATGGTTGTTCCCGCGACAAATCAAACGGCGCGAGACCAAGGTCCCCCTGTTGGCAAAGGGAGTAAGTGGCCAGGGATAAGGAAGTGGCAGTCGAGTGACGTTGGGGGTGTAGAGGGGTGGGGGTGGTAGGTAGAGGCACGGGTCTCCTATCTCAGGGATAGCATGGGGTTGCACGAAGAAGGGAGGGACAGGGCACTGGAGCCGGTGGTAGTTGGGTGGCAGTAGGATGTACTCATCCGTTGCAGTGCTGCAACTAATGAGACATCGCTAAAGGGCACAGGGTGGGTGGGTACAGACACGGTGGAGGCATATACACGGGGGGTAGGCGATACACTTCACCTGAGACTGCAGACTGCAAGAGATAGACGACGACGACGTCGACGACGATGAGGACGAGAGTGCAGGCACAATTAAAACTGACGCTCCTAATGGCAAGTCAAACGCCGACGGGCTCAAGAGATTCTTGACTTTCCAATGAAGCGATTGTTTCATATTCCTGTGCTTTCCTCCTGCACCATCTATCGACCGACTCCGGCTGGCTCCGCTCATTTCTCTCTTTCTCTCCTTCTCTTTCTGCCGCGCGCCCTCTCGCTCTCTCTTTCTGCCAACCACCCTCTCCCCCCTTCACCCCCGTTCACTTGGCCCCTTGTTTCTACCGAGCCGACACGTGAATCCTGGTTACGCGACGGAGCCAGAGGGAGGCAGAAATAGAGGGGTCGGGGGAGAGAGTGAACCGGTGAAACTTTAGAAGGGAGGAATCGGTAGGAATCCGCGTAGATTTCTACTGGCTGCGGCAGAAGAGCTGTCTGTTTCGTCGTTGACAGGAAACACGTGCACCTGCGCCTCAGCCCGACCACCGAAAAATAGCGACCGCCGAAATTTCAAGGTATCTCACCCCTGCGAATTCGGTCACGGCTTATTCCACTTTGCATTCAGCTTCGTAAAGAATTCTTGAATTCAATTGAAGTACTAAGTCTTCGTTGAGCTAGGGAAATTATATTAATCCTCGTAAAATTTGGAGCCGAGCACTATGGCTAGAAGTCCTTCGGCAGTGACGGCAAATTGAACGAACAATAACGTACATAGAGAGACAATGTTTGCGGGGGTTGCAAGCCCAAGGATCTTGGAGGGTGGCCGAAGAATTCCGAGGGCAACGGAGGAGCCAAGCGATCGGTAGTTTTAGTCAAACGTCTAAAACAAACGACGACACGAAACAGAGACTCCGATAGTCGTCGGGGGTGGCAGAGAGCCGGGGGTCGGGGGTGGCGAACGGAGGTGAACGCGGAAGGTTAAGGCTGGGTTGGATACACGAATGCTAGATAGTAGCTCCGGGCGGAGCTTGATTATTTTCCGCTAGCTCGTTCATTCAGGTGGAGAGCGTGGCGCACGAGGGGTTCAATTGGAAACAGCAATCACTGCTCGCCTGTATTTTGTTCTCTTCTCGGGTGCAGCGAACTCCAATAATAAGCTTTCTCCTATATTGCCTCTTCAGTTCCCCTCCCGCCGGTTGCGCCAGCCTCCTCGCCAAGTCTCCAGAACCGGCAACAGAACTACCCTTTCCCTCTTTCCGCTCCCCTGGCTTCGACTGTCCTACCACCAACCTTCCTCCACCTTCCTCTAACCTCCTGCTGCCTCTTTACGCCCCCCGGTGCCGCGTTTCCTTCGAGTTTCCAGCGTTTCGTCTCCCGTACGTTCCCCAAACGACCTCGGTTCTCGAGTTCGAGTCGTTTGCCGAGATACACCCCCTGCTTCCACCCCCAGCACAGAATCTGCTCTCCTCCTCAGCTCAGGATGTTCCACGGAATTCCTACCTTCTTCGCTGTGCAAGTGAACATTCGTCTGACGATCAAGGACGAACCGGAGCACGCGGTGTCTTCTTCGGGCTTCGCCGGCCTCCGTGAACCACCCCCCTGAGACGCACCCTGATTCTGATTGTTTCTGCCGCGGGTGTACTATCTCCGTTCATTCGGATCTTCCTGCTGCAGGTCGAAGTTCCAAGTTTACAAAGTTCACCGAGAAAAATTTTCGTTACTCTGCTACAGCGCTTCAGCGTTAAATACGGGTTGTTTATTTAAATTTCGGGACACTGTATAACACTCTATAACATTTTAGTTTAATAAGAATGCGCCGAATGTTTATCTCCGCAGTTCACACAGCGGTATAATTAATCAATTGAAGTTTCATCCCTCGTTCGCGCAGCATTATCGTTATTCCAGAAAATACCGTCGTAGAAACGAGCGTCCGGGGATGGGTTTTACGTAGGGGGGTCCGCGGAGGGGGGAAAGCGAAAATGCCCGGCACGTGAGTGGGTCGACGCTATATCAAAAGACCAATTACAATAAATTCCGAGGACACCGTTTACTCTGTCGGCACGCGAGCGGGTATTAATCCGCACGGACTGTCAGCCCGCGCCGCGATAATGGAACGGATCGGCTTTTATCGGTCCCCGAGGCGCGTGGCCTTCTAAAGTTCAATCGTCGTTGACGAACTCGACAAATATCAGCCTGCCGAGGAAATTTCAGCTGGCCCCGAGTCGCTGTTCGTATTCCTTTCCTGCTGCTGTTATCGCTTCCGTGACATTTCGATGATGACGGCACGGGGCGGGGAACCAGCGAAACGAATGCTCGGAATGTCGTAAGGGCTGTCGGCAATCGTTTACACGCGTGTTCCGTCAACCTTATGTTGTCACACCGTGCGCCTCTGTCAGTATAATCCTCAAAACGTTGGAAGAAAAGTGTACCTGAAAAATGCAAAACAATCTTCGCATAAACTTTCCCCTATCTTTTTAATTGTTTGAAAAACAATTACGTTTCTATTAATTCTATCCGTTCGTTTCCGAATAATCAAATCCCCAGGAAAAATTCAGAGTGACATCCCTTTGAATGTTTAAAAAATCGTGGCAAGGTCTATCAATTTTGATGCGAGAATTCACAGCTGCGCGAAAATATTTTCAACTGCAACGGTTTATTCGCTGTGCAGCGAGATTGCAGTAATAAGATGCAAAGTGGAAATTCCCGATGTAGAACCGCAAGGGACGAAGCCTTTAAAGAATCCAAAGGGTCAAACCATTTCCTCGGAATGGACAGCGGAACAAGAGTCAGGGTGCAGCAGTTAGAACGCACCCCTAATCCACGGTGTGTGTACAACCCCCCTGTCCATCCCCCCTGGTTCACGTATGTACGTTGTCCTGCAATTACACGAGCGCTAACTCCCAACCCTTTCCCTCTGGTAAACGGCACGTAAATATATCGATTCAATTCCGTTTCAGCGGTGACCACCCTCATCCCCTTTTCGGGTCCCGGTCTCCTAGTGCGCCCTTCTATAAAAATTTATCGTCTGGTAAATTGTTTCGCGCGGCGTGTTCGCGATTCCACGCGAAACGACGAGGAGGTATACGCGCGTATGTTGCGTCGCGCAACGAAAACGTCAACAAGACCTGCGGGGGTGTGCACGAGGAGAGTGAGGGGGCGGAGGGAGGGAGGAGGAAGTTTGTGTGGGTGAAGAAACGACGCAGGACGGGGGGAGGCGTATGGGGGAAAGGGAGAACGAAGTGACCGTCGTTCCCCTAAACCTGTCCGACGGGATGTTAATTAACAAAAAGTCATTAAACTTTTCACGGCGAGCGGAACGAAAGACCGTGCCGCTGTCTCTTCGCCTAGGATCGATACGACCCGTTTTATTTTCCAACTTCTCGTACGTTTATTGTCCTGCCTTTTTCTGCTCGCTGCCGACGCGATCTACGTATGCCCACCGTCGTAACTTCGCAATCCCTGTATACAGACGCTGAGACACGGAGAACCCAATAAATATTCCGTCCCGATCAAATCTCCGAATCGCTTTTAGAACCGTTAAGCCTCTGACTGGGAATTATTATTCGGATTCGCGTTCTAAGGAATTTACAAAAATAAATTGTTCGATCTTTGAATTAATATGAGCCCATTGTCACGAGACTGGTGCTTTAATGTCCGGGACAAAGGGTTGAAAACTTGTCGAGTTATCGAAGTTACGGAGTCCGGATTCGAAAGGGGTTCAAGGGGGTGGTTTAGCCGATTCCTTCGATGCGTATCGTCCAAGAAAGTTTTTCGCTGGGTCGCGTGTAGCGGTAAATTCGAGCCTCCAACCCCTTTCGCAACGTTTAAGCGAGAATGGGCCGAAACGGTCGCGGAATTGCACCGCACGGCGTAACGAGTTCAAGTGCTGCAGTCCATTGGTCGTGGTCCCGGGGTCTGCGAGAGCGGCCAGACGATTCGTGCGACACGGCGATAATGACAAGCATAACCATTACTGACCCGAGGTCGGTAAACGGTAACGGGCAGGGGTAGCTTTTCGACCTCGGGAACCGTGGCAGACGTCCAGATAAAAATCACTCGTCTAGAAGATTAAATAATAAATCACCCTCGCCCGGCCGTCTGAGTTCGTTTGCGCTCCGGTTCCACGCCGCCAATTAAATGTTTTCTCTTAACGATACGGGCGAGTCTTCTTCCCTAAGTCCATCCCGCCTCGTCGTCACATAAAAATGTTTGAAATATTGTCGCGCCCGGATATCGTTGCTACTTGCAATCTGGAGACGCGCGTTTCCCTCCAGAAATGCATTCAACTGGAGTCTAATTAACTTCGAATGTGTCGGCTGCTGTCAATTGCAAGTCACCCAGATGCTCCTCCATGTTAGGACATATTATAACATACGATTTCTTCCTGTATTCATTTTTTTCTATTATCACTTAAAAAATATTTGACAATTTTATAAACAGAGAATTGCACACAATTTCCAGTGCATAAACAATGAGTCATGGTGAAATACGTCGAGGTTTGACACTGGGAACGAGATTGAAAAAGTCACCCCCGTGTTCGGCGTCGATTAATTCGGTAAAAAATATTTCAATTCCGTAAGACACCCTCACAGAACTCAATTAATTTCTATCCGGGTCGAGACATCCCTGGAACGCGGGGGTTGTTCTCCGTCCCCGCACCCCTGGAGGCCGATTCGACCGCGGTTCGAACCGCGGCCGTGTAAAAGACCTAAACACCGCAAACCCAAACGCTCACTAATTTTCGGTTTAGTCGTAAAATAAATTCTCCGTTCTCCGGGGTTGGTGGGAGAGACAGGAGAATGGAAAGAGAGGCGGAGAGAGAGAGAGGAGAAAGAGGGGGTAGAGTGGTAGAGTTCGAACCGTGGAAAATGTTCGTACTTTGCCGCCCCCCTTGGTTCGGTTGGCCGTGGCAAGGGGTTGAAGGTGCCGATGCTGGCATTTACCGGGCCAACAAAATTTGGAAGCAGAAGTAATCGAATTTGTTGGCGTCGTTTAATGAGAGCCGCACAATAGTTGTGTCTGTATAATTGGTACACACCCCCGTCGCTGCGAGACCCGAACCCCGCCCCTCGCCTTTCCCCGGGCTTTTCCGCCACTCTAACTGCTCCGCCGATGCAGTTGTCACGGAGAGAGAAAGCTCTGCGAGAGAAAGGGAAAAGGGAACTCTACGGTGTAACTATTTGGCTCAAGCACCTTCGCAGGAGACCGCATACAGTGGTTCTCGATACCTTTACCATGGCTCCCACTGTCGACGGGGTGGCTACACCCGGGAATTAATCATTTTCCTATCCTCTATTTTCCAGCAAACCACACGATTTTTCTTTACAATATCGCACACTTCATTTAGGGCTTGCAGTTCCGCACTCCCGCAGGATCCCGCATCACAGAAGAATTGCATATTTATTTTTGCTGCAACTAGAGTCAAAATTGAAAGAAGGGGACTCGCGTAAGCTCGCAGTAATCAAATTTAAGGTTTGTCCGAACGAATTTGCGTAGAATTTGGTCGGAGGGTCGGGTCCGGTGTTCGAGTGACCGTTTGAACAATTAGAACGGCGGAATCGAGCAGTTACATGGGAACTGATTGCTGTCCGATGCCCGAGAACCCCTGTCTCGCCTATTTACCAATATCGTGATTAAATGTTCCATGAAATCACGAGTTCCACGTCATAACATTTTAAGAGTGTCTCTCCCTCGGCCACGGCGAGCCCTCTTTTACCTCCGGGACAACGACGTATGTGTGTATGTATCCCGTGTATGCAGCTTTAATACTGTACCGGTCCGGCGCGGCGTGAGTATGCGAACGTTGACACGCGTGAAGACGCGTGTACGTGCACGAGGGGGAGCCTGTTTCCCTTCTACGTGTCTCTGCTATGTATAGTGTGTACGCAAGTAGTCGGTAGCAGAGCCGGACTCTCGAATAGGCTCGAATTCTCTGCTCCCTCATCAACGAACGCACCTTCGCCTACCGTTTAATTACAGTATACTTAGCTGCACAATTGTCTCTTTTACTCTTTCCACGTCGCCTCCGCCGCTCTGTGCCGTTTCCTTTGAGGCTGTCGCTCGGAATTACTGGCGCAGGACATTTTTTCGTCATTCTGCCGGGGCGATGTACTCGCTCCAAAGCCGGTAATTAATTCGCGTGTGCGAACACGGACGTCTCGCGTTACGCTATGCAAAACCTGATCGATTCTCCGAAAATTTACACTTTCCCGTTTGACTGGCAATTACATTGCTGCACGAATTAAATTGCTAATTTTTTCTAGTGTTGTACAGAAAATTACGGCGAGTCAACAGTCAGATTTTTGGCGTCGTACCATTTTCATGGGTGGTCCGATAAAAGTTTTCACTGCAGAGAATCCCGTAGCTTTACACGGAGCTCGCGCGCCGTCTTCAGTGAGCTTCTTTCCCTCTATAAAAGAACATCTGCGATGGCACGGTATCGCTTACCCCGTTCACCGGCTCTAAAAGTGACAGAGAGTCAAAACACATAGGCTAAGTTGTTTTGCACTTACCTCCCTTTGCGTAGCGCGCGACAGCTGTATTTATACAAGCCACTTCCGGCGAGACTCGAGCATGATAATTTCTTTTCCTTATTTCTGCCATCGCGAGAGATTCCACTGCGCAAGAAAAACAATAATCTCGTTGGAAGACTACGTGGCGGCGATAAGCTCCTCTCGCAATCAATTACACAAACTTATCGGACGAGTGAAAGTGTAATCTTAATTCCAAAGAAGTCTTAGTTTAATCTGAAACTAACTTTTTGTGTCAGGTTTGTAGATGTTTAGTTTGGTTTACAGTTTCAGCAACGATGGAATGTTGTTGCAAACCCGCCGTGGATCGATATGCCTATACCTCGAAACGCGGGAGTAGGTGTTGAGGGTAGAAACGTCGTTAAATTATACCAAAGATGTTTATTGGACGCGAGCCAGTCTCCGAGATTCTTAGTCGCTTCCTGCGCGCATCGCAACGATACCATGCCAACACCCGGCGTGACAATGAGACAGTCGTGGAAGCTGTATCTCCTTACGCCATAATAAATAATAGAAACCGTAAATCACAACAAACTGTAGAAATCGGTAAAAACTTTCTCATCCGATTTCCATTTCGTTCTAACCGGCCATAAGATCTCGCAGCCGTAAGTCCGCTAATTAAAACGCGGTTCTTTCAATAAAAACTCCATCGGTTTTCAATCCGCGCGGAGGGCCCGCGCAATAATCCTTAGATTCCCGAAAGCACCGGTAATTAATGCTCGTTCGCTCTTCGTAATCCACTTCCGGCTTCTCACGCAGTCTTCGTTCTCGCGCGCGCGCCGCGGCGAGAGCCTTCCACTGGCAACTTCATCCCCCTTCATCGCGATATTTAATTTCTGAGGGACGTGTTTCCATTACAAAATATTTCTGTATTTGTCTGGGAACTTCTCTAAGAGTTTACGAGGAAACTCCGCCGTTAGCCGACTACGAAAACCTCTTGTTGTTTGCCTCGCGTTACCACCCGGCCCTGTTCGGCACCCCGTTCGCCTTCCGCATACCCTTCCGCACTCCCTCTCTCCGCAATACTAACCCCCCACCATCCCATGCACGCTCTCTTCGCGGAAAGGGGGTTGCAAAACTCAGGGGTGGTTACGCGATCCGGCCGCAGCCACGCGGAGGATCTGCAAGTCCCGAAGAAGCTACGGACAAGACCGACCAACTTGCATAATACATTTTAATTTATAGCGATATTAATTAACAACTCTAGCGGCGCTCGCTTGTTCGACTATTCCGACTGCGAACTCGAACCGTTGATATCGTCGCGGATTTTACGCAGCGATGGGACAGTTTAGCGGATTGTAAATTAACCAGCCGCAGTTATGGCTCCGCCAGGAACGCCATCCAGGGACCATCTCACCTCCATTTCAAGACACACCTATAAAATATTTTGCATTTACGTTTTTTATACGAAATATTCTTCTCTCTCTGTCTTTCTCTGTGTGGTTACACGATTACAAATGTCGAGTGTTCAGAATTGGCCGAGGGGATCGACGGTGTTAAAATGTCGATCAATAACGCCGAACCACGATTAGCTGGATCGCTGGTTTTGACGAGATCTGGAATCGATTGTCAGCTCGCTGAGTCATTGGCTATCACCGTCGATACATATCACTCGCGATTATCGACCGCGGCCAGCTGATCAATCGATGCCAGTTCTCTCTAACGATCTAGCAAGCGAGTAACTAAACTTCTCTTTATCTAAAACGAACGTTGAGCGTCTTTTGACCGGTTCGGTTTAATCTAGTAGGCTCAGCATTTAGCAAATTCAATTAGAACTAAAAAACAACAGCGTGTGTATCCAAGATTACATGTATTTTTTTGTACATAGTTCGGTTTAAGTGGCACTAACCCACCTCGGGCGAATAAAGTTTACTTTAAGATACATTTCGTCGAGTGACTCGTTTTTCATTATTCTTGATAATAGTTAAAAATTGATTTCCAGTGCGGATGCGAAGTGAGAATAAAAAGGAATTCACAGTTCTTAAGCTGGGAATAGTTTGGAAGTGCCACGCTGCCCACGAAATTCGCCGGCGTCGCATTCCAGCGCGAATAATCACTGTGCCAGAATCTGGGCGCAGCTTACAACATTGTATTTCAGTGCGCCGGTGTTATTTGCGTTATTTATTCGCGGCCGGTTCCCTATTTAATCGTACAGCAGTTTTCGATAATCCCAGTTGGCTCGGATCCGGTTCACCTCGAATCTCCGAAGCTACACGGAGCGGTGCTAGGAGGCAGCCGTACACTCGAGGCAAACCGTCGTCGATTGCGCAAGCATCTGGTACTGAAGAGATCGATCGACCAGGTTCGTAAATACCGATCTCTAATTTCGCGTCGGTTTTATTTGCTTCGTTATTTTTAATGAAGAGTTTGAAGTCGTCGGTGACGTTCGAAATTGGGGAAACGCGAACTAAATTCGTAGCGTTGTCATTTATGCGATACATAAGAGATTATAGTTAAAATTTCGAAAAATTTCAACGACGTGGACGATTCGAGTTTGGATCGTGTTTTCGCTGTTTCGAACCGTGCGGCGGTCGTTGAATGTAGAAAGCGAACGAAAAGGCGTTTGATAAGCGAGCAAATTGCACGGGACAGATGACGGATTTCGATACCCGGAAACGGCCGCTCGTTAAAACTAATGGGAACGGCGGATTTAGAACTTGGCAGTATTAATCATCAATTATATCGACCTTATTGCGGCGAACCCGGCGTGCGACGTGCGTGACAATCGTTGGAACGAAACGCGGCGCGCACGTGTTTTCGCATCGCGGCTCGAATCGATCGACGATCCGACCGAAATAATCACGAACCGGCCACCCCCTAAATCTCGATTTTAGTAACCGTTAACCCCGATCGACCACACGCACCCATGACCATTCCTCGTAAATGATCCAGGGATCTTCGGGGCGGCTAAAGAACATTCCACTCGCTGTAATTCACCAGGACTTCGCCGACGCGGAAATTAGTTCGCTCGTAATTTCGTCAACTTAATGCCCCATCCACCGGCAATTATTTAATAGCTCCTACACAGCCGATGATTAATAACCACCGATTTATGAACCCCTTACCGTTCCTCCCTCAACTGTTTCATTTCTTTTCCATTTCAGCTGTAATATTTAAAGTGAATTAATAGCTTGGAATTTTTTATGAAATTATTTCCGAGCAGAATCAGAATAGCGGGAATCAGCGTCGAAAATAAGTGAAAGCTTCTGCAACTGTCGAAAACAAGACAATCTACGAATAACGTGTGTTGGCTCCCCTATATTTTATAATTAATATTAAATATCCGATGTTCCTTCGGATCTCATTGTTTCTCGATCGATCGATATTTATTTCCACCGGTGTTTCGCAAAACGCGGACAGGAAGAACGAGCTATTCCCGGCTCGTCGAATAAGATATTCAATTCAACAAAATGTACATCTAAAATTGGCAGCATGAGAATGCAACGAGTCGAAAGACGGAAATAAATAGAGTGGAATGACTGATTCCGAACGGAGGGTAACATATTATACGTCGGGGATATAAGTTCACGTTGGATTCAGCTTGCTATCAAACGACGTGACATAATCGTCAAACGAAGTTCCGGACTTCTTTCCGGGGATCTGCGGCGGTCGAATGTCGCTGGTTAAAGCCAGAACGCAATATTTCCGCGTCAATTCCGCGGAGGACAAAGTCGACCGTGAAAAATTATTCCCTGCTGCTTCGTCTCCGTTTCGGCGACAGTCGATTCATATCGTGCGTCGCAATAGCGTGGAAAACACTTCCGCGAACTATCGTAGACCATCCACCGGGGCAGAGCACTTAAACACCGGCCGCGACTAGCGTGGAGAACCTGACGGATAACGACCATCCAGAGATTAATCGGTGGTCACGAATTCTAAATTCTGCCGCGCGGTTTAACCACCACGGATCGCCGGCTGACCGACTTCAACTTTCCGTTTGATTCCGTCGAACCGAACCCCCGTTTCCGGGTCTGTGTTCCAAGAAATGGACTCCTTTCTGATCCCTATCTCGTGCTAGCTATCCACCATAACCAAATATAGCCACCTCCAATTTTAATTTCATCAATTTCACATCCTGGGACACTCGCTTCATTTCCTCAAGTCACGTATTTCATTTCCGATGTTCAAGTATTTTCATCTTTAAACGAAAATCGTACCTTCCTGCATACCATGGTGTTTGATAGATAACGATTGGCCAATCAGGAAATCAATTAGAATTTTTTTTAGATGGTAATCACGTAAAGATCAATAAGGGAGATTCCTACTGTTCGGGAATTCTAGTTCATCGGAGTTTGCGGAGGTGTATCATTGCTAGAGGTATCTAGAGAAGGCATCAGCATACTTTGCCCAATGGGGCACTGCCCTGATTCCGTTGAATTCAAGAGCAACGAAGCCACGCCCACTGAAGACAGTCTATGTATACATAGAGAGAGAGTGAGAGAGAGAGAGAGGGCAGCGCTTCCGATGTCAAAACAGTATATCTGAAGGTGGAATGAATTTAATTGCCCGAAATCAACGTCATCAGGATTTACGCATTCTTGTTAACAGGATACATGTCCATTTATTGCGGTAGGATAATCTGAATCCATTTGCACAATAATCTGAATATTGAACACTAATAATTGAAATGAGTAGTTGAAGGGAATCGGAGGAATCGAGAAAGAGAGAGAGAGAGAGAGAGCTGTGTCAAGGAACGAATATATATATTCGGCGAGTCTAGCAGAGGCCGTATACATCGTGGATGATTCACCAACAGTAATTTTCCGGTGAACGCTTGTCGTGGACCGCGTGGACGGCATATATCGCGCGGCACCGCGCGCCGCGACGATTTCGGTAAAATGTGTGACGGTCGAAGCGACGGGCAAAGCCTCCTTTGACTTCTGTCCCGTGACCATAAACCCCTGATTTACGCCGGTTCGGGCCGAGCCCGGTACCGTTCGCCAAACCACGCGTGAGATCGACCTGTCGCGAAAATCGGATTACCGGCTTTTTACTTTGTCTCGTTTCTACGCGGCCGAAACCGGAGACGGGGCCACGGCGACGACGCACTTTGCTCAAGCGAGATTGATGCTTCGCGGGAACTTCGCTGGCACCGAGCTATCGCTTCTGCGCTTTTCTTGTTCCTCTCCTTGTTGCGTACCTGCTCCCTCAAACTGCTCGAACTCGATGGATGTTTCATTGTCACGGACGTTCAACCCCGCCGCCCTCGATCACACGAATTTCTTGCATTTATTTTGCGGTCTGTACGCCTCTCTAAAGAATTTATATTTTTAATTAACGTCGGAGGAAGATCGAATTTTCGACACGTAAAATTATTCCTGTCGCACACCGAAGCGTTAATAGTTAAGTGATTTATGGTATTGTTCCAGCATCTGGCAATTGGTTCATGAAATCACTTGTACTCACATTCCCAGAACACACACTTGTAATTTATCTCGTGACGCAGAGCTGACACGATTTACTTTACTATCAATAATTTCCCAGCGGTACGTTTATTGCTAAATTTCAATGTATTATCTTATTCGAACATTTCTATGGGATGTTAGAGACGGAGGATATTATTTCTGTTTCACTCATCTGCGGAGTGGTCATTATTCTTGTGTGTTGATCTGGCTTGAAGTTTGACTTGGCATTGTAGCTGGGTTGTCTTTCACATTCTTTAAATTAATTTATGTATTTATACCCAGTTGATTAGCAACAAGAGATTCTTACCATTCGTTTTTTAAAAAATGTGGTAAATTAAATATTCCAGGTAGGAACACGGGAAGTGTACGACCTAAGGAAAACGTCAGTGATCAGTTTGTTCCTTTCGGAGGCAGGATCGTTATCGACAAAAATATCCGAGAGCAATTCCGTTGATCGGATCGGAAACCTGTGTGAAAACTTATGGACATTAACGTCGGAGTAGGGTCGCCGGACATCGTTTGGTTCGAGCCGATCCCAGCCGATACACCGGACAATGTCCGCAAATTCTCGGCGGATAAAGCTTGGCCCTGGCGGAATTTCGAATTCGCGACCGCAATACGATCAATCTCCGACTGCTCGTTACCCGTCCACTTCCCCGCGCGCCAGTTCGAGTTACTCGACTTTAAGTGCCTCACCTCTCGCCCGGGGCGACCATATAGATGCCAGGAGCGTTTTCAACGACGAACCAACGTTGTTTGATGATATTGATACAATGACAACTGTTACACGCCACACAGTTGCTACCCGGTTTCTTTCTTCTCGTTGCATCGCTCTTGGATCTGATAATATTTGGGGAACGATGTCCCGGGAATATTTGACGGACTTCAAAGCGAGATATTCCGCGTGGCATGCGACTATTAGCACATAGTTAGTCCTCAAACTCTGCCAGGTTCAACACAAAAGTTTCAGAATTAGTTTCACGGTGTTCTGACGCTTCCTCTGCGAATTCCTGGTCATTTCCTTGTCGGCAAATCTATAGATTTATAAATTCACCAGCTTTTCCATGTCGCAATTCCCGAGTATGTTTAATTATAAAAATGTGCAGCTTGAAACGATTGATAAATCTCATGATTTTTTCCCGATCGCTTTCCCGCGGCACAGCTTCTGACCGATCTGTAAAATCGGCCCTGGTACCGCCAAAATTAGAAACATTCGTGGGTCGTTCCCACCGGTCGCGAAAGCGTCGCGTCGCCGAGGGAAGGAAAGCGAAGAAAGGGGAGCGGCCGGGCCGATCGTTCGGTGAACGATAAACCGATCGTGGCGGGCCCCGGAGACTCCAGAGATACATTGGCCGCTCGTTTAACGTCCTCATAAAAATTCTTTCGTTCGGCCACCGTGGCGGGAAAGACCGGGAGTAAACGGATTTCGAGGCTCCCGATGCCAGGCCGGCCAAGTAAATATACCCGCGACCCTCAGCGTGGCCCTAGGCCACAAATTAAACTATAAATACACAGCGAATGAACCGAACAGGACCGACTCCAGGAAGCTGCGATCGCCATCAACGAATCGACGCCGTTTCTTTCGAGCCAGTCATCGCCGATACGTCGATGATTCACGACGCAACCCGACCATCTTCTTGCACGGCTGACTCCGAACGAGACTAGGAAGGTCTGTGATACTTCTCTCACCTTTCCTTTTTATTAAACACTAGCTAACCCAACAGACGTTGTCCTGTCCAAATTTCAATAAATTTGCTTGTGATCATTTTGTCAATTTATGGAAAGCTATTGGTAATTTAAAGTTGTACTTAATTTCAAAGTAAAAATTAGAAAAAAACGTATTTCTGAGTGATCGTTGTATTTATTAATGTCAAGGTACTCTACTTGTACCGTTTCAAATATTATGATTTTTGCAGTCTTGAATTTTTTTTCAGGACCATAACGAACAAAACAAAAAAAAAAAGAATTAAAAAGCACTTTCATTTTTTCCCGAATTTTCATTTTTCCGGGCAACTATTCCAACTTTTTTTTATTCTAAAAACCTGATTCGGACTACAACGAACATTTAAAAAAAAATTAGCTAAATATGGTCCAGCCATTCGCACGTGATGTCGTGAACAACGAACAGCATCTCATTTTTATTATATAGATTTCGATACGTAGAAAGATTTTTAGTTAATTAGAATTCATAGTGTATATGCTGCGCAACAGCCTCGAGGAAGTACAGAAATAATTAAGTGGTTTCGGTAAATATTTCCAGCCGGAGGTGTGGGAATGATTTATTTCCAAATTAAGCGTGCCCGTCAAGAAATAAAAGATAACGGGCCCCGGATTAGAATCAGCGAGTTCATTCTCGCCATACTATTTCTCCGAAGGCCCGGTGGTGCTCGACGAATCGCGATTTCGTAGCACGATTCCGCCGTGCTCCGATTCCGTGGAATTTCCGTTTCCGTTTTGGAAAAGCGGCACTGGAAGAGAGCTGTTCCTTTTTCAATTGGAACGAGCCGACGATACATGGTTGCTTGCGACATGCCGTGCACCTACGTGCATATACGGTCGGAGATCACTCGACGCGGAACGAACCGTATAGTAGAAAACCGGAGCACGCATCCTCGCGAAAACATTGCATAATCGCCATCCGACGGAATTAATCTGTGCGAGTATGGTTTTCGCACGCGAAGCCACAAAGAGAAATAGGAAAAATAGAAGGAAAGACACGGCAACCGGCCGCGATCGTCCAATTTCGCTATGAGATCGACTTTGATAATTCATGACAAAATAAAGTATCCAGCACGCGAGACACGGATCGCGGGATCGGGTAAACGCGCCGAATAAAAGCGCAACCGTCCCGAATCTATTAAAAACAATTGCTGATTAATTTTAATGCCGCCTCTATCATCGGCCAATTAAATATTAATTCCCCCGTACCGTTCTCGACCAAAGAGGAAAACTGGCTTCAGCCGGCGGAAGCGGCCGGAAACGCGATCATCTTCCGGTTTTCGCATTGCTCAATTTTTTTCTGATTTTTTGATCATCGTACATTTCATCTAAATACTCGAAGAAGCATCATAGTTCTCGGATCAACGCACCTGTCGAGTTCATTCGCCGGTGTGCGCGTTGAAGCGGAATATTCGCTATATCGTCGGTACAACGTCCTCGCGTTCTGGAAATCGGGTTTCCACGGGCGCGGCCGGAAATAGAAAGAATCTTTCGGCCCTCTTCTGAGATCGAAGCTGCCCGGCGAAAAACCGAGAGTCGCTGTTTATTTTTACAATCGGCAGAAGATTGAATCGTTCGGCGGAGCGACGACGACGACTACTACGACGTCCGCGAGCAGAAACGGAACAGGGCCGAGCATGTGCGATACACGCGGCTCTCCCTGTAAGCCGTTCCTTTGGATTTTTTCCCCGCCGACTCGGTGTTCTTTTTTTTCTACGCTCGTCTCTGAGGTCTCTTTCTTCGTCTGGGAAGAGAGAGCCTCAGCCTCCGCCGCCGACGAAAACTCTTTGAATACGCTCGAAACCTCGGGATTCGACGTGCTGCGAGAACCGCTTTTCCGAGGAAGAAAACGATTTCAACTGACTCCGTAGAACTCGGACGCGCACTGTTTAGCAACCGCTGGCCTTCCGCGACCGCAACCGGAGCCGATCTCGCGAGAAAGTGCTGTTTAAAGGAGTTTCGGCACGCTCCCGGCGCGCAGGGGTTGCGAGATCCCCTTCCAGAAATGGAACGGAACTGAGCGGTAGAATCGGACGATAGAAATTTATCGGGAAATGAGCGAAGACACCGGAAATTGTGACGTTTGCCCTGTTCGAGGAACGTCGACGGTTCCCATCGGGAAATTGCCGATTCGTTACAGACTAATCCTCTGTGAAACGATTTTCCCTGGCTATTAACTGGAACTGCACGATGCGGGCCAGAAGCACGTCGATGTTGCCAGAACTTGTTTGTCACTGGAAAATGTGTAGAATTTATTTGCAGAGCTGATAAGAATATCACTGACAAGAATGAACATGTACGCGGGACAGAGAATGTACTCGTGCAAACGTTACGAGCGGCCATAAGGTAGAAAGAGTGGGGAAGGCCGAGGAGCAAGGAATTGGTGGCGGAATCGTCGAGATTTACAGGCGCGCATGTTGTTGATAATTAATTGTAGCGAGAGCGTCGTAGAACGATGCTTCGCGGCTCGTAACGTAACTGTTAATGGATATTATCCGTGATAGAACTATTCTAGTTTTCAGCCGAGTAATCCCGAAGTAAAGCGCAGATAGATCTAACAGTTCCAAGTAACAGCGTAATAAGACAAGGTGGAATAGTCATGTGGAGTAATCGAATGAGCTCGGCTCCTTTAACTGATAATAAGGGGCCGCGATAAAAATGATGAATAGTGTGATTCGAAACAAAAAATAGCTAAACTGTTGTCTTCGAATTCTTTTCGGGAATTGTTTTCGTGGATGAAGAATTTTGACAGATATTTTAAGGATGCATAGAATTTATTGCTGCTGAAAAAAATGGCTAGGAAACATTGCTAGAAGATAGGGTGGGTGGAGCATGGTCGATAAGAAGCGTGCAAGGACCGTGTTCGGCTCGCGTTCAATTATTCTCCCTTTGAGCATCTTCGCAGCTGTACTCGCTTGTCGTTTCCCGTCCGTGGCTCCAAATTACCACTCAATTCTTGAGCGGCGTTCGGCCAGCAGAATTCAAACAAACACAATCGGGCGGAGTACATCCTCCGGTTGACGCATTACCGCTGTACCATTCCAATAAAACGTTTACCATATTACAACGTCAACCGTCGACTCCAACGTGAGCCAATGTTCTGTTTGCTTTGGCCGCGACTCCCCGTTTTCCTCGTAGCCTATCCGCGTCTTTGCCGCTGATTTTTCGACGGCGAACGCTTTGAGGGAGCGGTATCGGTTGCCTGGAAATCGACCGATCGCGTGGAAACGCTATGACCTCGTTGAAAAGCCCTCTCTGTTTGCTCCGGCCTCTTTGGAAACCAACTTGCCACTTCCTGCAACAGGAGAAATTTTTTTAATGGGTTACTTGGCTCCTCGTGACCGAATATTTCGCTACTGCAAATAGTGAAATTCGGTACAGTCAGATCATTCTGGAACCTTTGGAACCTCGCATGATTTTAATTAACATCGCTGTAAAAATATATGTAATTTTGTGGGCCTACTGCTGCTTGGACCACCATATATGAAATAAAAGGAAGCGATTTCCCTTCTTGTACATGTATCCAGCTAATTGAGTAGTGAAGTTAATAAATATTGTTTGTGTGTTATTGGCAAATCATTAAATAGTGATAATCTACATTTATTACGAAGATCCGCCATCTCTAAATTCTTAACAAGCAGGTATATGTATATCCGATTGCGTTGATTGGGATTAGAATGATCATGTTGACAGATTGATAAAGCCGAAGTTTGCCTAAGCGATACACGTCTGATTGAGTCGTGAAACATCGCGTTTCGAAAGTGTTCTTTCCACGGTATTATAATACCATAGGATCTCCGCCCTCGTGACTAGCTCCCTGCTAATGAAGCTCGTTCGAAACGCGACAGACGCAAGACAGGAGGAAGGAATCCACGACAATTTCGACGCGACCCGAAGCTTCAAAATGACGGATCGTCCCGCGGCTAGCGTGTGAGCAGCTCGGACACACCCACCTCGTCTTCCTTCGCGGTAAAGTAGTGTCGCACGCGAATACACACTAAATATACGTCCCGTAAATATAGACGATGTATTTACAAGAGGAACACGGGCTACCGTGTGCCGATATTAACCGTACCCGTCGGAAAAATCGCCCCGTCTACGGCCCACCAACGTCGTGCCGGCATCTTCACCCTATCAACTGCCCTCCTCAACACCTCAAACCATCGTACACTTTCGTAGCTGTTAATCATTTTGTGAAAGAAGTTTAATACACGCAAAAAATCGTTTGAATAATCACGTAATAAGGAAGAGACAGAGTGTGATCCTTTGAAAAAGGGAATCGAAGCTGATGCGTGCTTTGGTTGGCCGATCGTGTGCGGCGGTATCGTTGTTTGGTGCGTGGCAAAGCCGTCGCCGATTGAAATTTGTCGCCGGCACGAACCGCGTTAACCCGCGAAGCTTCTGTTTCGCAGGCGGCGAGAGAGGGTCGTCGGGGACAGAGAGAAGCGGAGAAGCTGTTCGCCACGCTAGCAGCGCCACTAAATTAGCTTAATGCGATGCATTTGATTAGATCGCTGCTCGCGGAGCAGCTCGTAGGAGGAAATACCGAAGGGAGGAGTGAGAGAAGGTGAGAGCGCAGGAGGGAGAGTGCTTTGCTCTTTCGAGTTGCGCGGGGTGGCCAGCCTCGTTTCATGGAATTGATTAGATTCAGTTATTAATATTCCTCTATCCCTCACTTCATTTCCGGCCCCGATTAACTCGGCGCTAACAGCGTGACGACGAGCAGAGACCACGCTGCAGAAGCGAAAACCTCTCTAACCTCCACCTCCTCCTTCTTCTCCTCCTCCATCTTTCTCTACCTCTCCACCTCATCCTCCTTCCCCACCTTCACCTCCTCCTACTCCTCCTCTTCTGGATCCAGCTCTGACTTCTCTTTCTGCAATTACACCCACGCTTCCACCGTCTCTCGGACTCGTCTGTCTCTTTCGCCGCGAGTTTAGCCTCTGTGTATCGATGGCCACGACTACCCTTCCCTGTCGAGGATTATATTGTTATCGTTACCCTGATCCTTTTAGCTGCGCATATTTTCTTCGAAACTGACCACTTCATTTAGACCTCGAATCAACTTCTAAATTCAACTTGGAAATATGCTTTCTTTCATTCGGAGAATCAATGTCCATTAACCTCTGTCCTGAACAGCCACTTTTAAAAATACCACCGTCAGATCAACGTCCACGAGCACCTCTTCTCGGTCTACGCTTCTGAAAGGAGCATTCAGAAAAAATCAAAGCTGATCTCCGGCTTAGCAGCTAGCTATAAGGGGACGTTGCAGTTTCTTTCAGCAAAGGCTGAGCTTCCGAGGCTGTTCGATTCGTCGGTGGCGAAGCGTTTATTTTCGTTCTTCGGAGATACAAGTTTTTCGTGGTCGCCGGCGCGGCTCGTTTGTCTCGCGAGAGTTATCGGCTCGCATCGGTGTGCAAACGAACGTAAATCCGGCGACAGAGAGAAAGAAAGAGGGAGAGATAGGTAGAGAGAGAGAGAGAGAAAGGGCCCAGCGACGACGTGGCCCCTAATTTCGGGGATAAAGGCAGGGGAAAAATTGCGGGATCTATGCCCGGCGATGGACGCAAGTAATCGTCCCCACATTTCACCGCGGCTTTGCGCGTTATTTATGCGGTCAAGCAGTTATGCCACTTTACAGCGATCGTCCGAAATAAGGCAACCGCGAGTTTTAAGACTCGCCGCTCGGCCCGCTGAGTTATTGGCCGCGATGCTTCAACGGGGGTTGCTTTGCCGACTTGGATTTGTAACTGTTTTGCGGCAAAATTCGGCCTCGCGGACCCCATTAGTTTGGCCTTCGAATGTTGCAATGTCTCTTCTGCTCGCGCACCGTACTCTATTAGTTATTCGACACTGGTATGCAAAGCCTTTCTATTAGTATCCTTCCGTTTTATTCCGCAGCTAACGCTATAGCCGCCTGTCATTCGTTGTCTCCGCGTTCCGGTTGAATTCGCTCATTTTATTCGCACGTAATTTAGCGTCGATCGTTAAAATGAAATTTTTTTTAAAATGAAAATTAATCTTATTAAATTCCAGTAAATCTTGTTTGTGGGCATTTGTTCGAAAAATTCCATCTTTTTTTTCGTGAAGCTATTTTAAATAGACTATCAACTCTGCAGATAAATTTTCACAGATGGACAAAGCTCGTAGACTCGCGGAGGACGAATTATGGTAACGGAGAGTAGTTGACGAAGCTAACGTAGATTAATGCCGGCGAATCAGGGGGTGGCACATTCAGGATGTCAGTCCACGTATCCGATCGCGACCCTACGGTGCGAACCGGTCCAGAAATCCCGGAACTCTCGAGATATTTGCGATGCCTGTGTCGCGTTCCGGGCTGCCGTTCCGATCGGCCACCTGTCCGGAGGAATTGCAGCGTTAACGAAGCTGTAATTGCCCGGGAGGAGCGTGGCCCCGGCAAACAAACGTAGCTAATTGACTCGGAAATAAACCGGAGTTAAAGTGTCACCGTTGTCCGGCCACGCGGCCACCGTCGCCCGCCTCCTTGTTCGTTCATACACGGTCGTCGGGCGGCGGCGGTCGCATACCGAAACCAAGATTTTGACTTATGCCAAAGCGAACTGTCTTTGTGTCGGGGATGCCGGCCTCGTTTAACGCGTCCCTCCGGCTGCCAGCTCCCGCGGCACTAACCCCGCTTATTTCCATGGCGTGCCATCGTCTTAATATAGACTTGCGAATGCTATCAGATTCGGCCCTCCGCGAGACGTCCACCGTTCTTCTCTCCTTCGGTCGTCGCGTTTGATGGAACGGGACGCTCGCGTCGCGACGCTCTCGGCGAAACCGGCAGGAACGCCTACGCGCCGACACCAAATTGCCGGAGACTCCACCGACACCCCGTTTCGTAACCTTATTTTACCCACCGCGGCCTAAATCGGCCCCTTTTCACTCCTTTCCCACGATCCTATCCCCAATTCCGCGAAAAATCCATCAATCCGTGTATCACTTTGTTGAATAATTTGCGCTATCGCATTTTCATCTTTCAACATCGATATGTATCTAATGATAAGTTATATTGACCTTTAAAAAAAGCATCGAAGCAAATTAATTGACAGCATCATTTTGCTGGAAGTGCATCTTTAAAGAACCTCGAAGGCATAAAGGGTTAATTCATAGGCTTTTACCGACACTTCCTAGTAATCTCGCGTTATAGTCTTCTTGCGTTACTCGAGGCTGAATGATCGACTGTATTCTCCGAGTTCTTTAAGAAATCTGCTCGATCTACTCTTCTTAAAGTACGGAAATACATTCGTACATCCGTGAATAAAATAATAAGCAGCAAAGGGAACGATATTTCCGAGGATTTTCGAGCGGTTGCAGACTCACCTGAACGACCGCTGGAAAGGGCGAGTGCTCAGCGATCCGGAGTGGCGAATAATTCCGGCCAATTAACCCCGCGGATACAAAGAGGCCTGTAAAGAAAAGCGAGGCCGACCTTGACGCGTACAAATGCGCCGATGAATAACCAAGTCATTTTATTTAGAGAACCGATCCGTCTTTCCGCGGGAAGGAACGAATCGGGAGACGGAAACCAAGGGAAAAAGAAGCAGAGAACCTCTCTCTCGCAGCGCGCGGCGCGCCGCTCAGAATAGCAGCCTAGTCAGCGTGGTTTTTCGCTACTTCGCCGTCTTCTTCGCGGTCGGTCGATGTCTGAATATGCGACCAATTAATTCCATCCGTTTGATTCTTGGCCGAAGATCGTGCTGACCCCTAATCCTCAAATATATATCTCCTTGCGCGTATATCCGCCGTAGTCCGAGATTATCTTTTCATTCCGTTCGGCACCTACGTGGCACCGGAGACGCACAGGGAATCCGGTACACAACCGAAAACGTTGACATCCGTCATTTGTAAAATATGATTCATTACAATGCCGAGTCTCTTTGCAACACGTGATTCAGAACTTTGCTCCTCCGTTCGTATATTTAACTGCGAACGTACCGCGTTCACTTCGTTTGCCCACGTCTTCGTCAACCTTTGAAGACTCTGCTCATTAACCCTGGAGAGCTCTATCCACTAGCCAAATCTTCGAAAAATTCTAGAACGTCTCGACAGAACATCATAAATCTTATTTTCAAGATGTACACTCCCGGACATTTATGCGAATAGTATCTGTATAAACAAGGTGTCTGAAAATTCCTTCAACATCCGGAAATTGGAGATACTTGAGATCATTTGAAGCAACATTTTCCTTTGCAAAACTGGCGTCCGCGGTTTTGTTAAGGAGTTATTAACGAAAAACACCGACCAATCAGTAGCCGTTGGCTGAGCCAGAATCAATCCGCTGTAATCGTGCTCTGATTGATCTATGTTTTTCATTAATAACTCCTAAACAAAGCCGAGAAAATGTTGCTTCAAATGAACTCAGGAATCTCCGATTTCCGGATGTTGAAGGAATTTTGAGACACCCTGTATTTAATTTTGAATCGACCTGGAAGCTTGTATTCTTTAATTGCCATTTCGTAAAAGAGGAGTGTCCAGGTATCCGGTGTTGTATGGACAGGATTGTAGATGCAGCAAATCTGCTGAATCGATTTTTAAATTGCATGAACGTCCAGAGACCGCCAGCAAGGATCAACGTACGTTGATCGCGACGTGGAGACGGTGCTTTGATCTTCTTTTTCGAAGATGCTGAAGAATGGTGGGCGAGTCTCGGTGTAACCCGAGCGCAGACGTAAAGAGGATGTTCGAGAGCATTGAAACGAAGATGGCGGGATACATTCCGATCGTGGGTGCACCGTCTTGCCGTGCCGTTGCGCTTTTGGCAGCAATTCAGCACGCTATTTTTTCCGCGTGCGGAGCACGGTTTCGCAGAGGGGGCCCCGCGCGTCACGTCCTCGATTCGTCGAAGAGATTCATGGACGCCGATCTCCCGACGACGATCGTCGAGATGAAGGTGACGGCTCGGCCGCGTTTTCGAGAGTTACGGAGACAACCGATCTGATTTAAAGCAAGCTTAACCGAGGAATAATGCAAGCCTTGCCAACCGGCTGTTTATATTTATCGGTCAAATGATGCGGAATTATGATCTGTTTCGCAGCACTCGTGCCAGTTTTTGCCGCAGCCTCGCGAAAACAATGCATTTGATCGATTCCCGAATTCTCCAAACTTTCGAACGCAATCATTATTTCATCGTGAAATTTTTTCGTTGATTCGTCCAATGATTTTACCGATCCATATTATATATTTCATGGTTTATTTTAATGTGGTCGCACTAACAGCTAGGTCGTTAGCGACCACATGGTTTACAATCAGATATATCTTACATTTTACTTGTGGAGATTGTTACAGTTATTGTGTACATTGATGGTGGACAGCAAAATTTATAACAGTTTATATAAATCTATAGATTTAAAAAAAGGAGTACGTTTACAATGTTATCCTCGCTTAGATTTGTCATGAGGTCATCTTCGATGGAAAATCTTTTTTAACATATGATTTTGCATCAATTAAGCTGATTTTACAGTTTTCGTCCCCAAGATGAAAGATTGCACGTTTGCGGCTTCGTTACCAATGAGGCCAACATGTCCAGGGATCCGTTCTAAGTTAATACATTTATTATAGTTTACCGATCGATATTGTATCTAGTGATCGGATCGAACGAGCGAAATAGCATCAATTCGGTCGGGACCAATCCGTTTCACTCTTTGTCTGCTATTCAGTGCTTTATCAAAGAACTCATGGACGTTTCCGCGACGTAGAAATCGTCACCTTCGAATTTGCCAGGCGAGAATCTGCGAAGTAATGGCCCCGCCGGTTTCATGATGCTCGTAAACGTCCGAGTAGATCAAACCTCGTAGGATACCGCGGTGCGAGCGCGTTGACTGGTCTCCTCGAGTGACTATTCATGAAATTCCTGTGGCTGGCGAAACTGCTAACGATACGAGCACGACAGACACAGCGAATCAAAAAAACGGCAAACTTTCATGGCGTGATCGTTATCCATCAACGTTGACTACCACTCCTGTTAAATTAGTCGAATTTCATTAATCCGACTGCTCTACGCTGGGCTACCAAGTTCCGGATTCAGAGTAAACATTTTCTGCTCTGGTTCCCATCGAAGGACAATCTACAATTTCATTAATCATCTATATTATGGAAATTTCAACATACAAATTAATTGCATGTCGCCATTAACGCTTTGGGAACCACCTCTCCCCTAAATGGAAGTTATTCGTCAAGATTTTGTAAATTAATGTTAATGCATCTCCACTTTTCAATTTTTATTTCCTCAGATGAATTATTGATTGGACACTCGTGTTGAACGTCTTGACTCGCTTTTGCACCAAATTTATGGGACATGTGCTGTAAGTGCCTATTTCACATTACTATGTACGAATTGATTTTCCGGAGTTAATGCGTGTCGCAAAGGAGCCTAAAAATATTCGTTAGCATGATCTTAGTCTTCCTCGCCGGCCCTCATGGTTTTCTTCGTTGTTCGCTGACGTCGCCGGCGTGGTGGACGATAAATATGCGTGTCTCTGTCGTGGCGAGGAGCGCGAGCGGGAACAGTTAAGATATGACGACACATAAAGTGTCGCGAATAAAGCAACGCGCGTCGTTGCACTTCGAGATTGCAGTTTCGTTGCGTCGTCCCATCGAACGGATTCAGGGGCGGTTCTATCGGATCCGACGCCCACGGAACGGGAACGCTGACGCAGAACCGCCCCAGAACCGAGTTCTATCGGTTATCGATCAGGGGGTGGCTACCCCGTGCGATTGAATGGCGACGCTATCGACTGCCCGTGCAACTTTCCCCAAAACAACCTGATTTTACATCCTCTGGTTTCTCAGGAAATCCTTCATCCTACACAATTTTCATCTCATATTCATCTCGTATTCATACACTTTTCATTGACCCTCCCTCCAATGAGTGATGAATTCTATTTATTTTGAAAAATTCGAAAAGATCTTTATCGCACGAAATTGAATTTGAGACACGCAACTCGAACCACAGGTGAAACACCGAAAATATCATAATTATCTGACCGACAAGGATTATAATAATAGGAATAGCAAAGAGTCGCGCGACTCGTCACCAGCAGTTGCACTTTCGGAACAGAATAAAAGAGTGCATTCGACTGGATCCTCGTTAAATATTTCAGTCGTTCGCTCTATTTCGACTTCGCCGGTTCTTTTGGCAAGCGATCCCATAAATCGCGGTACACACGGCTTTTGACGCGTGGCAACAGCCAGCGGTAGTTATTGTCCGAAATTGCAATGCACTTAATCCGGCCGGGGCCGTCACGTCGTCGTTAAATCGGCCGGAAAATAAATTACCGATTGCCTTGGCAATAATCCCGGTCGATTTTCAGGAAACCCGGCCGAAACTCGTTCCCCAAAGGCTTAATGCTCTCGGGGATCTCGCCGGTGTGGGTTTTTTTGTTGTTGCCGCAGGGACTCGACGTTTAACGTCGCGTGACAATGTTGAGACGAAAGTGATAACCATAATTCTGTCAAACGCCGGCTGACCACGGGGTTCTATCTGGAAATACGATAATTGCAGAATCAAATTTGCCCCGCGGGCCTCTCCGCGCGCAGAAATAGACACTGGCCGAGCCGCGGCGCGGCGCGCAGCGTGTACCTTCGTCTCGCGATGCGACAAAAGGAGCACAAGGATCCACCGGAAGTGGAATTCCGATTCTCTTTCGCCAGCCACCTCTTTAATTATTCATCCTCCCCGATCGATTAATCGATCCTCTCCCTTCCACTCGTCTGCCACCTCGGTTTTATATTCGCGCTTTGATACGACGCCGATTCTCCGTCAATCTTTCTGCATGCAACCCTCAGTAAACTTGTTATTTAGAATTTAGAAAAATCTGCAAAATAAAAATTATCTGCATTAACTGTAAGATGCAGGAGCCACATCTTTTTTAAAGCAATTTAGTGCTTTGCTTGTCCAATTGCACTGGGATCGAATGTTCAATCGAGGTCGAGGATTTCAGCAACGCGTTCGTCGCATTGTATCGAACGACGAACACGAGAGCCGCGGCTCTCTGGATTTTTGAGGAAACGCAAATGGAATAAATGTTGACTGGGGTCCGATTAACGCGGTTTCATCGGGCCGAACGTGATCTATTTATAGCCGAAGCCGATGCACGCAACCGGGGGTGGTTCTACACGGAGTTAATGCATCCTCTCGTTGCATCGGCGTTTCGGCCATAATGGATACGGCGTTTTTCTCTTTGTGCCAGATACATAATCCGCGGCCTCTGTCGAAGTTTCGTGGTAATGCCTTCGCGCCTTTGTCTCTGCCTCTTCAACGCTCTGCCGCGGAGAATTTTGGCACGACAAAGGCCTGGCCGTGTCTCCATTTTGGATCCGCAAGCCTGTCGTTTCTCTTTCTCTCTCTCACTCTCTCTCTCTGTCCGAAGCAACACAGCTACGCTTTCGTCGATCGGCCGTTTCTGCGTTTCGCCCACCTTTCGTGTCAATAAAACAACAAGAGTGTAATAAATGTTCGGTACATTGCGCGCCGTCTGTTGTAAACTGGTGTCTACAAAGTTCCATCCGTGCGATGGCAGCAAATGAATCATTTTGTTGCCACGCTGTGCCGGTGACCATGACGAAGCCTGATTGCTTTGCATAAATCTCCATTATGTCTACGGTACCGAAAACCGCTGTCACTATTTACAAATTAATCCGCATTTAATCAGATCAGCACTTACGACTTTATATGGTACACCCGCGGAACCGATGATAATTCATTTCCAATTCAAATTAATTATTATAATTCAAAAGGCTTTGAATTATCTACGAAGACACGCATTGCATCCTATTTTATACAGTAAAAATAGTCACGGTCCGATCCCCGACTGAAGTTTTGAAGAAGATCACACAGAATGAATCTTTTTAAGACTGACTGATAAAAATCGTCCTGGCGTAGAAAACAATTTTATTCGAAGCAGTCTGTCATCAAAGGAAGAGCTGCATCGATACGCAATTGAATAATTATCATTTTACAGGTTCATAGGGCCAAGGAGATTAATTTCAAAGAAGTTCCATCTTGTCATCAATTCTATTCTAGCTGCAATAACAGCATAAAAATGATGAAATAAAATAAATAATTCGGACACGAGGAAGCAAATTCCTACATGAATTACTTCCGCGGTAATTCGATATGGGGTTTATTATTTAGGGATAGGTTCCTTGGCAAAAGGAAGTCATCAATCAGCCGATGCTCGCGCAATCGCGTCGTCAAGGCGGAATGAAGTTCGGAAACGAACGCAGTCCATCAGTTACACGTAGGATTTTAATGTTTGCCCGTTCCAAATTGATGGGAGTAACATCTGCGCCGCGCTTTAAGTCAGCTAAGTCCTGCGCCGGCTACTCTTCTTCGGTTTGTTGTTTTAGCAGCCGGCTTCAGAGAGCGCGGCAAACATATCCGACAGAAGATGGAAGTAGTCCGGCGTTACGTATGCATTGTCGCGGGAGAACTGTGCAAACAGCCAACGCGACAAAGGGATCCCCGCGAAACTGTGTCCAATTTTTATCCGCGAAAATAAGTCCACCCATTGAACGGCCACCAACACTATAAAACACCAGCGCGAAATTCTATTTATCCCCTCGCGCTGAAACTTGCCAGCCTCTGACAACTTCATGTTCAGAGACACGCAAACAATCGCGAAGCTATCAAACGAGTGAGACGTAGCAGTCTAACAATGTTTCTTATTTGTTTATGGAGCGGACGCTGACCTGGTTGAATTCTTTCAATTGGAAAATGTACAAATTCTTTCATTGATTTTTCATGCTATCATTTCAACTTCTTTATCTATATACCTATATCTTATAATAATTTAAAAACTGACCCACAATTTCCGGGCTCTCGACGGCCGACAGTCGCTGTGAGTCAAAAGTTTGATCTTCTAGGTGGCGACGGATACGTCGTTATGACAGGCACTAGTCTACCGACTCGGTGCAGAATTCTTTTTCTCGATTTTTCCCACGAAAATTATGACCCACTGCGTCGTTGGTAGACATCCATTAATAAATCGTAAAATCCAAGTTACAACGACTTCGTCTGACTCGAGCAGGATCGTAAGAAATAAATCAATTTATTCATATTCGACTCAAGTATTTCCGAATAAATCAAATAACAATTGTAGCCATTTCTCACAAGCTCTCGTGTTTACCGTTTTAATTCTCAGCTATCTAAATTCTATCTATTCCAACGCTGACGTCCCTCACTGCCAATAAGATGAATTGTCTGTCAATTGAAGTTTGCTTTGAAGCTAACTAAGAGCTGTCAGCTGTCGTGTGCTTGATTTTTCCCGAAGCATGAGCAATTTCTCGTGGCTTAACGGTCCCTGTTCGAATTGGTGAACCGTGGTCTTGAGCGACTGGTTAGTTCGCGACTTCTATAGAGGCCGTGCATTCCAGGAATAGGCTGTCACGAGCGGTGCCAATGCAGCCACTAACCTATAACTTATTTCACGTATCGTTTGACGTGATGCATTCGATCCAATAATATCCGGCCCGGCATCGGGAACGACATCGTCGGCGGGCCGCAACCGAGCAAATTCATAACGGCGGCGCATCGTGCGGCCATCGCTGGATCTTCCGCGAACCTAAAGGCCCGCGCGGGACACGCGGATATTAATTGATCCCTAACCGTTCCACCCATCATGGCCAGCGACTTCCTCGATCATCGACTCGGAAAAAGATGATGTTTGTTGTTCTGCGAACGTCTTCCAGCCGTTCAACCGAACCACGGATTTTGGCCCCGCGTTTAGCACCGTGTGACTCACGGAAATCGTCTGTGACGTTGCCTCACGACAAGCTTCCTCGAACGGTTCCCCGTCACCAATTCCGCACGATTGATGCCGGATTGCTGTTCCACTGCCAACTGCTCACATCTGGCTGACACAATTGTTTTTCGAGGCCTCTACTTCAATTGTTACAATTGAAGTTTTCGAATTTTCTGGACTCGCATCGAAGTCTGTATAAAATTAATTTCTGTCCAATCCCTGTTCCAAACTTATCTATCATGAATCGCTCGAGGAAATAATTCCAATAAAATGTAAAATAAGTGATTCTTTCCTCTCCACGGGAATAGAAACGATTAAATTCGTTGACCTTAATTATGCAACATCCACTGAAAATAATTCCTCATATATTACCAGCGTAAATAAAAATTCAATATCGAGCATTTCTGACTTGGCCAATGTAGTCCGCTGATTTTATGCATCAACGATTCAATTGAGCTTGCTATTTATTCGTAACCCGATACGACACTGGTTTCCTCAGCTTCTCCGGACTACAAACTACAAATACATAATCTGCAATTGCATCTAGCATCGCAGTCGTCTCGCAAACAAATCAATCTTGTGATCCTGTCGGCGACTAGAAGGTGTCTAAGTTCCACCTACTCGCGGCAGTGAATCTCGCGGAACGAGATCGCTAAAAATAAAGCTCCGTAAATCCGAAAATTCATTTGAAATCGTCCGGTGCCGTGAATAAATGTCCGCGGCGATAACGCGTCCAATAAAAACCGGCTGGATAGACCGCTTATTTACGCGGGTAAATAAACAATCTGTCGACGTCGGTGGCCGATGGCCGGAGGAAACGTGATCGACGGACCGTGACCAAAGACGACCCGGTTGAAATAATTGAACTGGCTCCCGAGGAAATTGAATTTCACGAGAGACGAGGCATGGAACAAGTCGTCTTGGCTCGGCGTCGCGACGCCGCGACCGATTCCCGATTAGAACGATCGACAGGTCAAAGCGGTGGAAATGGTGCAAACTTTCCTTTGCCGAGACGCTATTTTCGACACCCGGCGACGGGTCACGGCCTGGTCCACGCTCACAAGTGGGCGTCGTATCGTTAGTGATAAATTAGAACGGATCACACACCTATCTCGAGAGTGCTCGGACCTTCCGGGTGCCGTTCGCCAAACGATCTCTACCTTTTTGGAGGAGATCCGCCAAAAATAACCGCGGCCATTGGAAACGACGCATCGGAATCATCGGGTGCCAATAACGGATTGTTCCGAATTTCCTGGATGCGACGCTGTCTAGAACTTTAATAATTCGGAGCAGAAAAATCCAGTAGTTGCATCGAGAATGAAATTTCCGCGGGCTTCTGGTTCGGTGTTTGCCGCAGGGAAAAGTGGAAAAGGTACGCGCGGCAATCCGAGGAGAAGGAAAACAATATTTAAGAGTCTCGTTCGCGGCGGACCCCGCCGTCCGAGGGGGATGTTGTAGGGATATTAGCGAGCAAAACAGAGGGTGAGAGAGAAAGAGAGAAAGAGAGACAGGGTGAGAGAGGGAGGTGCAGGGTCAGAGGAGAGGAAAGCCGAGCGAACCGGAGGGTGAAACGCGGCAGATTAATTTACGACGAAAGATAAGGAAGAGCGGTGGGGTCCTCTTCTTGTCCGACAGGATTCGATTGTGTCTCGGGCCGCGGCAATAAATGTATATCAAAGCTCTCCGGGTTCTGGCGGCCACCTCCGCGCCTCCGCTCTGTAAAATATATCCATTGTTGTTATTCCAATTAGTCATTCGAGGAGACGCGGGGTCTCGTAAAGAATCAAATAATGTATGCGCCCGATATAAACGGTCGACGTTTATTTTCGGGTCTCGACTGTCGAGAAGTAGACGGGGATTCCTCGAGGAAAACGCAGGAAATAGAGTGGAAATCGAAGACGGCTCTTTCACGCACGCGACGCGCGACAACAACCGCGACAGATTCGATCACCTTCCGGTTATTTTTGTGGGGAAACCGTTCCACCGGATTCTGGATTTCCGTTGCTCTTGAATTACCCAGACTCTCTGTAGGCGACGACCTAAACTTTTATTCAGCACTGATAACATGGAATTGACGCAGACAATTTTTACGTACATACAAAATCCGCATTTGGTATCTCTCGAAAAATCTGGACGACTGGACGCTAACTAGGGGTAATTAATTTATCGTCCGAACAGTCCGTTCGGTTTTTCTATCGATTCGAAATACAGCGTGAAACGATGCAACGGAAAATCGGCTTTGAAGCCAGGAAAATTCTCCGGGAAAAAGCGAAAGTTTCCGTGGCTCGAGCGCGAGGTTAGAAATAGTTTTGACTAACGAGCGATGTCGGGGCACCCTCGCTCCGCGAAAACTTTCTCTGCGAGGATATTAATCGCTCGCGATTAGCAACGACCGCCGAAAGTCAGTAACCGGCGATCAACGTCAATTTCCGGGGGCCGCGCAGCTGTCAAATCGATGCCGACTTAATTTAAATCGAACGATCCCCCGGCTTTGCTTCATTTGCATTCGCTAAGTGATAAGTAAACTTCCGTAAACATATCCGGACGAACGATAAGCGGGAAATAAATCGCGAAACTTTAAGTAGTTATAAATCTATACTCGCCAGAGATACGGGGCTCGTTGGGGAGGTGTGGTGGAGAAGGGCGGTTGTCGAGGGAGTTGACTAGGGGTGTAAGGGAAAGAGGAGAAGACAGACAGCAGCCGCCGGGACGGAAAGAATGAGCGCCTCCTCTTTCGAAGATGAAGGCTCGCCCAGAATATAGAGAAGACGTTAGCAGGGGGTGGCGGAGACATAAAGTATAATTGCATCGGGTGGCCTCACCCGTTAGCACACCCCCGTGCTAATAGCGCCAACGTCACCCGCTTCTCGTATTTTAATGCCTAAATTATGTACGCCATCGGAGACGACCTCCGGGAAGACCTATATTGATTGCGAGCCTGTCTTTGCCGAGCCAGATTCGTAATTTCGATTGTCCCCGTGGAACTGCCATGCCGCCATTCTCAAACAGTAGTTCGTTCTGCTAACTATCCGTGAGGCGACACAAAAATTGAAGTATCACAAACTGAGACATCATTCGCTTGAGCAAAAATTACAAAAGACTTTTTTTCAGAAGATTTAATGATACAGTATTGTATCCATAAATGTCCCAAATGTCTGGCTGCTAAATGTCCCGAAGCTATCCCCACTATTGTGGTGTGTACCCCCTTCAGGGGCTAGGAAGCTCAATAAGTTTCATAATTATTATTTAATTATTACTTAATTCCAAAATTCATGGCGTTCGTGGCAAAGAACAGTATCCCTGGCGGATAATTGTCCCTGGACAGACCTGTGTTGTGGACAATTATCGATAAAATACTGTATCCTTATTTGTTCCAACATTTTAAAAAATCTTTTGAAAACTCATTAAGGCTTTTAAGCCAAGAATTTCATGGAAAACTGCGATGTCAAGGTACGGGATCACGTAAGTTGACGGTCGCAGGGACAAATATTGGGTGCCTAAAAAGTGGAATAGTACGGTACACAATTGCGACAGACGAGTAAACAACTAGCACGGCCTTATGGGAGGTTGGGTAGCATAATTCTCTGGTTAAAGAAGGCTTCCTCAAGGACAGAGACCTCTGCGGTTGTCCGGCGACTCGGTGATCAAGCTCAAAGGGTGAACCCGCGATTTCCAGGCGAATCATTTGTTTAATTAGCCAGAATCCGCCACAGAGAGACGATCTCGGTAGTCCGGGAGCGATAATAGGCTCCCGCTTTCAAATGGATTTCGAGATTTATGCTAACACGCCGCATTTGTTCCTGCGCCACGACTGCCAGGACACGGTTCGTTATGCTCTCGTACGCGGACCGCCATTCGAGGAATGGAAATCGTCAAAGAAATCCTCTACGCTCGCACGTGCGAGCCCGGCCGACCGTCTCTCGTTTCACGTGAACGCGCGAACGGATTTATTAATTGCGGCATTTTATGCGTACCGTCGATCCGACGGATTAAAATAGATCATCCGTCCAGGATTTTTCTAGACCGACTGCAAACTACCGGGACCGTTCCGAGCAATTAACGAGATCGAGACCATTTTCAAACGGATAACTATTTCTCCAAGATTCCACCACTATGTTACTCTGAAAATTGTTCTGACCTATCAACTGCTAAATGGTTTTAAATAGTTTGGCAGAGTCGCGCAAAGAAACTATTGGAACTCTGTGGTATATAATAATTTAGCAGAGCAAATTTTCTCGGAATCCACTGGCTACAAAATGATTGAATTAGCGATGGCTGCAACAAGCTTCGGTTTCCAGCTCATTTAGGACGATGATTGGAGTGAGACGTTTGCGAGTTTGGCAGTCGAATCGGTTGGGAATCAGCGGTGGGTGTGGGATTGTCAAATGATCGTTGATGAATAGGTCCACGCGAGTATCCGAAGCGTCGGTGCAAATCGTGGCATCGAATGTGTTAACAATTTTATAGTGGCATGGTTATTTATTAGCGAGCAGCCTTAACTTACTATTTCCGCTGGCTTGCGTATTATAATTCCAACGTAGCTAGCCACCAGCCGATTCGTGCCAAGTCGAGGACGATTTCGCGGTGCGTTTGAACCTGTCTTTCCACGGGTGTTCGATACATTGCACCGAACATCGACACCAAAAACTTTTCTTTCCTCGATATATCGCTTTTACGAATCCAGGAAAGCTTGAGAAAAATTACAACCCGATATTCCGATCGCGAACGGGACCGCGCGCGAGTGGAAATAATCTTTGAAAATGGAACACCGAGACGGTCGGCAGACGAACAATTTTTAAGCAAATTGAAGCTGTTCATCGAGTGAAGCCACTTTAAATAGAAGGAGGTCAGACTCTTCTACTTCTAACCAATTGCGGATGTCATTGAACCGGCTGTGCATTAATCCCGACACTACGGACGGAGGTCCTGACAAACTCTTTTTATATTTGAGCCAACGTCACCACGGAATTCTCGGTCTCATCAATACTAAAAGGAAAATCCAATCTATTTAACTCTATCCACGTGTACAAGCTGTAATTTCTTCTTTTATTCTTCGGAACTAACCTTTTCGAAAATTCAAGGTGGATTCTTCAGCAAAGTATAAATACTTCAATTACAATTGCTCTACCTCTGAAGAAGACCGCGATAATAATATTTATGCGTGTATTCTGCAGCAATTCTAGCAAATTATTCGTGTATTTACACGATACGAAAAAAGGTACACCCGTTGAAATGAATGGACAAGTAAAATGGGAGTAAAGAGAAATATCAAACGGTAATAAAACGAGGGGTAATACTCGTTCCATCAGTTTTCAATACGAAGTGGAGTGAACCAGGGAGTGGGTATAAAACTTCGCCAATTAATGCCGCAAATTTGATGTTCAAAATTCAGCCATCAATGATATACAAGTTTCCACAGGAAACGTGTGTAAAAGAGAATTTCCTTTCATGATGTTCGATTATGTGTCGAAATTCCGACGAATGGGAATTTAAACACCGGGAATCGAATGCAGAGAGTTGGGAGAATTGGGAGAGAGAGAAGGAGAGAGAGAGAGAGAAGGTGAGGGACGCGGCGGATAGGGGAAATCTACTTTCGGTTCGCGATGTGGATTCGAATGCACGAGCTCACCTTTCGCGAGAGGCGAAGGGACGCCGGCGGGGGTTGGAAAAGGCGGACGAGTAATAGCTACGGAATATTGCAATAATATGCAAAGTATATGAGGGATATATTAATTTCGCGAAAACGGTGGAAACGTAGAGAGCTGCTGCCTCGGCGGAGCACTGGCGGCCCCGGCTTCTGCGGGCTTCCGTGCCCAAAAGAGGCGGCACATCGGAGAGTCTGGGGTGGAAGGTGGTCGAGACGAGGAACCGGGGGCTTCACAGACAAATAAATACACGATATTTCACCGGATGGGAAATGAGAGTTTGCTTCGTGGCTTGCTTACCGGCTAGACTCCGCGAAACTGAATTTTAATTCTCAGGAGCGTGTATCTACATGCCTCGATTACCTACTCCCGGCCACATAATGTACGACAGATACGCTTTATTACATTCACCCCGAGATCTGTCTGCCAGTAGTCCAATCGGCTACGAAACGTCGAATTAAGTACAACTGCTCCGCAACACTATGGCGAGCATACCCCTTTTTACGCGATTTTCAGAGTTTCGCACACCTTTGATACCGCACTCGCGGAAAATTATGTACAATTTCTATAATTAAGAATTGCTAGATTTTTGAATAAATATTTTCATTTGCACGCCAATCCGTCATACGCAAGTCCAAAGGTTTGTCGAAGCAACCGCGTTCTTCATTTACGGCCGCTTGTCCACACACACTTCTAGAGGAGAACAGAGTTGCTGGTTGGTAAACTTGTAGAAATTGCCGGCTCCGTCAACAAATTCCGGTCACTATCGCCATAACTTCGCCGGAAAATCGCGCAAAGTTCCGAGCTTTTCCGAATGCTGGTAGAAAGACAAGGGGTGGGGAGGAGGAGCGAGATAGAAGAAGGAAAAAAAGGAAAGCGAAGGAAACGAAAGGTAAAAGAGGAATTCGTGGCGGCTCGTTTAGCGTTCACTGTTCGAGAGAGGCGAAAGGAAGGCATCGAGCAGCCCAGACGACTGGAGGCACCGAGGGCTGGGAGAGCCGGTCATAAGTTCAAGCCAAGAATTCGCACGGGAATGAGGAATTGAAGTAAGTTGCGGCTTTGCCGACTCCGGCAGTCGTCGTCGAGGTCGGCGATGGTGGTGGTGCCGGTCGGTTCTGCCGGATAAAAAGTTGAGAAAAGCAAGAGTTGAGATCAATACCTCCAACCGACCGCCCCATCACGACCCCCTGGGTTCTCCGTAGAAGTCCCCGGACTGAGACCTCTCAGAGTCTTGGATTGCTCTTTCTCTCTTTCTCCTCTCCATCTTTCACTTCATCTCTCTTTCCGTCTCCCGTGTCTCCCTCTCTCCATCGCTCAAACGGCGTTTCCTTTCGTCAGGTAGCAGCGAAGAAACGTGGAAATTCGCCCCGCGACATTGCGGAACCTTGTCCCGAATCTTCGCAAGTAGTTCTTCTGCTGAATTTATTTCTGACGTCGCCGCGAGTCGTTGTCCACGACGCTTCTGTTACAAGCAGGTTCGTTAGCGAACTTTCTTGACTAACCAATTGTTCCAATTTTGATCTATTAGCTCCCGATACGCTCTTCGAGGAGCACACGGATTGCCCTTCTCTGTTTACTAACGAGACCGAGCAATAACTTTGTCCAATTAGTGGTGGGTGTTTCCAATTCTTTGGACCATGAAATATATAGCACGGTTGTTGACTCATCGAGCAACAGATCCTGAGACTAATGTATATTCGTAGAGGGCTCTAGCTCCAGAACCAAAATAGGAGATCCTAGAGTCCCAGAGTCTGGACTTGAAAGACGCCGGAGTTAAAATCTAAAGTCCCCAGCTGGAAACACAGTGTCCAGAGCCTAAAATTCGAGATCCCTAAGAAGAAGAGTGGGATAAGAGGCTATGAAGCAGTGTTTTGCAAGGAAAGAGGCGAAGCAGAGCGTCGTAGACCCGCGAAGCTCGTCGCAACTTTCAGCGGATGAGTTGTCGGAGCGATTTAGGCGGTACGCGGTGGAAGAATGGTTCCGCTCTCTCCACCCCGGGGCCAGCTCTTTCTCACTTGTACCTTGTCTGGCAGGGCTGGCTGTGCAAGCCGGAGGAGAGCCACGCCGGTATTTACACGTCTCCGTGCCCCCGCGAAACAAAGAATTATTATTTGTATGCCCTCGTGGGTGGTGGAGGATTTTGCAGTTCACAAACTAAGTTAGCAGCTACAACTCGGCCTCGGAGCAAGGGGTTGGGTTGAGGGGGATGGAAGGATGAGGGGGGGTTGCTCTCGTGTCCGGAGGCGGCCGAGAGGGAGGCTAGACCGCCTTCTCCGCGGTATCTCAGATTATGTGCCGCGAATATACCTGAGTTACAACCCTCTGTCCTACCCGTTGCGACCGAGAAGCTTCTCCGAGGGTCTTTGTGTCCATTTCTTTCTCGGAGAAGATCCATGCTCCTCCGCCACTGATAACCTGATGCTCCTCAACCCCGTATCTGGACTGAAACTATACCTAAATCAAATCTAACGCTAGTGTACGAGCTGCCTCTTTCCTCGCTGTTTGCCTGATACTCCTCTAACTACTATATTCCGTGCTCCTCCAATGTACCGGTGACTTTTCATGATAATTTTGTTAGAATTGCTGTTCGCTTACTCCTTGCTCTGTAATATCGAGTCAGGCCTGTAACGAACAGTTGCAACTGATTTAGAATACGGGGATACAATCAATACGAAATTTCCTCCAACCAACGACCAACAGGATTCGGAGATTCCGAAAAATTGTCGAAGGTAGAGAAAGAATGTTGCATCGAGACGATCGAGGGTGCAAGGAGGTCCGACGATAAGGCGTCTCGAGCAAAAGGAGAAAGGAGCGCTGGGTATAAGGTAGACGAGCGGAGGCAGAGAGGTATCGTCAGTCGGTCTCGAGCGTGGTAGTAACGGGGGTGGAAGGACGAAGGTGAAAACTGTAGGTGGAAAGAGAGAGAGCGGAAGATCCGTGGAGTAAGAAGGAGTCCAGGACGTCTGCGGGAGCGGGACAAGGTTAGAAACGGTGCTCTCGAGAGTTCCGCGAAGAAAACGCTTCGGTTTATTTCAGTTCGATTTTTCCAGTGTCGCCATCGCCCTGACGACAATTCGCAGGCGCGGTACAGTCTCCGCTCCTCTCTCTCTCTCTTTCTCTCTCTCTCTCAACCGGTCGCATTCCGTGGCTGGCTCTCTTCCATCCCCGTCGATCCGACTCGGTTCCTCTTTCTCTCCCACTTTCTCTCTCGGTCTCTCCAGCTTCGGACCCGACGGAACGAACGAATGGGTTACGCCCAGATGCGCGCATCGAAGCCTGGTCAATAGAATCGTTCTGTCTCGTGTTTGTAGTCGTAGCTTCTGCCCCTCTCTCGGACAGTCCGCTTCGGCAGCGTCGAATCGGAAAGGGGTGTTCGTTCCGGGAGAGAGGGGGGAGGGAGAGGGTGAACGAGACCGAGAGAGGAGTGCGTGTAGGTGCGTTTGGTCCACCTATAGAGGAAAGGGTGGACCCCGGCATGCCGAAGCAGGCAGGAGTTTAACAGGGTGCTCGCCCGGTGAGCATCCACCGGCGGAGGACCACCCCCCGCGCGATTGGAAATCTATTCCCACCCTCGAAGTCGAACCTCGACCTATCGGAGGGTTCGGTTCGGAGATATTGAGTCTGCGCTCTCTATACCTTCGAAAGGGGCTCTCGTCGGTCGTTTCGTCGCCCGGCTAGCGTCCTACCTCGTCGCCCTGCCGATCTTTGGGACGCACTTCTTTTCCACCCTACAGCATACCCACCCCCAGACTATATTCCTTCCCCGCTCTCCTCGCTCTCGTTCTTCCCTAGTAAACCTTCCATTGCTACCTTACCGTGGCCGCGCGATTCTTCGTCTGGACTTGAAAAATTATTTTTAAGGTATCCGTTCATTGTTCTCCTTCTTCATTGTTATTCATCGATGCAATGGAAGATCCAGTCTCGTAACAAAAAATCAGATCGATTCTGAATCCTTATCAGAAATGAGAACAGGGTATAGATTTTGGCATCACCACTGTCTCTGTTATTTGATTTTGGGGACGTTTGAGGTACCATTTTTTCTTAGGTGAATAGTATGGCGGCGTGGTCGGTGGCGTCGATCCGCGTCGTTAAAACAGAGCGGAACGCGGAACGGGTGCTCGGCTCGGTGACATGGAACTGTCGTTAAGTGCGTTTATGTCCCTTTAGCAGCGGCCGCGTGAAATATTTTCGCAACGAGCGGCCACTAGCACGCGCGTGTGCATTGTACCCGAGGACCGAGCCGGCGGACCCGGGGTCAGCCATACCTCATTGCACCGGACAGTGGTCAGATATTTTCACAATAGGTTCCGCGCCGGTGCTTTCATTGCAGGAAACTTCGCGGCTTGCCGGGGTGTTAAATGGCGGCCGGCCATTGAATACGCTTCTACAATACGGTCAGAGCGCGGCTACGTAACGCCGGCTGTTTGCCTCCGACCGTGATACGAATATTCGAAGCCGCGAGCCTTCTTGCCTCGGAAATGTTCAAGCGATACGGTGAACTGGAACGGACCCGGGCTCTCGAACGAACCCCGAGAGCTCCGTTGGAAAGTGTTTCGGCCACACCGAGTCGCTAATTCTATGGTCTGCAGGCGAAAGAGGCGCAATTATTACACGTCGGGATCGTTAGTCAAACAGGAATGCACATTTCACCCCCTGCACTGCGATAATTCCTCAGAACTTCTTCGAACGAATTCCTATATTTTTATTAATGGTTGAGAAGAAGAAGATGGGAATATTCATTTTTTATTACTTTTATTAACACGAACGTTGAACTTGCATTCAGAATTCAGACTGAGAGCATCTGCATAGAAAAATGTTTACGCCTTTCTGGATTCAATACATTTGTTCAGATGAAGATTGTCACTGCACGGGCGCAGGATATTGGCATGGAGGAAAACAGGGTGGCAATCGCGATGATGGTGATGTTTAGGGAAATAGAAGTGACCGTGAACTCCGGCATACACCTCCGGCTATCGATTTCCTCCCGCGATATCTTGACGTCCCGCGGCCGACCTCCTTTAACCGCTTCAAAGTAGCAAATCTTTGTAAGTTATAATAATTAACTCTTGCAATTACCGAGAGTGAACGAGTTTATGGAGAATTATCAAAAGATTTCGCCGAGAAGTACAGTTGCACCGCGCCCATGAAGAATTCAGTGGTTAAGTAGATGTGGTCGGTCCTGGTCAGACAATCTCGTACCAGCGACTGAACGCAATACTATGCGCAGTAATCGCCGTATCTTTTAAATTAGAGTATTCGGTAGAATGTTCGAAGAAGGTTAGGGTATTTGAATGAAAGTTGTACGAGTTTTTCGTAATGAAATTATCAATGTCTATAGTGTGGGACTTTTAGATGTTGTGTTACGTTGAAATTCTATTGCTGACATATTCAAAATGTGTGTAAAGTACACAACTTCCGAGTAATTATTAATCTAGATTCTTTAAACAGTATAGGGTGAACACAACGACACCCCAAAATCGTTAATAGATTGTTTGTTTTTAAAGTGAAACTGAATCCAACAACCCCTCGCATCAACATTAGGAAAATCATTAATCAATACAACTTTATAGAATTTCCTGTTCCTATAAATAGAAGCTGATAAATGCTTAGAAGACAGTTGATGAGTAGCGAGGATTTTTATCTAGGATCCAGGTGTTCGATCAAGATCGGCATGGCGATCGGCGCTGGTGGACCAGCCATTGCTCCGATAATGCGTTCATGCCCGACCGAACGAGGAGGCAGTGGCGCACAGCGCCGATAAAAAAGAGGAGTTCTCGTTCTTTCTCTCTCTTATTGCCGGGTCTATCGCGCTTGGTGCCGTTGGGGGCGGTGGCGGCATGACGAGGACCGTCGAAGGGGTGGCCAGACCGGTCGGGCGAAGGGTGGCCGTGAAAGAAGGAAGGAGAGAACAAGGTGGCGGGAAGAGCGTGTCTCCGGGGGTGGTAGAGAGGTAGGGGCGGGAGAGAAGTAGTGGAGGGAGCGTGGCGCGCCGGGGGTGGGACAAGAGAGGGTATAGAAGGTATCGACGTTTTTACGTAACAAATCAGTCGTAACTGGCGCGCTCCGGCTTGCGACCGTGCGCGGTAGAACGACCAATCAGAGAGCCAGCCGATATTCGATATCCGATCGCATCATAGGTTCCTGCCCGACGCGCTCCACTCCGCTTCGAAACACCCAAAGGTAGAAGTCCAATAGCCAGATGGGAAAAAGCGGCGAGGAGGAGAGAGGACCCGAAGCCCAGGGAGAGGGATGCATAGGAAAGGGATGAAACGTCGGAGGGAGAGAGGAACACCCGCGCCAATGTCGCAGCGACACGAGGGGGTGAAAGAGAAAGCGTTATAGCTTGGGGAACAATTGTACCCCAGCAAACAATTCCTCGTTGCCCGCGCCATTTTTTCTTCCCGACCGAACTACCCTCCACTCCTGGTCCAGCCGTCTTGGAACCGATCGAAAATGGCAGAACTTCGTCGATGGATCTTCACCGTGCTAAACGCTACGCTGAGAAGGGGACATCAAACTTTCTCCCCCTCTCGATGAGAACTTTACAAGTTCCCTTGTAAGCTGATCAGTAGTTTTACTCGGCTAAAGAGACGCTTCTGCGGAACACTCTGATGAAGCCAAGTTCTACGTTAAACACGTTCTTGGCACTTTATTTTGCTCGAAGGGGGGGAGGGGGTTGACCCTTTCGATCTCGTCGCCGAGTATAGTCGTCCGTGAGATTATCTGAACATTTCACGAACAGGTCATCTCATGTCACGAGGAATTAGTTTTTTTAAATTTAAAACCACAAAAACTTTATCTGACCAGAATGATAAAGCTCCGCCCCTTCGTATATGTGAGCAATACTCGCGGCTTAGTGCGTCCTAAAGAGAATGACTTCTGCTCGACCTTGTCTGGTCTTGGGTTGATGGACCCGATCGGAGGGTAGCAGAAAAATAGTGAAGGCAAAGTTGGGAGGACAGGCCAAGTCGATGGGACAGAGAGTGACGCTTGGCGAGTGAACGGCGCGGGATATACGGGGGTGTCGTTGGGAGGACGTCGGATAGGGGTAGTTGGTGGAAGCAAAGGCGCTAGCGTAGAAGGAGCGTTTTAATCTATGGTCTGGGTGGGGGGAGGAGAACGGAGGGAGACCGGGGTCGGTGCTCACCCCCGCGGCCGGATTATAATCAACCCTTTTATCCTAGGCTTTCCATGTCGCTAATTTCCATAATTACACAGACGCTAAAATCACAATATCCTCTGCCTGCAGAAAGGAGTAACCTACGTGAGCTTCCTCCGCCTCCGCCTCCTCCAGCCACGGCAGCGTCACACGAGGAGAATGCCTGGGTGTTCGGGGGAAGGGTGAACGAGAAAGGGACAGGACGCAAGAGAGGCCGCCGGGGCTGAAAAGGAAAAGAGAAGGACCACGCGGGGGTGGACCGGAGGGTGGGACACGACGACGGCGCGGGGGCGAGAGAACGGGCTGGATAGAGATAAAGGTACTCTTTAGCTAGGATGGCGTTCGCTCGCATGTTTATGCACTCGTATCCGCGTGGCCGGGCATGGAAGTGCCTGGATAACCAGCCAAGTGACAACCCGGCAGGTCTCCTGCTGGTAGAGACCTGCCAGCGAGAGAACGCCTCTCGACTCGAATTTTGAAAGGCAGCCAACTCGGAAAAGTGGGTTTAAAAGTCTCTCGATAAGTGGCGGCGTGATAGCCCAACGGGGACTGCATCCACCTACCGACTGCCTAGCTGCGTTCCCGTTACTCGCGAAACGCTCCACGAGAGCGGCTCGATGCTGGATCGTTTTTAGCCCCTTTAATCGCCCGTCAGCCTTTCCTTTATACCCTCGACGCTCGTCCTGAATGGATCTAGTCGGTGTCTACTCGATAATCTGGGGACTAGACGCGTGGACAACTTTGGTCTCCACATTGATGCACCCAAACAATTGTCGATAGTCCAGGTGATCAACTAAATAATATCAGACAGTACAGAGGGTAGTTACCTCCTGCTTGATCTTTTTACAGCCCTACCACCTTCACAGTGTCCAAGACAATTACGAAACAAAATTGAGAGAGAGGTTATTCAGTATTCAAGAGTTCAGAGGGTATTCTCTCCCCTGTCCACCTTCTTATCGTATATCCTTTTCGACCTCAAGATTCAGATGACTAGAATTTATCGAACGTCGAACGTCGCTTTCGAGCATTCAGATGATTCTGAAGGAAAGTGGTACCGAAAAGTATGGAGGGTAGTTACCTGCTCCTGTTAATATCGGTCCAGGTGTCGATCTTGTTTGGTGTCGTGGCTACCCTCTCGATATTCCAACGTAAGAGAACTCGGCGAGTGACTGGGGTTGACTTTTCTCACTTTAACCTCGCGATGCGATGCTTGGCTTCGGGAGGGGGTGGAAGAGGGGGTTGCTGGGGCTGTATCGAGCGGCCCTCCTACATACATCTATCTCCTCCGACTCGTTCCCTCTCCTGGCCGTTCCTCTCTCGCCCGCCTCCTCTTTCCCTCTTTTCCCCCCGACATTCGTGGTCTTCCGCCCCTTCCACCCCCCTTTCCAACCTTCTCTACCTCTTCCACCTTCTCCTCCTTCTACGGCTGTGCCTCCCTCCGCGTCCTCTTCACCCATCCTTCGCGACTCGCCTACCTAAACCCGTCTCTCCTCGGCCACCCCTCTCACCGGCGTTCTCCTTCTCAACTCCGACAGACTCTCTCGCCCGCTTTCTCTCTCTCTCTCCCTCTCTCTCTCTGTCTACCTCTCCCTCTCTTTCTCGTTCTTCGCCGCTGTTGGCCTGTTCACGCACTCGCTACCCGGGTCTTCGCCACGAGAACGCTCCCGCCGACAAACAAACCGCAGGCACTTCGCAGTTTTACGCAATCGTAAGTTCCTTCATTTGTTTATCCGTTCGGCGGGGATATTGTTACGCACTCCCGAGGTCGCCGGGGTCCATGGTCATGCGCTCATCCTACGGCTCCGCAATTTATATCGCCTAAGTCGCCCAGATACCTCGGCGCTCAAGTGCTCTTCGTCAAGACCATAAACGTTTAATCAATTTTTTAAAAACAATACTTAAAAAAGTTCCACGGAGATTCATATTTTTCGCTGCATCCGTTTAGAAGGAATTGAAGTTCAAGGGGTTGATACGGTATGAAGAAAACAAAGAATTTGTTTAAATGTAAAACTTCAACCCCGTTTCAGACTTCAAAAAATGTCCACCATCGACATCTAACAATTTTTCCTAACCCTGCTGACCTCTGCAAACGCTGCGGTCCTCGTCAGGAGACACTTCGCAGTTTAACGCAATCGTAACTTCCTCCATTTGTTTATCCGTTCGGTGGGTATGCTGTTACGCACCTCGTGGTGTCCGAGATCCCCGGCCATGCGCGAGATAATAAACCGCGGGGTGAACGAGTCCTCCAGGTAACTCTATAAAACTTCGTGGACCACTTCTCTTTATCACGCATCATCCGAACCCCGCGACACCTCGTTCGGCCGTTTAAATTTTAATTAAAAGACGAACCGTGGCGATACCGAATGGAAAGATGGTGGAATGGGTTCGCGCGACGCCGCAAATAAAGATCCGGTGACGTTCCTTCGACGGGCGACACGTCCACACGGAATTGTATCCTCTCTTTCTCGTCTTCAGTCCGTCAAGAAAAGACAGCCCGAGATACAAGCATCACCTTCCAAGTGGGAGACACTCTACAGCTTTATGCACTTTCCTTTACTGCGACGGCACAGGGTTAGGCGAGTAGGACGCCCGGTCGACGAGGAGGGGATTCCTCCGCGCCGAAATTGCTTGCAGTGTCGAGTTGCCGAGAAACTTTGGATTTCGGACGAGCGGTGAAAGCGGCGAGGGGAAAACGGAGTACAAGGTCACGCGTCGGGGCTGATTATTAACTTTTCCGGCGAAGATCCTGCCCATGTCAGTGATTCTCCGTCGTCGCTGTGATTGTGTGTTGATACGGAACAATGGGTCGACGAATTAACACTGAACAGGACCTTTCCCTCTCTTTCTTCAGCGTGTCTCTGCAAAATTATGCTTCTCGTGTTTCCATGCTGATTCGCACTCGCCTTTCACCGTAGTATTTTTCTGCGATCGAAAATAGAAGTCGACCATAATATTGCATGTAAATTCATTCCATAGATATAGAGGTGAATGAGGAACTTTTTTAGAATGATAACAATAATTCCTGTTTTATATATATAAGCGCACTAACATTTAAAAATTTTGTAGTTGGGTGATCCGCGTTCAAGTGGGTTTCACTCGAGATTGCTACAATAGCAAGAGTGCAGTGAACAGGAAGACATGCCAGCTTGCTTGCTAGCAAGGTCATGGCCTTCCTCGTTCCTCAGGTTTACTTAACTAACCCAACGATGGTGCACGTGCAACTTTCAGTCAGTTTTGATATCACTGATCCTCGGGCAGTGGAGGTTACATCCCGTAAGTTTCCAAGATACTTCGGCGCAGAAGTGCTTTCCGAAGAAACCGTATAATTTTTCTGCACCGTCATAACAATAATTAAAGGAGAACGAATAGAATCGATATAGTAAACAACAATTGAAATTTGCATTAGAAAAATTGCTCCTGGTCTTCAATTTCGGCATCGCAGCTTCGCAGGATCCCTTTCACCCTCGAAAGTGGTCCAAGACCACAGAATTTCAAATTCTGGGGTCTCTTAAAAATGCGTGGAGCATCCCCGACGAATCTCGGCGCGAAAAACAAAGGAAAATGAAAGAGAAGAAAGGTGAAAGAAACCGAGAGTCCAGCCCCCTCTGCAGATGCATTAATCGGCCCCCGTGCACGTGTACAGAGAGAGCGTCCTGGGTGTACAAGACGAGAGGAAGGAGGGCTGTCGCGTGGACGGGGGCGTCGAACGGCGTCGAGGTGCTGGACGAAGGAGAAGGGAATCGGGGGGAGAGAGAGAAGAGTGCGAGGAGAAAGCGAGAGAGAGAGAGAGAGAGTGAAAGATAGACAGGCAGGGGGAGAGAGAAGTAGGAGAGAGCAGTATCTTGGAGACTTCGCACTGTATCTTGAAATGAGTTTTGTTGGATCAATAAGTTCCACTATAAGAACACTCTCGCTCTGTCCTGGTGTATCGGAGTGTTGGTAGCCTGTCCGTGTTTATCTGTGTCTGCAAATAGATACACGGCGTACATGAGTCTCTCTCTCTCTCCTTTTCCTCCACCCTGGGCCGGCTCCTCTTCCGTCTTTTCTTCGTCTCTCTCTCTCTCTCTTCTTCTCTCTCCTTCCCCTCCCCCTCCCATCTATCTCTCTCTTTTCACCCTGTATTCCCCCACTCTTCCCCTCAGAGTTTCTCCGTGAATCCTCCTCCACCCACCAGCACCATCACCGCCACCCAACCACCCGCTGAACGTCTATGTATTCGTCGCACCAGTCGACTATATACGAATAGGATAGTCGCTACAAGCATTTCGAGATGAGTCGAACTCAATCTCGCGGCAGACGGGACTCTATCTGGAACGAATCTACCTGCCGGTGATCACGTGAGCATGAATACGCGAATTTCTGTGATTGCCGGTGGCAACGCAGGAGGGGCCACGGGGATATGATACCGAGATATTTCGACGATGCTCGAACCTGTCCGGATAATTAGTCCTGTCGATCGGCACCCTCGCCTGCTCCAATTCGACCTGATCCTCAAGGCGGTGGACTCGTCGTAGCACTCTCTACACGTTCTTCCCGAGGCTACTCAATTCGTTTTCTGATTGAAAATTTAATTACACTACTTTCGACAAGAATTTTCCCTGTAACGAAACGAAGATTTACTCGGAGAAAAGACGGAGGCTGCACCAATGTCAGCGTATGTACCAATAGAACGTACCCTCTACCGTGGGGGTAGTTATATAAGACCACACTCTCTCCAGTGCATATCGGCAGCCCTGCAAGCAGGTACACATCGCGCACGCATTCACGTGCACACTACAACCTAGACAGCCCAGTGCAGCCAACCAAACAGTGGGCTACAGTGTCGCAGTGGAGCTCGCAGATAGGGGAAACAATTGCTATCGGCCCGTAACAAATGCGCGGCAACCTGCGTTCGCAATCCAACCACCCCCATCCTCTACCACGTTCTCCACCCTCTATTTCTCGCAAGCTAGGCGATCATTATATTTCCTGATTAAAATAACGCTAATCCCTTCTCCCGGGGTTCCTGCGACTATCGTCTTTTACGCTGTCTTTCATTTCCACCCCCGTGTTACATACCCCCGAATGGTTCTTGGCTGTGTGCCTGCGTCTTAACTCTCCCAAGTGGTAATGGCGTCGTAAACCTAGAGTTTTGGTTATCGTGCGATTGATTCCGCGATGGGAAACTCGGTTAACCCTTCCGGTACTGTCCTATAAAGTCTCGGACCACCGGCGAGCCAAGAGAACCCTAAGTTTGCTTCCAAATCGGATCAGCGTCCCGTTCTTGTGAAATAGAGGACTCCCGAAACGCGAAGCAGAATTTTCTGTGCGATTACCTTGAATCGAAAGTGTCGCGACCAATAAAATGCCGGAGCGTGCAGCACGAGGACAGTGCACGTCTCCGGGAATAGCTTACCGAGCAATAAGTTGGGCGTTTCATTCCAATAATTCAAGACGCGCGTCCCGTTCCGTGGGTCACAATAAACCTGATGATCGGGGTCGCGACGCCCGGGCATATCCTTCAGCGGGGTCGCGTTCGTTTTATAAATATTTAAATCTCTCGTGGCCCTTCCCGCCGCGAATAGTGGAGCCCTTTTGTACGGACAATCTCGAGCGATAATCAGAGTTCTCTTGTGTCTCCCGTGCGTGGAACGGCGGTACCGTTTTACGGCGAGTCCCGGTAAATCATTCTGGACCGGCGTGGAAACGTCTCGGCCACGTCACGGGATTTGGTACGCTCGTTCCGCGGACGGGAATTCTTCTCTTTCGTACACATCCACTTATTCCGGAGCCCGATGCGCGTTTGATAACGAGCCTCGAGTCGAAACGGCCCCCCCCATTTTAAAGATCCCGCTGCGTCATAGAGGACGTTCCTCAAGAAAAATTAGTACCGTTTGTGCGCGGAACGACAGCGGTCTCGCAGTTTATTATTAATTCCTCGACCGTTCCCAGAAACTCCGCATTATCTTGCGCCGGTCTAATAAACTCCCCGCTCTGCATTATTCTGCCTTAAAACCTGCGAACGATAGCCGCGAATTATCGTGCAATTCTGCTCAACTTAACAGCGATTCCTCGCTGCGAACGTACGCAATTCCTGAAGCTGCGAACGCTCCTTAGAAATTCAGTGTAAAACGACTAAAAAAGAAATTGATGCGCGCGTCTCGCGACACGGGCTTGAATAATTCATGGAATAAATGATCGGAGGCATTTAATTTGCCGGGGTTGTGGCAACGCGTCGAAACATCTTTCAATAACGCCTAACATATTCTCGAGCACCGATTACCCCATTCTAACACGGATTGCACGCCGTCTGAATAACCTATGGCTGCCTGCGCCTCGATTCCTATCGCTATACGAGGAAACTCGAGCAGGATCCAGATTGCACATGCGAAAATCCGATGCACCGAGGCGACGCTCGTGATAGACGCGTTGCTACGCCGGTTCACGCGCGTAATTAGAAGCCGCCCGCGAACAATGAGGAGGATAACTTTTATTTCGCTTATCGGGATAGCCTATCTACGCAACACCGACGCCGTTTCTAGCCCGCGTTTTACGCCAGTCCTCTCTATCCCTCTCACCAGCTCCTCTTTTACCTCCTTCTTCTCCACAGACGACCAAGACTACGACTACGACTCCGACTCGTACCTCCTCTCCTTCTCCTTACCCCCTTCGGCGTACAGGAAACTATTTAACTGATTGTCGCTTCGAGGTAAACTTTGCAGTCACTTTTCCGCACGATACAGCTACTTCCTGCTTAAGTTACTTACCTGTGTCGCGGGAGAAGATGCCGGCCGTGTGACCGTCGAGATGATTTTACCAGAGGAAGGAAACACGAGAAAAGTTCACTGCTGATCCTCCGACGGTTCCGCGAATCGATCTTCCGCGACTGCATCACGCTGATCAATTGACCCGCGAACCATCAAGATCTGCACGCGGATCGTGCCAACGAGTTTTTCATCTCTGATCAATTTCCTGCGATGCATCAAGATTCCCTGTTCGTGACGCGAAGTCGTTGAATTTTATAGTTTCATAGCGCACACGATTCTTTAGAAAGTACAATGTAAAAATTTAGGGGTGCTGAATATTGTTATATTATTTTTCACGCACTAGACTCTTATCCAGTCTAGTTTATTGCACATGAAATTTACACAGAATAATCACGATTCAAAGCGTCGAGTTACAAGAATGTCTTTTATTGTTTAGGCTGCATTAATTTTCAGTGAATCGCGGAATAAATGTATAACCCGAGACTGCTTATTTCAACTTAAACGTCTCGCAGAAACTATTAATTGTGTGTAAAATGAACGCGGTACGAGTGACTTCTAAAACTGTAAATTTTTACGAATGACCTTAATCTCGATAAGCGAAATGCGTTCGAATGAATAAATATGAATGCAAATTCAGAGAATAATGAACACGAATCATTAGACGTCCAGGATCTACGCTGTCAAGCTATTTCGAATTGGAGCGAATAATAAGTAGACTGCCAAAAAAAAGGAGAATAGGATGGCTACCTAACCCAGATTCGATCGGCAAACTTCCCAGCCCTACATTCGCTCGAAAAACTTTGAGCTCTCCGGTGGAAAAGTTAAAGTCCACCATCTCCACCTTGAACCTTTTACTTTCTGACCATCTTGTCCCTCCCTCCGACCTCCAAGCTCTTGAGCTCGCAGGCATCGAGGCAGGCGAGGCAACCGAGGCAGCGGAGTTCACGAGGCAGCAGCGTCCCGACGTCGGAGTCCTTCGCTCGAGACGTCTCTAATCGTAATGGTCGTGGAGTGTTAATGTTCCCGTTAATACGGTTGAGGTGTTTAACCTTGTTAACTTGCGCGACTGCCGCGACTCCGAGCGAACATGTATTACCACTTCCCGGTTGCGGTAATCAGTGAAGCGCGCGCGCGCATGGGAGAGAAAGAGAGAGAGCACGCTCGCGTACGCTAGCTTTACACGTTTGTGGCGACAGCGAGTGCGCGCGCGGTTCGTAGCCCCCATATTTTTTTTCGACGCTCTTTGTTTTCGAGCAAACGGGAAAGGAAATGTGTTTCGTCGAGCGTCGGCGGTAAAATATTATTCGTGTTCCGATGTTATCTGATTTTCTGTCGTTCAAGCACTCGGCCGAGGGAACGTCGCTTCAAAAATTATTTGATTCAATGATTTTTATATTGTTTAACTGCCGAAACTGTCTGCGAGCTCCTGGAAACTCACCATTGCCCGCTGCTGTTCATTTCTGACCTTTCTATCGTACAGGTAATCATATATATTTCGAATATTTTAGAGACTAATTTTAGAGAATATTTTAGTGATTATCCTTGCTGTTTCCGTTTGGTTCTGCATAGTTTTATGTAATAATGAGAGAAGGTGCTCGGCAAATGGCAATAGCGATCGGCAAAGGGTGGCAGAGTATCGATAACGGGTTTCCCTGGTTGGATACGAGTTTATCTGGGTAAATAAACGCGTTGACCAGGGTGTATGAAACGATTAACGCGGGCTTGGTAGCATACATAATCAGGTTCACCGGTAGGACGGTCGGTCAATCGACGGTACGACAATTTCTCGAGGCATTTTCAGCTCCCGACGGGCCAGTCTTCTGCAGGAATATATCGATAGGACGAGCATTATCATATTATGGAACTCTCCATACAGTTTCGGCCGACCTCCCTTCCTTAATTTAAATTCTATTACACCCGATCTCTATTCCCTCTTTCCTATGAATATTCAAACTCGGCGAGACTAACCCCCATCCTCTCCCCACCCAACCCCCGTCGGTTCCGACACCAACGTCCCTCTCTTTCCAGCATCTATCGAGTATCCAAAGAATTAAATTAATATACCGGGCAAAACAGCTCCCCCCTCTATTTCCCTTCCGATGTCTCCTTCGGGCTTCGTCGCTCGAGAATTTCACTGACACATCCCCTTAGAAGAGCTCGTCTCGGCGGCCATTAACGTCATTTCCCGCGATAAAGCGGGATAATTAGCCGGCAAAATCGGGAGCCCATCGATCTGGACAGATTTTCAGAGCAACGTCGACCTACCGTGTTTTCATCAATGCTCCAGACACCCTGCTCCAGGAATTCGTTTAGAGCAGTCTGCCGCTCAGGATAGTCTCGGCAAAATCACGATCAGCCCCTAGTCTTTGGCATCTTATGACTTCGCAGAGTTTACGGAGGCATCAAAGATTGAAATAACGATGGTAAAAAATAATTAAGACGGGCTACCAATGTGGTGACTCACCTAAATAAATTTGTGTCTACAATAAGGGATGAACCGAGGCATGAAAGAGACTAAGATGATATTTCGCATGATGAGAATCAGTGGCCCATGCAAATATCCATTTTTCTATCCTGATTCGCAGAAGGTACTGGGCTCGGTCTGAAGGGTTGATCCGGCAGGCGGCGCAAAGTGAGTGACTAAAGTCTCGGAAAGGGTTTCCTCAATCGCGACGCCGACGCCGTGACGCGGCGCGTTCTTGTACATCGCTGGGCACAACGGTTAAGTTGAAGGGACGAGTGGGCGCCTGGAAGGACGCTATTATCGTAGCTCAAAAGCGCGCGAGCTCCGCTCCGCGACAAATCAAATCTCTGCCAAGCGAGCGGAAGCGGAACGGAGAGAAACGGAGAGGAGAGAGGACGAAGAGGAGGCGGAGGAGAAGAGAGGAGCGTTGGATAATCGAGGGTAAGGGCGAAAGGGAGGGGAATCGTAATAGAGGGACGCTACTGGAATTTCACCAGACGCGTTCGCCACGAACCATTGAACAGTTATCGTTGTCGCAGCCGTTCAATGAGCGGATAACCGACTGCAAGGACTTCCGGTTTAATAAACGCCCGACGAACACGATCTTTCACGGGTGCATCCTTGAATAACTGAACAACGAAGAAATATGAGACGGATCCGCGTCTCGTCTCGTCCTCCCTGTTATTCCCTCGTTTCTTCCGGATGGGATTGCTGCACTTCTCCGTAGCCATATCTATGCACGAAGGTAACGTGGAAAGCTTAGAGGAATCTCTCGATACCCGTCATTGTCCATTGAGAAACTGTTTCGTGAGTCAGCACCCGCTTCCGGTGAAGTCATCGGGCTCACCGGCCGTTGTTTTTGCGGTCGATCGTTGGGCGATGTGAGTCAGGTGCATCCTTGTCCGGGTGACATGCTCGAGAATGCGTGTAGAGATATTTAATAAATAAATCTATGTTTCGGGCGAGTCTGATGAGTCATTTATTGGCGCAAATCGGATACAAATCGAATGAGTCCCAGCGGTTGGGCCAGCCTCAACAGGTGTCGAAGAGGTCCGGCGCGCTCTTACGGAGGTCTCGGCGCGAAACAGCGAGTAGCTCGACCTCGTTCAGAGGGAACAGAGCCGGCAAAGGGGACAAAGAGGGCGGACAAGCGATGGAACGAGGAAGCAGAATAAAAAGACGCGGCGGTAACCGCGCTTGTTTCGTTCTCAGCGCGTAGTGGCCGCGGGGCGAGGCGAGAGAAGGAAAGGTGACGAGAGAATCGTCGCAGGTCGGCCGAGGGAACAGTGGTAGGATATAGAGAAAGACATTTCCCACAGATCAAAGCCAGTACGGGCCGTCGTAGATTCACGCGAGCGTAACAGAACTCGAGCGCGTAATTAATAGAAGCCGGAAAGCGGCGGCTTGCAAAAACAGTTATAAAAATGACGAGTTTACCATGCGTAAGAGGAAGCTGGCCGCGAGCTGAAGCAGGCTGAAGCGCGCAACGATGACGACGTCGTCACCAAACGACGCGACACCCGGCGTAATCGTGACAGACGTAATAATCGCCGGGACGCCTCGTCGTCACACCTCGCGACCAGCTCCAGCTGATCGTTCAACTGCAATTATCGAACAAACAAAGAGAGACGTCCGGGATTACTCGTTGACTGTGTCGCGAGGGGTCGCAAACCTAATGCTTCCCCGAGCTTTGAAGCAATTATGCGAACAGCTGCCGATTTCTTTAGCGCCAGATTCGTAAAACTCCAGCCATTACCCTAGATTGGTCAGCTAAGTTTGATCGAACGGCAGCAATACAATTTTTTCTGCTTGACAATTGAACAAGCTATAGTACTTGATTGCCACGTACATTCTACACACCGCGTGGATGGATTAATTACAAGCGCGACGCATAATGAGTCGTCTATTTCAATTTTTCTCGCATACAACACATTATCTAAATGCTATCCAGTTTATCTAATTTTTTATTTACATAACGCAATTAACACCGTAACGGTTCTGGATAAGAGGCAATGCGTATTCATGCCAACACCGAGGTTTCTTCTTAATTATATGTAGAAATCTTCAGGAAATTGATGTTTTAACGGTGGAATAGGTGTACAAAGTTTCTTCAACTCGTCTTGAAATATTCAATGCACTTCGACTAACTTATATAATCGATGGACAATTGGCATAAGGAATGAAAAACATAGAAAATTGCGGCTGAATCCAAGGAGAATGGTTTGTCCGTGGAACGTCTTTACGCAGCCGTGATTTTCGCGTGCCCGAACGGGAACAAACACACCCAGGAGAGACGCGCGAGCATTTTAAATTACGTTTAATATTAGAAAATCGTTTGAAGTTCGTAGGTGGACGTTTCCTGCACTATTTCACCCAGACATCGTCAAGGTATATTTTCCCCGCGATAGTACGAGTTTACTTCTCATTCGACAAATTATTGCCGACGCAAACGGTCCGGCCCGTACATCGTCTAAACGACGACGTCAACGACACCGGCATGAGCACCATGAGCCACGAGACGGAACACTCGCTTACAATTATTACTCGTCCAACATGCAGCCCCGGTCGTTTTCAACAACCGTGGGAAATTCGTATTAATCAGGACCTCGGGTGTCCTCCCATCGAGCTGGGCCTACCGAAATTGTCAACGCTGGGAGAAAAAGAAGTATGCTCGATGTCAATGATCTCGTAATGCTTCCACGAGCTCTCCCTCTGCCGTTACACTCACCGTTCTCACCTCAAACAAAACATTACAGGCAATGAAATAATTCACGGTCAGAGAGAAAAATTTGAAAAAAAATTTTGTTTATTTTTCCCTGTGGACAATCTTCGGTCCATGCCATCCAAACATTTTTCATCCAACATTTGAGAGCTTCACCTACAAATCAGCCAAGCATAATCAATTTTCCTCAAGCACGAACGTTCATGAGAATTATTGTACAAGTCCAAGTGCGTAACTCGTCGTGGTCGCATCCGGAGAGACCGCGTTCCCGATATAAATGAATTCGAGAAAAAAGCGGTAGGGGGACGTTTAAATCCTAATTTCCACACTAGTCGGCGACACGGGATCCCTCGATCAAAACGATCGTCGCGGGTGCGATTCGTCGACTATTAATATCGAACAGAGCGGAGCGAAGGGTCGTAGTCACAGCAAAACGATCAGAAAACGCTGAAGTCGTTCGAGAGAGAGCTTTTGCCGCGCAGCGTGTGAGCCGCATACCGTATCTAATAATGAAATAACTCAAATAATTCAAAAGGAGTTATGCGAATGCCTTATCGTCCTGACGCTTTGAATTACCCGGCCGAATGGTGCCGCGCCGCGAGGATAGACGAGGCGGAGGCGGCCGTGGTGGGAGCGTATTTTTAGAATGATGTATGTCTTCGTTTGATTCCGAAGATTGCGCTCCGCGCCGCACCGAGAAACCGAGAGTCTTAACGGGATCTGGTTACGGACCTGACGCCGAGTGTTTTCGGATTCTTGGCTTCGTCCTGAACAGAGCTATCGGCAACACGGATCTACCTTCTTCTCGCCTTCCCTCTTCCACCTTCGCTGACAGACTGGGCCGGGGCCCATACCGATCCAGATTCCACCCTGTCCTCTTCGTCACTTTTTACCCACCCCGAAAATTTGTATACCCCGAAAGATTCCTCGAAAACCGACCAAGAATCTTCGGACCTCCCTGTATCTGAACTCTGATCAGCCCCGTGCGCGTCAAAACCTGCACGACGCACCAGAATCTAATCTCCTTGTCTCACCTTCTCGTCCCTCTGCAGCTATCAACCTGTGGATTTTTATGGGATCAAAAGTTGGCTAACGACTAACCCCTTGAGGTCAACTCTGTGATGGATATTGTATTATTAGGATGACCGTCTTGAAATTCTAGAAAATAAATGCGAAAGTGTATGTAAGTGTATCTTGCCGATTTAAAAATATTGTTTGACCCGGTATGACATACTGATATATCATCTTCGAGGAGTTAACGTGTTCTCCTTAAATACAATAGGATAACGAACGTAACAATATAATATGGTAAGAAGATTCTGGGGCAGACTTGCCGAATCGAATAATTTGGTACAGCTCGCATGAATGAAAAATGAAAATGAGCGACGGAAATAGCCGCGTGTATCGTCGAACGCGAAGCTTGGTTCACAGACCCCGGTGACTATCGTTCGGGAAACTTTATTCTTCGAATGCTCGAATCACTGACATCGTTCAAGTATATTTAGATTCTGGTTAGCGTTTGACAAAACCCAATTTGACTCGCGGTTGATCCGAGGATTCCGTTGTTCCCGTGAGTTTCGACAGATTATAAATCGGAATCAATCACATGCCCCGGAAATGCGCGGCAGCTTGTCTGACAATCCTGTCATTAATGCCCGGCGTCAGTTTTAATTGAATCTTCCCGAAGAGCCGAGACGCGGAATGGAACGATTAATAAGAGTGTAACTGACATGGGGAATTCAATTAGAAACGTCGATCGAAAGAAAATCCGGCAAGATAAATCCTCGAACGTCCTAACTGTCGTTACAAGCCCCAGGAGACACCGGTATGACACAGATCGATTTTTTAAATTTAGCACACGCGTTACTTCCGTTTGATTATTTTCACTCGGACGCTGATTACACGTGGCCGCAGTTACTCGAATTCAGATTCTAATTAGCCGAGGGCTAGCGCACTGTAAATATCAAAATGTATAGCTCGGTGCTTCTGTAATTACAGTGCTGCGGCTGCGTTCGTGAACAAGAGCAGGATTTATGTATCAATTTTCTTTTACAACTTCTTAACGGGGCCCATAGTTTGACAGGTATGTCGCATGTGCTTGATACGATCGCCAGACTGCGGAAAACTAATTATTACACTGCGGCATTAAGTGAAACAAACTCTGACGCGGGCAACTTATCGCGGCTAGAAAATTGTTCACATTTTATGCGAGAGGAGCACTTCAATCGTTGTCGAATTAATTAACGCTGCTCGAATGTTCCAGGAAAATTCTATGGCATTATGTCTAATGCGCGTCGAGTGCGCTTCGACGTGAATGCTGGAAAAATTCCGTTGTCGGAGAAGAAAGTCTACACACAGTAGATATGCATAAGCTAATTTCTACAGCATTGTTGTTAGAAGAAATCTCATATTAAATCAGTTCGAATACATTTCACTCGTTAAGAAAACGTTTGCACTCGTCGAGAAAACGTTTTATCGAGAAACGCATAACATTGATAGAGCACGGTGCACGGAAACAGATTCCTGAAACAGTAAAATCAAGCCGTCCCTGTTGTTTCAGAACATCGGTGCGGACAAGATCGATCTGGCAAGGAACACGGCCGGCAAACATCGAGACCGGGCAGCGAACACGTAACGCGGATCGGTCTGTAGATCGAAACGCAGTTGTAGCGTCGACGCAAGACTTTTCATCAGTTCCAGCCGTTGCGCAGGGGCGTGCAGGTGAGCGGTGCACGGGTTGAGACAGCAAGAATATCGAAAGAAAAAAGGGGTTCTGCGTGGAAAAGGGGGGCGGGGTGGCGAGGAAAGGGGCACGGGACGATGGAGGAAAAAAGCGGGGGAACGATCGTCGTGCACGAGGGGCTACGATCAAGATCGCGAGATCTAACCCTCCGGCTGGCCACTCTTTCGCCGCGCTATATTTATCGGTGATCTTGCCGAGTTTTCCGACCTCGGTGTGGATCTACACGGCTCGGTATGGAACTCGATAACGCGGTCGATCCTCCCCGTGCGTGGCTGCCATAGCAGCACGGTGCATCGCGGTGCAACGTGGCGCGTGTGCGTGCCATCTTCGGAGGAACACAATGCAGCACAGGTAAGAGCAGAACGCGCGCGCTCGACGTGGCACCGGCCGGGCAGACGTCGTGCGTGAGCAAGCGCGGCCGCATGATTCAGATGATGCGCCCTGCATGCACGGGAGCGCTCATTAACGCTTATCAATAATTACGTTTCTACATTTATCGCGTAACAAGCGAGCCGGTCTCGTCATTAAACGGCGTTCCTCGGTAGGGATTCGGTCTACTTGCCTCGACCTCGGCAGATTCGCGTCTTCGCGGCTGCGCAGACGATCCACGGATCCTATACGAGCATCGCGATCGAGGAATCGTGGAACCGCGCGGGGACGCTCACCGACGCAACCGGGGTAACGCGCACGCCGATCCACCTCCAGACATTGCTGGAATGTTCATTTAGATCATCATTTGCGATAATAGTAATACATTTATACTATCAAATTGATGCAGCCAATACGGGACCAATAATTCTAATTCTTATATTTTCAATTCTACACTATTTAATATAAGTAATTTTTAGTTTCGATTAATTTTATCGGCGCAAGGTTCGATCAATTTCTACAAACTCTAAGCATACTCAAACCTTGCGCCGATAAAATTAATTCCAACTACACTATTTAAATTGGTAAAATTGGAATTTCAACGTGAATTTAGTAAACCATCTAATTGAAAAACATATACGGTATTAATATAATATCGTGTCTGTAATTTCGTTTCTCGAGTGCTATGTAAAAGATATGCAGAATGCTAAAACGCGCGGATTGGTAATAGCGAAGAGAGGCTCGGAACAGGTATCCAAGTAGAACGGGATAGATTTATCTTTTATTAAAGCGTGTACCCATTGTGGAAGGAAGATCGAGGAGCAGAACTGAAGAATAGCTCTCGCCCAATTATGGCCAATATTGAGAAGCATGGAAGCAGTCAGCGATAAAATTCTCGAACGGTCTACGGAATTAATTAGACCGATTCAATCCGAGATATAACTAACGATTTTCGTGGTTACTTCATTTCTGAATCGTTGAAGCCGGCGATAATGCCAGCCGATTAGTCGGGCTTGAACAAAAGCGGCAGGAATTACGTATCTGCTTATGGAGAACCGGATGTTGCTTTCCTTAATAATTCTGTCTTCTACACGCCGTTTCTTTCGCGAAAACAACAAATAACATGGGAAGTGGTTGCTATTTTCTATCACCCCGATCAACGATACGCCGAATGGGCGTTCGATGGAAAACTAAATCGTCGTAACAAACGGCTCCGAGTTCCTGTCAGCGTTCGAACTATTCCTCGGAAACGCTCTGCGCAATTATCATTCCCGTTAATGCCCTCCCATATCAACATTCTGTCAGCACGGTGTAATTCCTTATACCGAATTCACATTTCAACTACCGACGCTCCGTGATTCGTCTAAACCTCATTAAAATAATTCAAAATACATTTTCAATAAAAAATAGTATTTTTATCGAACACAAGATCGAGTACGCATATACAAGATTCATAAAAATTATCGAAACAGAACCGCGCCGGCTATCTTTTTATGTACTGGCAGTGTATAAAACAGAAGTATAATTGAAATTTAATAGTCTAGAAAGCTCGGAGGGGTATATATAATTTCACTCAAGTTTTCTTATCGTTGTCTATAAAAATCTAAATCTAGGATAAATTAAAGCAAAACGGAATTGCTCTAATAACTGGTGTACAAGAGTATATATATATAAACGAACGACGCGCGGAATAATCTCCTCGATGGCTTGCGCGGTCGTTCCGCTCTGTAGAACCGCGGAAAAGAATGGAATTGTTACGGGAATGAATGTTGTGTAGTTTTATCTCTGTGATTGTTACTTCTGTCAAAATGAAAACTCGAGCGAACGCGAGGGGACGGACGGCGGCGCGCGATTCCCGATGCACCCCTGTGTGCGCTCGCGTGCATCAAGTCTCTTCAAGATTCAAGTCCCAGATAAGATCCAATAGAGAGAGAGAGGGAGAGAAGAAAAAATGGGTCGGCTAATAAGTTGCATGGGCTGGCGCATGAAATGCCATGTACACGCGATTAATATCACCATCGTCCCTCACGGTTACCTGGAAAAGTTTCTCTATCCGTTTCTGTGCGCGACGGCTGTTTAAGCAATCGGTTGTCTTACACGATGGTGCCTCATTGCCGGCCATACAATATGTATCATATCGCGCCGGCCGGTTCGCCTGCCGCGATCATTATTTGTCCGCAACAAAAGCTCGCGTGATTCATTATGGACACGCGTTGAATTATTACGAATACCTACGATCGACGATTAGCGATATAACCGAGCAGCCACGAATCGACGTTGCGAAACGAGAGCCTGCGAATCGTTATCGGCCGAGTCGATCAGCGGAATGAATTAGTGTTCAAAGTTTTTCATGGTCGCCGGCCACAGCGACGCGATTTGTCCGATCGCTAATGCATCTCGCTGCAAAACTTCCTGCAAGAAATATTTATTCTTCAACCATCCGTTCTATACCCGGTCAGCTCGTTTCATTCCTCGACGATTTTTCTATACTTTGTAGTGGAACTCTATGCTCATTTTGAGCGTTCGACATTGAGAGTTGTTTTATTCAGTGAAAATTGTAATAGTTCACAAAATGAAAAAAATTATATACAATGGAATTATTTTAGGTCGAAAGAAATAGTGAATTTTCAAGTTGAATCGTGGGCCTCCCTTTGAACTAAAAAAAGCCTGGCGATCATAATCGAGACAGTTACGGGGGAATCGGTGCTTGACAGAGGCGACCTAGGGTTTAGCATTCTGGCGGAGGGACGTTGGAATATTCCGGTCCCGAGGAAACCGTCGGTTGAATCATCCGGACAGACCGCGGGGATAATTAAATGGCACGAAAAGATCGCTGTGAGAACCAGTCGCTCGGTGATCTCGAAATGACTGTTCTCGCTCGGTTTTTCGGGGGGGTAAAAGAGGCTCGCGGGGTGGTGCGGAGAGGAACCAAGGTATGTCCGGCGACGATCGTTCGCTAAACCGGTAAGCAAATTTATTCTCCTGTTGTTGAGCGACGCCTCTCGACCGCGTCCGGCCGTGTCATTACTCCCTTTCACGATCCTCGTTAGCAAAGACTCGCGCGCGCGTAAAGCACGGATCCTGTAATAAGACGCGCGCGTAGCCAAGCGTGTCGACGACGACATCGACTTTATGGTTCGATCGTTACCGTTACCTTTTGCCGCGCGGGCGAAATCTCTCTTTGTTACCTTTTTACGCACTGTAAAAGGAATCGCGAGCTCCCCGGGGAAATTCTAAGCGGCCCCTCGCCGTTGGAATTCGGCAGACGAGCTGCAGTTTTTGCGTTTTACCGTCCCGCGTATGCCTTCTCCGAGCATGCACTCTTATACCGTCCCTTATTCAACGCTTTTAAACTTCCCTTCTCTTCCGAAAACCATGTTTATTACATAGATATTATGTTCATCGTTTTGTTACACCGACACTGTGCGTGTGTTACGGTGAAATAGGACTTCACTTCGTGAAGATCGACTTATTTCACTTTCGCGAATCACTACTTAGACGTTTCTTTGGGGTTTTATATGCTAACGGATAATCTTATTTGGGGTACAAAGGTTTCGAGACTGTTTCATGGTTCCAAAGTATTGGCTGTTGAGTCAGTTGTGGACTTGGGCCTGGTGATATGTTATGAGAGTCTTATATATGCAATAATCTGTCAAAATAAACTGAAGGAGAGAATGTCTTGTTAAGAGCATCAGTGAAAAAAATGTGTGTTTCTAATCACACAATGTTCTATTCTGACTTAACTGCTTAAAATTATATCCATTCTTTTTATAAGTACATAAAATCCACAGTTTACTATTTTCGTGCTCCACACTAGTTGCGCGAGTGCGTCCGCGAAAACACTAGACGCCGATCTTAATATTGATCATTCTATGTGCCTGGAAACGACTGAACATTTATTCTCTCGTCGCCTGATAGATTAGAAACGGGAATACTACGAGTGAAACTCTGTCAAGTGACAGTTTGATAGGAAAAACCGTGAAACATTTAACAGTAGGAAATTTTAGATGTTCGTTAGAGATCATTTTAGAAAAGGACCAACCCTGATCTATATTAAGTGTCATGAACGCATCGATGTTTTCCAGAAGTATGTGTCGAACAGCTAGAATGACGAGGCCGTATTACCATTAATTCCGGAAACGGCGTGACGCAGAAGACGGAGTATTTATCAGCATCTGGAAAAACATGGTTGGCGGGACGTATGAAGAGTAGGGCGAGGGAGAGGGAGAAGGAGGCAAGGGGAGGGACAATTAACGTTGAATCCACGTGGCCAGTATAGGGAGAACGCCGTTGCCGATCGCAGGCGACATTGCATTACGTTCAATTCTTGTAATTCAAACTGGTCGATCCGCACGGAGGAAGAGGATTACGTGTCGCGAATAGCCATGCAACGAACACGTATGAAACGCACGGACGCACGGGCGCCATGGCAGCGGCTGGCAAGTGTGTAATAAGATATCCGCGGATACTCGAAGCCCTCAATTGGCTAATTTACCGGCAGTTAGCGGCTATCCGACCGCTTAGGTCATCCCAACGTGGCCGGGCATTCGGCCTGAATAATTTATAACTGCCTGTTTACGAGAATTGAGAATAATGAATTTCAGTGGCACTTCGCACTCCGACGCATCATTGACGAACTACAGCTGGCCATATCGGGCCCGGACGGCTCGGATGTTCGTTATTAGGTGATACGATGACACGTCCACGTAACGTGAATAACATCCATCGCCGTTGGAACGGACGCTGCGCGTTACCGATCTTGATTAGCCGCGCGAAATGCCAATGCCTCGCCGAAAACCGTCGTTTTCCTAACATCCGTCCAATTCAACATCTAACACGGAAAACATAATTGTTGAATCATCGGAATTAATGGTAATCGTTCTTTTTTTTTGTCTAGGAACGGATCGAGTGTCCGATTGTTTCTACTTTTGACAAAATTTCTGTCGGGTTTAGCGTCCGGCGCGTTTATATCGAGCTTTTACGGCGGCGAGGTTGCATTTTATGGAAGAAATCAGTGCAAGATATCCTGTGATTGCCGGACGATTGTAATACCGATTTTTCCAGCGGCGTGCGGCCCAGCGGCATTCCTTAGTTAGGCATTTAGGCTCGTAAGGGTCGCCGATATAAAATCCCGCAACATGTTTTTCAGTGCGGGACGCCCTGGACGGGGATTTAAAATTGTCCCCTTTCCGGCTGATTCGTGGTAGCTCTCTTTCTCTCGTGCGAGAGAGAGAGGAAGGTTGCAATTTTATTCGATCGAAATGGTATGCCACGAGTCGAAGCGATCGTTAAATTGTATCTCCGCGTGTGAAATCCGTCCAGAGGTGGATGCAGGACAGCCAGAGGCCGTCCAGGATGCTGGCTAAGGACAGAAAAAGGTAAGGGGAGTAAGACAGACCGTGTGCATACAATGGCGCAGGAACGATCGTTCAGCCAAGGATGCGTTTTATAGGTCCGATGCCTTTTATAGTCCACGGGACCGCTGCCGGCTCTAAAGAGACTGCTACGATGAGGAATCCCGTGCAATTAAACGCTTATTGCTTGCATATCTCCGAATCGATCCACCACTAAAGTGAGTATTGGCGCTGGCTGTAAAAGCTCCTAGATAACCAAAGGCACTGACCACCGACCGCGTTCTGATGCTTCGATTTCGTGGCAGCCCAGCGGCGGCTATGAAGACGTCGCGAGCATGATTTAGCCATCGCCTCTTCCTGAACTGAATTATAGAAGATTAATGGACTTGAACAATTATTTATCGAATTTCCACTACAATGTACATTTTGTCAACAGCTTCCTTCACCTTCAGAATGAATGTTTTACCACATAAAATCTCGATCAGCGGATTTAATGTTCCATCATGTTTAAATTCCGAAAAAAATTGGTCCAGTCACGATTCCGACCAATTTCCGGCCGAACCGAAACTCCGACGGACCGAACCACCGAAAACTCGAGCGTGGTTCCTAGCCCTTGCTGGTCGCCGAGCGGCCTCAGGAACGAGAGCGGCCAAAAAGGACTGTAAATATTTTCCTGGCGGGCTATCCCCCGGCGGAGTGGTTGATTTTATGATTTTATGGGTTCAATTTTATGAAGCTGTCGATTAGATTCGCGGTGCCGCTTTTTATGTTCGTTTCAGTTTTTACGTGGCCAAGCGGCGAGAGGAATGTTATACCTGTTAGTGATTTTAGACGTGGCGAACGTTGGAGAATCGATTCTTAATAAAAACTGCACCCTTCAGGGTCGATTGTGTCGCGTCCGAATCAAACGATTCTCTTTTCTCGTAAAATTTATAAAAAGCCCCGCTGTTTCGATGAAATTAACAGTTGTTCTTTCGTCTTGACAATCCATCGCTATATACAACCTCACCGAGCACAGTGTTAATTGTACTGTTAGAACTGGACTAATCGCGACATCTATTATTGTATGTCATAAGAGACAAGCAATCACGTGACCGAAATTGTAACACGTGATTACCTCCTCGAACTGTGAACACGTGCTTTCACTTTATAAAAGGAAATATACATATTCAACCACCACATTATATAGTTGGATTTACTCCTAAAGTCCCATCAGTATTATTAAAAATTTCTAATTAATGAAAATTCAGGATCGAAGAAAGGAAATGATCGGTAAGAAGAGTGGGTCCGATCGAATCAATGTGGATTCGTGGTTGCCAGCAGAGGTCTGATCTTATCTGACGAAACAGTGACGAGCAGCAGGCCCCGCGCAGGCCCCCATTGCAGCCACAGCACTCGACAGCTTTACTCAGCGCGGTGCTCATTGCTCCATTACTAATTTCCGCCCTCGGCCATGCACACTGTTGTAACACGGTCCATCGTGGATGCTCGCGAGCGCGCTCACTCACACACACGCACACCGTCAGCCAGATAATGCGTCCACCTACAAACCAATCTATTAGGCGCCATCTCTTTGACTGCTCACTTACATCGCGCTCTGTCCTCCCGCGTGCCCCCTTCGTCTACGAGACCATGCCTGGCCACCGGAAGCACGCCGATGCCGGACACCTACACGCGAAGAGCCTGTATCTCGGACCCGACATGGCGAAATGTGGATCGATCGGTGACGAGCCCCATCTTTTGTCTCGCTACCGACTCGTGTCACTTCATTTTCCATCATCGAATTATCAAAACTGAAAATAACACATCCATTCTGAACTCTCTCTCTGATAGTCAACAAAAGGGAAAATTGCAAAAATGAATTTTTGTAAATCCTACGAAACGTGCATGTAAAGTTCACGATACTATTATTTCACCTTTACCGCATGGAATTCTTTGATCACTGGAGCGATTGTTCCCCCATGTCAGATTTCATGAAATTAATTATGAACAAGAGAACTTGCCCGAGGATTCGTTGTATGATCACACGCGATTGTTCGCGTTTCAGAGTGACGGTACAGAATTTCGAAATGAAAAGCAAAGCAGGTACATGGATCACAAAATACTTTATCCATCTTGCAAAAATTAATTTCAATCATGATATATTATGAGCTGCATAAACTAAATTTCATTTGGGTTCGCCGGGATTCGAAAAATTTAATTAACTCACTTTGATCTTGTGGGACTCTTTTTAATGCGTTGAATCGACGGTGAACGCGTGAACGTTTCCAAGCTCGATGACTGATAAAAATCGTCGAATGTCGGAGAACATGTTGTCGAGGCCAGCTGGTTGGAGAATTGAAATTCTCCGAAGCTGGTAATCGATGGAAGATTGCGGCGGCGACGCGACGGAAAGATGGTAATTCGTAAAATTAATAGCGATCTAGATTTCTAGATTGCGGGAAATGCGAGCAATTGCGAATCGTGGGAGTGCGGGAGAGGCGATGCATGAAATTTAATACGTTCGACGTGAAGACGCCTCGGGTGCGGCTGAAACGAAGGGAAAAGAGGAGGAAACGGAGACACATAACGAATGCCATTCCTGACCCGCGTGGCTATGCGAGCATAGCATTATTGTTTGGTTTCAATTAAACTTCCATTTTGCGCGACGTCTCGGCTGGTCACTGCTTCCTCCAGGGGAAGAATCGTCGACCTCTCTTCTGTCCGAACCGATTCTTTTGTTCAACGTTTATTATCCGCTAAATTAATTTCAGATGATTAATTCTTATTTAGAAACCGCGTTTCGTGGCGAGTCTGTCAGAAGGGATCGTCAGCAAGGCTAATCCTGACAGACTCTGCCTTGTACTTCGAAAATCGTGATAAGATTTATTGTCTATGACGGCTTGATTACGAGTGAGTCGTCGTTTTTCTTGTTACAACGATCGTAACTGTTTTTTTTTTTTTGAGGAACATTTGTTATTTATTTCTAATTATGGCTGATTTCAATGAAGTTTCATGAAAAATGCAAGGCGATGTGTTGATTGAGCATTGCCGAACGTTGCATTTCCCGTTCAACACCCTTGATGACTCGTCATCCTCCACGGCCGACTCGAGCAGCCTTCAGGTGAAAGGAGAGAGACAAACAATGAAGTAATCGATATTACTCCTTATTGCTACACTTTCTGCTAACATATCTCATCTCTCGAACAAATAATTTGATTGTACAAATTTTACAGGACCGCTCCGAATACTTTGTTATGTCCGAGTTCTTAGTACTCCTAAAGTTGGTATTTCTAAGTAGGCGTCTCACGGTTATCTTAACCACAGGCCAAACCTCATTACCGGAAGTGTTCCGATTGCAGCCGCGCAATCGAACAATCGTCGTGCTTATCGGCGATTCGCAGGAAACCATTGAAAATCGTCTATCTAATCAACTTCCTTCGGAATACGCGTCCCCTCGAAACGGATCGAGTAATTTCTGATAGGCTGTCTGGTCGAACGCAAGTATATATGTATATATCAGGAAATACTGGACGATTTCTAGAGAAAGACTCGGTCCAACGAGAGCGCAAATTACGAGCACTCCGAGACGACGACCAGGGAGAGAAACGCACGTATTTGCTTAATCGGACGGCGCGCTGATGCCCGCAAAGAAGCTGAACAGTAAGATGTTCCATTAATTAAGACTCTCCAGATGTTTGAAATTACTTGGACCCAGCCCGCTCGGACGTCCCCATCGATTTCTTAGAGTTTCCCGAGGAAACGATCCCGCTCCAACTTTTCCTCGAAATTTTCTGCCTGGGATTACTTATTGGGTTCGGCGCTACTTCGACTTCTCGTTGTTCTTCTTTCATTGCAACGCGCGACGGGGAGGACCTCGCCAATGTCCCTGCTACCTTCACAAATTGTTAGTATTTTAATAAATTGAAGATTACGGCGCACAGGTTCGATCCTATGAAACTAACTAAGCTGTTTTACAAATTTATATAACTTTTATTTCGACGTTTCGGTCTAGTTTAAGACCATTTTCAACAATATATAATTGCGTTTGCTTAGTGACAAATTTTCATAGAATCGGACCTGCGCGCCGTAATCTTCAATTTATTTAAATTTGTGCGATCGTGAATAAACAAAACAGTTGCTAGTATTTCGTAATGAAAAAATTACACGAGTTACTCTAAAATATGTAAAAAGTCCCATTGTGGTAACTTTAAAGATCTGTAAAAAAAAAACAATTCCCGAATATCAGTATCTTGCAGAATACGAATCTTTTAAATAGGAATGACGTCATAATCGAGGATATACTGAATTTAATGAAACGTTCGAACAAGATCAACATTCGAAAATTGAGAAATGGCCGACAGAGGAAGCGAACGTAGATCGGGCAGAGTCGGAGGTCGGTTCTCGTGACGAGGCAACTGGCGCAGATGAATTTACATGCACGGCGTAAACCGAGTGAGCTGTTTCTCCAGTTTGTCCGACGGAGAATAGTAGAAAAAGAGGGGGAGGTGGCGGGAGAGAACGAGACGGAGGCCGGAGGGGCAAAGGATAGCGTATTAACGAGCTTAAACGAACGGAAACTAAGTGTCTCGGCTCGGAGTAAAATTAATTAATCGCAATGGTCCGAACTGCGGCGACGATCGCGCGCTCTCGTTTCTGGAAATCGTTTATTTTCTCGCTGGCTTCGCGAGAAACTACTTCAGCGGCGTGTTTCCTAGAACACTGGAAGATCTCTAGCATCGGTCCTGCGTCCACCGACACCGATACCAAAATCCAAACTTTCCAAACAAAAATGGTGAACGCGCCTCGTAAAACCTCTAACTCGAACAAACTACTTCTGAACCACAAAACAGTGAAACTGAAAGATGTGTAAAAAGGCAGCAGCGCATTCGAGGGTTCGGAAGAATACATTCATCAACTCGTAACTGGACTCCGGACTGAAATAGTGGAAAGATTGTTAACAATTTTTATTTTGCATGCACACGATCAACTTAATAATTAATATGAGACACACAGATTGTCTTCCAGACCTTATAAATGTGTGCTGTTCAGAAAATTTGTCGGTTCGAGTGATTCATGAGAGAAGGAGCGGGCTCGTTAGGCTTCCTCGAATTTTTCACAGGAGCTGCGCAGGTTGAGACACTTTTCGGTTTCACCTGGAGGACCGGGCTAATAAAATTAGTGGCGAGGTGTCTCTCGGTGTCGTGGGAAGTCGCTCCACGGGTCAAGCCGACGACGTTGACCGTGTGTGCACTTACAACGAAACCGTTTCACCTTCTTCCGTCTTCCCTCTTCTCCTCTCGCCACCGAATCCCTCGTAAAAGTTCGCCGGTGCTCTCCGCGTGCGTACCTACGCGATGATAATTGCTGAGATTAGGCGAACCCGGGGACCCGATGCTCCCGAGAAGCTAGTTAAAAGTAATGACACGTTGAACAGAGAGGGGGAGGGGGGGTCCTCTCGGCCCTTGGGCTCTTCAGCTGCGGCGCGATTCGAAATCTCTCTCCGAGCGGTTTTTGCCGGGGACACACGATGCTGAACACAGAGGTGAAGACATCGACGCCCGACCTGTTTCAACGACGAATCAGGTATCCCAGTACCGAGCTTCCGACGCGAGACATGCTCGTTAGCCAGGCATCCTCGATCGATCGTGGGATCTCGCCGAGTTTTGTCCGTCGACTTGTCCGAGGCTACTGGAATCAGGGCTTCTTCTGCTCCTGGTTGGGTATGCCGGGATTGGGAAACTGTTCCCTTTGTTCCTGCGACCGCAATGATTGTATACTAATCCTGTAACTTGCTTCACCGACGTGGTTCTTCGGGATCTTGATCTTTGTGTTAGATATTTGTATCGAATTTGTAAAAAATTTACAGATTTTTTTTCTGTACTAACCTTTTGCACTTGGAGCCATTTGAACTTGGAAATCCAACTGTCAGCGCGCAGCGTTATCAGTCGCAATTTGTATTTCGCGCTAATCGTGTAATTGTCTTGTGTACTAATCTCCTGAATTCGCTCTATTTAAATGTATGTATCTTTCCATCAGTATATATGGTTTTCTCTCTCTCTCTCTCTCTCTCTCTCTCTCTCTATGTATTATCCTCTATCGTCTCAGTCTAGTTCGCAGCGGCAAAATGAGTCACAGTTATTTCAAAATCCCTTTCTCTGTCAGGCTTGTGAGATTAATAATTTCGCGAAACGCATCTTAACACAAACATTTCTTCCGACCTAGAATAATTCCATTCGACAGTGTTTCGGATGTTCGTTGGAATTTTGAAGAACGGGTCCAGAAATTGCAGACACAGCCGGTGGAATTGCTGGCTCCGCGGAAAACATCACGGGGCAAGGAGAGAAGCCCGCGCCTGGGGAAAGAATGCGCGATGGCCGGCTCGTTACGCCGCGACCTCTCGCGATCTCGTCTCTTTGTCTCCGGAGGCCAGCAGTACGCACCAGGTGACCGTAATCGTTCACAAATTAACGTCGTCGGGGCAGTTTCTTCTCTCCTTCCACGGATCCACCAGTGCCTCCGTATAAGGCCAATATACCAGGCCGTGTTTCAATCATTTTGTTCCGTGGTGTTTGCTAGCTATTCGCGGCCATCGCCATCCGATCCGTGCTTTTTTCCACCGTCACGAAAAACCACGTAACGTTCTTCTGAGACCTCCAACACTCGCATTTTTCTGGCGATCTGCACGATTCAGACCAAGCCCGCAGCTTCTTCGAGAGACGCAATGTCCAATCTTAAGCTATGTCCACACAGAGGCAGCACCGAGCAACTTCTTGTCGGTGAGAAAAAGAAGTGGGCAACCAGGACCAAGAAGAAGTTGCTCGATGAACATAGTTTTACAGGCCTAAACAAAAAAGTTATCGGAACACATACAAAATCGAGTATTAGACTGTGGCGACATCAACGATATAACGAATAGAATAAAATAAATAAATTGACTTGCGATTAGATTTTTCAAAATACACAAAAGGGCCTGAGGGCCTAAACGATCCACAATGTCAGTGTGGTTATAAAAATCAGGATATCGACCACGTGCGATGGCAATTTGCCATGTTTGATGAACAGAGATTGGAGTTTATTAGACAACTACGAAACTCCAGACCTACGGTGGAAATATGTAAAATAACCTACTCGTTTCTGAATGCCTGTGAGTTAAATAAACTGTATAGGTTTAAAAACTGCTTGTTTACCATCCAACGATTATTTATATGTAATTGTATTGTATTATTTAATGTATAATAATGTATTGAAAAATATTGTATAGCAAAATAATCACTACTTTGAGATTCTAATTTCAAAATAAAAAAAAAGTGGCTTAAAATTCCACCAATTAAAAAAGATCCTAGCATTCTAATTAATTAAACAACTGAAGCGATCAGCCGGTTGGATTCGGGTGATTAGCTCGCCGAAAGTGGGCAAACGAATAAAATAAATCGAGTTGTCCGGTCATCTAGTACAGTTCCAGCAGGTGAGTCAGCGGGTACGTTCACGGTTGACCCATTAAATCACGTGTATCAGGACGGGATCAATTAACAGCGGCGGTGATTCCACGTCCGGATCGACTTTCGGGCGCGAGGATGCCGGTCGGCGAGGAGTCGGCTCGTGAGGTCAACCTGGAAACGACTTCCAAGAGTCCGAAACACAGACGGGGATGGACGTGAAGTCGCAGAGAGCGTCGCACGTATCCGTCGCGTTTTATTACACGTGTCCAGGGCCTGTCCGGAGAACGGCTCACGGGAGCGGGCAATATCCATAAATCAGAAGTATCGTTGAACGAGCCCGAGAGAGTCCTCGGCCTCCGCGGAGTTCTCGTCACCGTGTTATCGCGTTGAGCAATGAACTCCGGATCTTTATGTAGATCGTATCGGGGGTCCGCCGTGACACGTGGAGAGTGTGAGAACTGCCGCGAGCGACGCTGATGGACACGGATTTACAAGCCTCGCGGATAGACCGGCTTCTTGGACTTCGGTGACCGGCTGATGAATTCTTACCTGCCTCCGACTAGTCCCGATTCCCTTCAATCTCCACCTCGCTGTCAGAAATATCTCCGTTTCACAGCCGAACGCTGCCTAACTATTAGGTGACTGACTTTGAAATTGTACAAAATACTCGAGCTTTAATAATTAGAATACGTTTCACACACCTGTCAAAATTGTTGTAAAAGTTTCTTCATTTCTCAGAGGACGAGAATGATTTTAAATACCAACAAAATATCTCTCTCTTGTGTTTTTCGCCCATTTTCAAATATTCCAAATTGCACGCGATCCACAATTGCGACGTGTTCTGGTCGCATCGCGTTCGTTAAACGAACAGATCCAATTAATGCAAAAAAAAACTGTGGACGGCTCTCGGAGGAATTCGCTTTCGGTGAACTGATGGAAATTAATTCGAGCGTCATTGAATTACGGGTAAAACGGAGCGCGCGCGGGTACGATGACGCTGGATACAGACGACAACGAGTGTCTTTCCATTAAGCTTCATCTGATCCGCGCGAAATACCGATTACACGGAGGGTCGTTGGTCCGATCCGCGGCAGGATACGCGTGAACGCGAGCGACTCGTAAATTTTCCCTTCCCCAGGCCCGTTGGGAGGGTGGGCCCTTCGGTTGATTTAGCATTCAGCACTTAAATCAATTCTAACAAGTTCGGTACTTAAGAGCTCCCGAGTTTGTACAGAGAGCGCGCGTTGCTCGTTCGTTCGTTGGTTGGTTGGTTCGTTCCTTCGTTCTTAAAGAGAGAAAGAGAAATAGAGGGAGAAAGTGGCGCCAGTAGGGTGGTTCCGGGGGTGGTGGAACGTGGGCGCAGATGGGCTCGCGGAATCTCGAGGCGTTCATTACAATTATCATAGCAGCTCCACAACCGTAACATCGCGAACATTAAGATGCCACTGGAAAACGTTTCTTATACAGCATTGGTTTACCGGGTTCGTCGGTCTACCAAATTTTCACTGGCTTCCCCCATTTATCGTTAACGTTCCTCTGCAAAATTGTAATAGGAGGTGGCGATCACATCCCACCGAAATTCTCCGTTTCCCAAAATTCCTTTTTATTCAACTCGTCACTATAGGATTGCTCACACAGCTACATTGACTACAAACTTTTCTATTCGATCAATGATCATTGATAGGCAAAAGAAAATTTGTATATTAGTACACGATATTGATTAGAAACAGATAGATTAAATTCTAGGTTGAAAAGGCATGATCCAGCTTTACATCGGTACTGTTAAATTTTTGCAATTGGGGAAAAGGGAGGATCGATCGTCGCAGGGGTTAATTTCCGGCGGCCAGGAACGATTACTATGGTTTCGGCCGGACAACATTGACCAGAAGCAAAGTGTCTTCGACCAGGAACCTTCTAACGACCAAAGGACCCTCGTTTGCCATCAGAATGCTTCGGGGGGTAATGTTTTCCTTCCCGACTCGCCGGCTTGATTTATTTTATTGCTCCCGGCCTAACGTTCAGCGTTTATTTCGTCGAATTACAAGAAAGGGGTTGCTCGCGCCACTCGCTAAAAGGCGGCCCACCCTCGTGCCCCCATACCTCTTTCTTCAGCAATTTCTCAACCCCCGGCATTTGAAACCTTATGCTTCCTTCGATTGTGTGGAATTAAACTACGGAAAAAAATGGGTATAAGTAATGCCCACCGCAACGAGAAACCCGACCCTCCTATTCGGTCCTGTTAATTAACAAACTCGAATCAATAAAGTGGACCAGAAAATAGAGGCTGGGGGTTAACACCCAACGAATGAAGATTATTACAAATATTTCTATTTACATCTTTTACCATATACGTGCATTTTTAAAAACCGAAACGAGAGAATAATTTCTTCTACCTATTAAAAAATTCTTTGTTTCATTCTTGCACGCCATAAGCGCATAAAGATTGTGATTGTGCTGTATCTCATGTTAATTTTAACAGTCTCCTTCACAGAATCCAGCGCCGAAGATGAGCAAGCTGTATCAATTAACACGACGTACAAAACAGAATTTTCTGATCGAAGATAAGTGTACGGTATTCTCCATAAATCGATAGCAGTTTGCATGAAATTTCGCCAGATTGCCAACAGCGTCGAATTGACAATGTATATATTTATACGTTATTCGATGGTAACTTACGAGTCGAACTGTTCTTACATTTTTCTTATCTCACGTTCGGTTTCGAGACTCGTCGATAGTTAATGACCCCCATGAACCTACAAATTGAGATGTCGAACATAAATTCTACATGTTCCCCGGCCGCGATGGTTAACGTTCAAGACGTCGGTTTACGGGAGTAGACGACGCGTCACGCGGCGAATGTCCAAGCTGATTATTAGCGATCATAAAATATTGATTGATTCCGACACCTGCCTCTAACTACCCCGTATTACACTTTCGTTGGATGTCGACCACCAGCCGGAGGCTATTATCTTAATCATACGGTCTCGGAGTCGCCGTAATTATAAGCAGGCATATAACAAATATATACACCGCTCATAACCGAGCGAACGACTCTCGGCCGCGGCAGAACAAAGTGTTACACTTCGGGAACCGCTCGACACTCCCTCAGAAAATTACTGACCCATCGTTCGGTCCATTGTTCCTTCAAATGATTTTTTATTTATATATATTTCCATGCTTTCCTGCTGATATTCTACTATTGAATTTTCCTACAGTGCTTTGAACGCGTCAATCTATTCAGAGAAGACATTTCGTAATTTTTCCTGAGCCTACTTCTTTCTATTTTATCACTCCAAAAATCACTACAAAAATTGTTGTTAATTCTTTTTAATATGCCCACTACTTTATATTGTAATTTCACATTTTTGGCATAAAATCCGTAGTCTAATTATAAATATCAGGATATTTATCTTGGAGGCTGAAGCTTCTAGCAAGCTGGCAATGCTTCTCAACCAGCAGAAGGAGGGGTTCCGGTAATAAAAAGCATCTTCGGCGGCACCGGTCCGATAAATCAGATGCAGCGGGTTAAAAGGCTGCTCGATCTCCGAAAACTCGCGGAGCCACCCTTTCGAGAACGCCACTCGCAGCCTCTTTCATCGCGCTCAGTGGAGATAAGGATCGACGGTTCTGCGAGGAGCAATCGGAAAAGAGAGGAGCCCTGGAGATCTCCGAGGAATCGGGAATCAGGGAGCCGGATTTGAAGGCGAGCCTTCGCGGAGAGGGAAGAGGTGGAGACGCTCCGAAGAGTTCGAAAGATGGGGGTGGTTCCGTGGGGGATAAATACGGCGCCGACGGAGAGAAACACAAACAGTAATTACGAATATCTCGGCTTGGGATCGAAAAGACATCGCAAATCTTTAACTGGTTTTAGCCATGCGGCTTCCTTCTCGGAGGGTGATCTTCCGTTCTCTCTCTCCCTCTCTCTCGGCCCTCTCAACCCGCTTTTCACCCACCCCCATGGCACCTTCATTGCCCCCACGGGTCCTTCGTCTGTCGAGTATCAAGACTTCGAACCCCTTTCGGTCGTACTTTCGGATTAACCCTCTCCCTTTTCCTCACCTCATTTCGTGTCGAAAACTTATTAGTAATTACGCCCCGGTATCAGCGCCAGGATCAAAAAGAGACGAGAGCTCTGCCGTTTTCCAGATCCGATCGCTTTTCCTCTTAGAAGGATGCTGAACCACTACGCTTTCCTTTCGGTCTGCTCGTCTCTGGTTTCTTTAATTCCCGAACTCGATCCGATGATTCTCCGGTAAATATCGAAGGAGATGAGAAAAGTTTCCTCCGAGACTGCTAATGGTACTGCCGAGTTGGCTACGGGATTCGCAATATGCCGATCCGAGGTGAACGGAATGGCCTCGGTGTCTGCAAAAATTAGCCCCGGTTTTCTAACATCTCAGTTCCATTTTTCCATTTTTTAAATTGTTCCCCTGCTGCTTTCTGCTTACACTTGAGCACTTTCTCAAAGAAATTTATACAGGGAGCGTCGGAAGTTTCTTCAGTATTTGAACAATTACATGGTCGTTTCAAGGATCGTGTGTGACTGATTTTTATGGTTGCCGAGAATTTGCCTGGAACAGTCTGTGTTTCTAGATTCAAGAGTTCCTGCGAGGTACGTCCAGGGAGCGCGTTCGGGTAAAGGTGATTATTATTAAAATCGATAAAGCTGTGGGACGGGGATAGTTTCACTCGAGTTGAAAATGCAAACGTGAAAAGTATCTTTGAAGGGCTATTACTGTTACCGTTCTCTTGATCTCTCTCAAGAGCACGGGATGAGGGGTTCAGCATTACCCAATGAATGGAGAGTGCTAGCAGTTGGAACGGCAGTATTATACGGAAAAGAGTGGCGATGTCTATTTGAAGGAAGATAACGGGAGGCAAAGAAGCGAAAAAAAAAGGATAGACAAAGTAAACAGGACGACCTTCGCAAAAATGCCAGACGAAGGATCAATACAGACGGGGTATTTACTTGTAACAATACTTTTAATTAATACGCTTTTCATTAACTCGACGAAACATTTATTACGCTACAAAATATAACAGCAAGAGAAAAACTCGATATTTAATTCACAAATATAATGGAGTAGAAAATATACATATAGCGATCGTCTAAATTTAAGGGATCCTTTTATATTGGTTGGTCCGTGGTTTGGAGTTCACGCCCCTTGAAAACGATCGTGCTCATTTTCTTTTGCTATTAGTTTCCACTCGAGCCTTACCAACAATTGTTTCCTCAGACGTGTATTGCGCTTCAAAGGGACGGTCCCTGTTCAAACGATTCCGGTCAACTGATGTTTGCTTCGGTTAGCCGACTGCTTGTCCCTTCCGGCACCCCGGCGCACCCTTCTGTCCGGTCCTTTCCCGACAATAATCATAGGGTCTCCCTTAATTCCGTGGCAACCCCATTACATCGACTCTCTCCTTACTTAAACAGTTATCGCCTCTACTTCTCTCTGCAAAGGAAATTCTGATTGAAAAATAATCTTTACCAGCCTCGTTAAAAAACAAGTCTCAAATCAGGAAAAATTTTAATTAATTTTCTTATAGATTTATAATTCTCGTGTGTATAAGTTTCACTGTAATACAGCTGGATTTGAAAGAAACCCAAAGGACTGGCACCTGATGAATCCTGCGAATCCCGAACTCCAAGACGACAATAGTAATTTCAGGGCACAGAGTTTCCGATCGTGTCTCGATTCCGTCCATTGAGGTCCACTCGGCCCTTGGCCACCCCCTGTCGTTCAGAGCCACGTTTATGTCTGCATCGCCCCAAACACGCCATAAAATCAGCCCCAGTGAACGTCCCACGTGAACATGGAGGCGAGAACACCATATTCTCCCCCACCAGAACGGCGTAGAGAGTGGGTGCGAAAAAAGGAAGCCAGGGAAAAAAGGATAGGTCCCGTTCGCAGACCGGTGCAAAATCACCCTTCGCTCCCTTCCACCAGGCTCAACAAGTGTATCCGCGTAAAAAAAAGCGAAGAAGAAGAGAGAGAGAGAGGGATGGGAGAAAAAGAAAAACGTTCCCCCGACCATTATCGGTGAAATTGGGAATCAATAGGCCATGAAAGGATGGGGTCGAGTACACTTCTGGTGCCGCGCGCGCGGCACACGATCCTCGACGCTCTCGCTCGTGCTTCGATGGTGTACGCGCGCCTCTTCCTATCATCCTCCCGGCCTTCGTACGCGATAATTCGATTGTCGCCTCTGGTGTGTTAAAAGAAAAATGTGGTGAAATCACCGGTGCATCGATTCCGCCCCCGGTGAAACAGCTGGAAAACGCGCTGCAGCTACTGGGTGTCCCGCAGAGATTTAATAAATAGGTATCCGTCGAAATTTAAATTCCCTGGAATATTTCACATGTCCCTTCCAGATTCACATTTTTCACAGATTCTTGTTAAATTGGCAAACATATTTCTCTTGTTATTATTTGTTCATTAAAGAGAATAAATTTGTGTACTGACTGACTCTGTAAATCGGAATCAACCAAGGTTATCTCGAAGCAGGTGAGGGTAAGCCGTAGTGGATGTCGATTTACGGGTACGCCGGCAGGGGCGTATAATAAAATTTCGTTTGCTGGGAATCACCGGTCGGGCACAATGCTTGTCAGACTCGTAAAACTCACGCCTTCTTTCGACGATTCTCGGCCTCGCTGTTTCCTGGCTTTATTGCGACGCGACCGTGCAGTTTACAGAGTTTCGTTTGTGCTGTATGCGCCGCGACGTCGACAACGACGTCGAGGACGTTGCGTCGGTGCAGAGACAGACCCCAGGGGCCCAGATCTTTTTTCGAGAGAGGGCAAAGACAATGTTTCTATTGTGATCCGAGCCAAGTAATCACAGGTTCGGTCGCGCCAGGTGCTTTTCCGGAAACTGATAAGTCCTCTTAATTTCTTTATTGCCGCCATATGGTCCTACGTAAATAGCGGGCCTCGAACACAGAAGTATTGTTCGGGCACCGAACAAGCGAGAAGAGCAGCGAGCTGGTGCAACGGATGTTCTTTTTTTAAAGCTGCACCAGTATTATTGGTTCTACGGAATCGTGCGGACGCACAACAGAAACCTTTTTCCACGGTATCACTCGGGCTGTGATTATTTGATAGTTTGCCAACCGCTTTCGGTCTAAGCTCGAATATTGTTGATACTGGTACAGCTGTCGAAGTAAATTCCACCCTATACAATTTATTCATGCAACAGTGCAAAAATAATTCGTCATGTGCTTGTCTAATAAAATGTCTAATACCGGATATGCAATTCTCCACTTAATTTCTTTATACAGAGTTGTGAGACAGAAACGTGTTTAATCGAATACAATTTGTGGCAGGATATAAATTTCCAGATGTAATTCTGAATGGCAGCATCATATTGATTTTTCAACCGAAGAAGTGGATCGACATTTTGGATTATTGTTCATAGCACGAAGAGAAATAATGTCGCGCGGTTGCTCCTCAAGTATTATGCGGTCTTCAACGCAAGTTTCCTGATCCGAATTTTTCCCGATCCCACAATCACCATCATTGTTCGCGGAGCAGCACGCGAAACAGTCCCAAACATTCGAATGCTTTATTCCGACAGGAAGCAGAACATTCGCGGCACCCTCGCTCTCCTTTTTAAGCGTAGTCGAGCGCAGGAAATGCGCGGTCGATTGACGCGTCCTTTATGCGCGCGACGATGCCGGAATATACCCAAAGAATTACCATATTGAAAGGACAAGCTCTCCCCATAGAATTCGCTCTTATCTCGCTTAATAAATAGTTAAAACCCGATATTTGTCTCCGTTGTCCCCCATCGTTCAATTTTGTGTCCGGAACAATCACCAACATACATGAGAAATACCAGAAACAATATGTACAATACATTCTCCCAACTACTTTGTACACCACAAAGAAGTTATCTACTGTTGTGTATGCGAAGAAGGTGGTGCGAGGGGTTAATAATTTTTTCAAGACGACATCAAAGCAGCCGGAAACCACGGGCGCGCGCCCGAGACTCGTTCGTTCCCGGGGGGGGGGGGGGGGGGGATCGAGAGGGTTGAAAGTTGCGCAGAATGAGGGTGGTGTGCAGGGGGTGGCACGTATTTAAAATATCCTGCCCGCGAAATGCCGATACGGATGGGCTCTCGACGTAAGGGGCCGACTTAAGGTACGAGAAGAGGGAAGCGGTCTGGCCTCTTAGGGCGGCGAGATGCTTGGGGGTTCGTACGCGAGAATTTGCTACCCCGCCAACCCTTCTCGTCAGCGAGGTATGCCTTTGGCCTTTGTCATTTAATATCGGTGTCGGTATGCAAGGACTCGGGGTAAGGAAGCCTCGGGTGATCGCTTTGATGGCTGGGCGGCCCATTCGTGAATTTATGGCAAGTTCGAGCCACCACCCCCGAACCCCAAACCACCCTCAACCTCTTTCTACCTGTCTAGGCGGCTTTCCTTGCGGCCGGTCAAATCGCTGGCGAACGCGAAACCCGTGCAATTTCGATCGAAACATCGTCTCATTGTCTTTAGATTGTCTGATTAGTTCGCGCACTTACTCGTTACCATTTTATTGCCGGAGGAGTTGCGACCGACTCACTCTCCGTTCGTAACAATATTATAATTGCCGGTGAAAGCCTGTTTGTGTGGTGTGCAGGACAATAAAGTCCTTGAGGAAATAACGAAGTATTTTCTGTCGTTGTTTAACGGGAGGAAGCGGGGATATTACGGTGACCAATTGGTCGAGTAAAATTTCGAGAACAGGGCTTTATTAACGTCGGGGCAGTGCGTGAACGGGTTGTGTAGCGTACATCCCAGCATTCCTGCGGACGTGACGAGTGACCATGGGGCACGCGTTATTGGAGAACGCCTGAACCGTAACGACCATAGCCAAACCGCACACGGTTATGGTATACGAAAGAACATGTATCGTGTATACCGTCATATCGGGTCTGGCCAGGCAAGGCCGCGTCGCGCCGGTACTTGCACCGCTGCCCACGGTCACGCAGGGTATGCTCACGCGTGTATACGTTCTACACACGTGTATACGTATACGTATAATATACGCGTATAGTGTGCACGCGGCTTGCGCTGGATATATTCCCAGCGTTAATTTATGTACAAGTACCGGCCGCATTGTGCGCAGCTGTATTTGTTGCCCGTGGACTGGGCTATGATCCGAGACCATAGATCGTGACTTCTGTGGGAAACTCGAAGGAAAGTAATAACTGCCGGCGCTACCGACGCACATCCGTCACTCTTTCCCTTTTTTTCTTCCTTCATCCTTCTTCTTTATTTTTATTCCTTGTTCGCCCTTGATGCCCGTGGCGGTGCGTGCGATCGACGCTGGAAGGGAAGCGGTAATCACCGACTCCAGATTTGACCGACAACGATTTTAGATTCGTTGGCGGTCAAATTTGTTGTCGATCAAATTCGTTGTCGATCAAATCCGCTGTCGGTTAAAGATGTTATCGGTTAAATTCGTTGTCGGTCAAATCTGGAGTCGTTGAAATTCGTTGTCGGTCAAATCTGGATCCTAGCAGCTGGACCACAGAAAGTGAAATAGGGGGCTCGAGAATCGAAGGAAGCAGCTTCCAAGCGAACGTGGGGACCAGTATAGTGTTGCGAAGTAAAGAGAGCCACGGGGCCACGGTGAATCGAAACGAATCTCATCCTCGCGGGTCGGTCCTCGCGATACGGAACGAGTTTTCTCTGGGTTCGCCTCGATCCGTCACACCGCCCCCGCGAGACGCGGTCACATGCCAGCCACGGCGATAAATTACAACGTTATGGTTTCCCCTGACATTTCTGTACAGTTCGCTAACCCGACCTGGCCTAACCTCCGAGTCCTTAGCTCTGCGTGCATGCGCGGCTCGTCGCGTTCGTCGATTCGTGAAAAAAGAGCGCGTCGCGTCGGTGCGTCATTCGAGGGAGGAGGATGCGAACGAAAGGGAACGAAGAAGACAACGAAGAAGAAGAAGGAGGAGGAGGAGCAAGAGAAGAAGAAGAAGAGGAAGACTAAGACGCTGCTCAGTCGGTACTTATCTTGAGCCGGGGGCCAACAATGCAACCGAGCTTCGCTCACGCAACTGTCCCTCTGCATCCGCTCTCATCGAATGTCTCTTTCCTCAAGCAAGGGGGACAGTTGGCTCGAGTCTTTATGAAAATGCAAAGCAAACCGGAGCGAAAGGACACCGGGTGGATAGAGTAAGACAGAAGAAGAGAGGGGAGGGGAATCGGGAGAAAAGAAAGGCGATGCGGCGCCTGACAATGCCACGGAGACGCGCCTACGTGTATTAATAATTACTGTTATTCCGTAATGACCGATGTGGAGCATGGGAAGACTCGATAATCCTATGCATTAGACCACCGATCCTCCATTATACCCGGTTCGCCCTTATTTATGGAATTAAAGCTAGACCCGGAGATGGATCTGCTGCCGTTTTCTATGCTTTTTTAACGGTGGTGTGCCTCTTCCCCTCCTCTCCGTTCTTCTTCTTGCCTCCTGTTCCTCCCCCGCATCGTGCGTTCTTAATACGCGAACGCTCTACGCGGCCACTTCCGGCGACGGTGAGAAAGCCAGCCAACGATCGTGTGCCCTCCCGCCGTTGATAGACAATCCTGGAATGTCGCTACCTGAATTATACGATTTAATCCGCACCGGAGGAGAAAACCTTCGTCGCAATTACTGTACTCGTTAATGGAACCAGGTAGACTAATAGCGGCGGCGAGGACAACGGCTGAGAGATTCTTTTCCTATTCCAGGTCGTTGAATCGGACAAGACGCTTCCTACCATTCACCGTTTCTTAAACTGTGTTTGGGATTGGCTGGCTGAGCCGGCAGCGTCCGCGTGTTCACAAATGGAGCCGATACGCATCGGCTATTTTCGAGCAATATCGATATATGGAAATCGAGGATCGCGCTATCGATCCATCAATCACTCGTTCTATGGTGACAGCTAACCACCAACTGATCCATCGTTATCAGTTTGCTTTCGATATCCATCGAACAACAATATCGTAATCTTGCTTCTTCTTACTAAGCTTACGAGTCCTGTCGGGAATAAAGAAGTGGCTGTTAAGTGTTTAGCACTATGTCCGAGATCTGTTTGTTCGTCGAATGCATCAAAATCCACGTTTCGGAAAATATCATAATTTCTATACTTGGATCAAATTGTTCGACGACTATCGAGTGCTGGTAGAGGTACATTACGATAGATGTGTGGACGTGGGGTTGGTTAATGTATCCGGGTGACGCAACGTAAGGTTTCGATTTAATAAACGGAAATATCGGAGTCATGAATCATTTAGCCGTTTCAGACGCATCAGGGTTCCGAACGACGATATTCACCGTGGAACATCACCCTTCCCAACGACGTCAGAACGATTCCGCGACTGGACCCGCATATCAGCCGAGGTTGCCAGTCAGTCAGGCTGACAAATGTCCGGCAACACCCTTCGCCCCATCCGATTCCACCGTCTTGAATCTGAATCCTTCTGCGGGAGAGCGTTCGAGTGAATACTTCTCCCTCTCCCGATACTTTATTACCCCAGGAAACGGTGTGCCCGGCTAATGTTTTCATTCGATCTATCCCCCGTTTTCTATTCGACTCTCCTGAACCATCTTAAGTACTCCTATCTCAGCTCGGGCCCACGGGGGGCGTCATTCTCAAAGCGAATGTGCCAGGTAGTAATTCATTCTACCATTTCATTCATAATATTATAATTATAAGAATTGTAGGAATTGTTGAATACAATTAATTAAATTATCTCATTTAAATCTCCGTCTGAGATCGAACACATCTTTTCTATTCAATACGTCGAACCAGTATAATGAATAACGCAAATTATAAAATATGAAGAATGCAAAATAAATCAATAAGTAACTAATATCGAATCGTCGCGTCGTTACTTCTCCCTACATAATTATTAAGAATTGGTAGACATGCGTGCATTAATGGGACATGAATTTGTGAAATACTGACTTTAATTTCACACGATGATATTCAGTAAAGTTTTTCAGGAGTTAATAAATAACCAGGAGCGAATAAGAAGATCCAACGTAAGAAATATTGTCGTGGAGGCAGGATCCAGCGTTTCGGTGGAGAATCGGCAAGCTGTAGAGGCGATTAACAACGTTAATATAGAAATACAGCTCCTGGGAGTGAGATCTCTCCGAGGTGAAAGTTAGACGGGTGTAAAAGGAGTCGGTGGCACAAAGGCGGGAAAAAGAGAGAAAATAATTCCTTCGGATGGGTTTATTTACGGTTCACCTACCATGTTACGCCCCGTACGTGTCGGCTGCCGATTCGTTCTTGCTCTCCATCGGAGTGCCAAAACCCCTGCTATCCTCACAATACGCGAGGGAGAAAAACAACGATCGTGATCGTGGAATAAAGTAGATGGCACGGGATGGGGATGATGTATGGCGAAATATACAAAGACACGTTGTCTCCCGTTATTTACGTTATTGTGCGCCGACACCTCTCAACTTTAATAAGAATGGCTCCCTGAAATTCCGCGCTGAATGCGACGAGCAAAGCGAATTGCCATTGGTGACACTTTCCGCTATACAAACGCGATATCAACAGACGTTCAACAACCCAAACTTTTCCTCGCCCACGCGTATCCTATTCTTTCTCGATTCCTTTCCATTTTAATTACCGGCAAATTATTCGTTTTTTACTTTAAATAAATTCACGAATGTAGACCCTTTTCATTCGACAATATCAAATGAAAGAATTTCATTGAATAGGTTAGATAGTTCGATTTTTACGAGAGAATAATTATTCACAGTGAATTCCGGTTGATTTTTGGTTTGCTAATCTCTGGAAATTAATTTACCGTTGACGTTTCCCCAGGAAGATGTGACTCGTGCGTACTCCGAAGACGCAGTATAGCGCAAGTTCTCCGTGCTGGATCAATTCAAGTTAAACAGAGCTAATCTCATAACCTGAGATTCTCTTCCAAACGGATAGATACAAATCAGAGGAAAGTTCCCGGTGTCCAGACGGTTCTCCAATGTTAATTCGGCCCGAAAGTTCAGCCGAACAAATTGGCAAGATCAGCCGGCAGAAGAAGCCGCTGCAAGAAGTTAATCCACGTAAAAGCCAGATCAGGTTAAGTCCGCCAGGTCGAAGGATTTCTGTTGATCGATCGAGGGATCGAGCCGCATCCCTGCTCTTGGACCTGCTCGTGGCTTTCTCTGCGGCATCGCGCTATAATGCTGCCTTGATCTCTCGGGGAATGACGAATTTTCTTCGTGAACATTCCCGAAACCAAACCATCAACTATACACTTATTCCTGTTTATCAAATCAGGCTGGACCACGCTGACAAGTTGGAGATTATTTTGAAAATCTATTCACAGAATGAATATGTTTTAACATGAACTTGCTGCGTGCATTCGTTTTATAACAGTGCTACGAAGAAAGATTTTATCGGAGAATATTTATGGGAATATTGTGAGCATTATAGAAAACGATTTCGACATATAAAATTGGGAGACTTGAAAATCATTTTTATACAATGTAAGTGCTACGCGAGTTCGTTTTAAAACAGCACGATGAAGAAAGATTTTATTGGAGAATCTTTATGGGAATATTGCAAGCGTTGGCGAGAAGGATTGCGAGACGAAATCGAGGTAAGAAAACAAAGAGTGTTCACGGCTTTCTATGGTCACAATGGTTGCCCGTGTGAATGTCCAGCGGTGCTGTGGACGGACACGATTGGTCGAAGAAGAGTGTCAGCTCCGAACGTTGTTGTTCTATCCGACGCAGCGTCCGACGCCGTAATAATGGAAGAGCAACGCGCCTAATTACCACCGATACACATGTGACCGCTTGGCGGGTACTGGCCGAACACCGGTTTATTCTTAAAGGCATATCCACACGCCTAGAAGTGTCGCCCGAGCGAGCGTCGGCCCGCGATTGCTCGTTAGCAGAGCCACGGCCCCGTGTCTGTCACGAAATCGCTGATTATCATCGTTCAAGGAAACCACCGACGACTACGTCGCCCCTTAACTCTCGTATACCAGCCATCGCGGCCATTACTTACTTATGCCACGGACTGGTAGGCTTAGAAAAGCTTTGTCCACCGGCGCAGACCTGCGAGAATTAACTAGAAACTTCGACACGAATTTTTACCATTGAATTCGCTCGAGTTTCCCTGAATTTCTAACCGGGAATTTCGTTGAAATTATTCCCGGACTTCGATACAGAACGAATGGAAATTATGATATATCTTTTACTTTTCCAACTGTCTGAGAATAGAACGAGACTGGTTCCCACTTGATAGACATTTTTATCGTCTCCGGTTTTCAGTGGTGATTAAATTCTATATAGAATTTCCTGAAATGATAAAGCAAAAGTTAGGGTTTCCATCCCCAGGAACAATGCTGCATTGTCTCGTCCCGATGATTCCGATCTCGCCAACATGATGTCGTTGGCGAAGGGTTAATGCTTGAGATACAAAGGGTGCTTCAGGAAGATCACCAACGGATAAACTGGCAAAAAACAATGTTTATTCATATTTATGAACATAAATTCTATGGTTCGTTAGTATATTTCCAGGAACATGAAAATCGCAGTAAAATGTGGAAAGTGATTTTTGATGGATCACCATGTTCATAGAGCATGTTGCGGAGGATGGCTGAAGAAGGTTTGTTGATAAGAACTATGTTCATAATGACGTGATCTTAATGACTCATCTGTGATACACGTATATATTAAGCTACCGGGAAATATAGTCTAATGTTCACGTGATTCTACCTGGACAATAAGCTTCTTCTCTCGGAACAACTAAAAATTCCACCAGTCGATATTGCACAAGATCGAATAAAGAAATTCCATTAGTTTCCAGAATGATCAATGATCAAGAATCGTTAACTAGGAGACTTGTGCGAAAGCTGCGATCCTAACTAGACATGTAAAAATGAACTTGCTAACGACGATCGTTACCAGAATCCATTGTAAACCGAGCAGGATAAAAATCTCAGCGATATCTGGCCAGAGATTGGGAGAAACGGATATTCGAGGAGCGAGTGTAATTTTTTTAGGAAATCGTTTTGGTCGAAGAGTCCTCCGGTTGGAACGTAGAATGCCGGAAGCTGGCGTTCAACAATGAGAAATGAAAAACCGCTTCTACGCTGCTGGTTCGCTGGCCAGGCTGACGTGTTCACACATCGGTTGTCACTGGTGCACGTGTGAACACGGCGACACAACCCGGAATTAGGGAAGACGCTTATTATTTCAAGGTTCGGTTCGCCTGTGCATCAAATAATCAGCCGCGATGCGTTACACTAGATAAGTCCGTGAAAAAGTAGGCGATTAGACGTTCCGGACGGAGGAGGTCGGGAGACAGGAAGCAACTCGGATTAATTTGCCGAAGTGTGGCATTGTCGCCGACGCTCTTTGTTCTCGTTCTGCGACGGGGAATTTGTTAGCACCGGAGAATTACCGACTTGCACGGCTCGTGAATGGGATTATACGAAACTGAATTCTTCGCCGGTGAGACCACAATGCCTGATTGATCGGCGAACCATGGGAATTAGCATGAACGAGCCTTGAACGTCCAAAAATCACAAAGACCCTATCTTCCTGTTATTTCCCGTGCCTGATACGCAGCCAGACGGAAATACAAAAATGTCGAACAATCATCTTTCACTGTCCGCAAATGTTCACCTTTTCGTAAAAATGCACTTGCGCGCATCGAAAGGCGAACATGCTAATTGACATCGTGTTTTATTGCGAACCAGAGTGGTCTCGTTTGTCTGTAATTGTTAAGAGCACCGACTTTCAATTTCGGAAAAAATTGTACGAAGAATGTAGAAGGGGATCCGAAGTACGGGTTTAACTGCTCGACAAGGTTCCCGATAGTTCAGAAATCACGGCGCCCAACGCCAAAAGTAGCGGCCACTATCTTTACCGCTAATTAAGCGCGTTCCACCGTGCCGCGGACGCACGTTTATTAACCAATTCTCGAAACAGTTTAGAACTTTGTAATCACGATGGCCTACCGGAGGATACCCGGCTGATGCCGCAACGACATTACTTCGATCCTCGTTAATATCGCATGGGATTTTATTCGCTACCTGCCCTCGAATTGCCAAAAAAGCAAACCGTTCGGGAACACGTGTATGTACCGGGTGGCACGTTTCACAGGAAGTTGAATCCTTCAAAAGAATATCCTGAATAAACATTTGCAGTCAGAATAGTTCTCCTCACTCTTGTCTTCCCACTCTATGTTCCCCTTCCCCGTCACGAGACGCGTTTCGCCTCTGTCCAGCATGTTTCACGGTGTCACGTGACTATTCCTGTAGCGGCAGAGAGAGAGGGTAACGATTTCCCCTGAATTCGAGTCAATTCTCCTGACCTGGCGACTCTGGTAACAACCTGACTACCAGGCTGCATATCGAAAGGTCCACCCGGTAGAATCCGGACCGCTCGTAATCGCAGGGGAACTCGGTCCTTGAACGAGGGTTTTACGAGTGCCGGGGCATAACCGTGAGTACAAATTAAAATCTTGCACGCTCGAAACTATCGGTGACGGCGGCCAAGAGAGAAAGAGAGAGCGAGAGAGAGAAGCCGTGGCCGTTGCTCGTGTCGCGTCTAAACTCATATCGGCGGATTGGACCGCAGCAGGAAGATAAGGAAGCTGATCCTTGTCCGTCGTAAATTCACCGAGAACCACGAAAGAACGGTGGAAGAAGCCGAGAAGAAAGGGACGCAGGGAAAACAACGAAGCAGCATAGGCTGGATGGAAAAGGAGAGATCCAGGAGTGAGGGAGGAGAGGGGACGAATGGTTGGTTCGGCTGATACGGACGATCGCTTCGTCTGCGAGCGGACTGATCACTCTGCCGTCGCTCTTATAATTATTATTCGTATTTTAATGGCCGTGGAAAGGCTCGTACGCCTTTGAGGCCGGACGGAGCGACGACTCCTCGAGAACCACCTCCTCCAGCGAGGAGCTCGCTGAGCCGCCCCTGTGCTTTTAAAAATATTGGGGATTTCAGATATCAAATGCCGCGCGCTCTCGCGCTCTCGGCAACGCGTTCTCTCTCTCTCCCTCTATTCGATGGTTGTCGAGAAAAGGGACGTGAGATCCTCTCCCTCTCCTTTCTTCGCAGTTCTTTTCTGTTTCCCCGTCGAGCGCCTCCGGCGCAGCCATTCAATCAGAAGCCGGGGCCGAGAATAAGTTGCGAGCTTTCATTTCGAACCCGCTTCTTCACGGAGAACGGACGCACCCGATACCGATAGGTGAAGCTTTTCCTAACTTAGCCCCTACCCGCCCCAGGGGTTCTCAGCCGACGAGACACCTGGAAGACGGAGGAGTGAGATTTGACTGGCTGGGTCTTCCTCGACCCAACTTACGGAGGGAGTTGAAATATTGTCAACTAATGCCAACATATCTCCCAAAATTTATAAATTAATCCGATCAGGATGAAGCTGCAGGTCCGGTCTATAGTCTCGAGCCACCCAGCTCGAATGCCTAGGCGTCGCGAAAGGAAGAGGTAATCAGTAACGAAGGAAGGAAAGTATCTTCTGATCAATGAAAAAAGTAGACGGAGAATCCTACACCGATGAAGGAAAAGAGACAGTGATAGAATGAGACATCAATCAATTTACAACCCTTTGGCCGATTAAGCCGAATCAGCCGGCCGAAGACGATTCGTTTCTCGGTGGCCCTACTCCCGAGTTAATATGAATTAATAGATAAACATACAATTAGAAGTAATCTATATTAATTAAGGGAGGGTCTTGGCTTCGCGGTGGCTCGCCTCCTTTGTGTCGGTACCGTGAATATCCGGCGATTCATTCATTAACCCTCACCTTCGACCCTGTGGCTCGGTAAGGCCACCAAGACTCGAATCATGCTTCGAACAATAACCGAACGAGAAAATCTACTTACGGATCGATCGACTCTTTCGAAGCCCGGAGACCGTGCCGGGTCTCCACACTACTATCTCCCTATTTGGTCTAAATCGCGAAACAAATTCGAAACGCCCCCGATCGATCGTCGAAGGTGGGAAACTCGCGATTCCGGAGATGAACGGATTTTTATCGCCTTTGTCGCTCCAATTCGGCAGATTACTTCTAGCAAAACGATCTCCCCCCATTCTGACAACGAGACTTTTCCGCGATCGTAAAGCGAGAAAAAGAGCGGGGACAGTCACCTGGCAGCCCCGGCCTTAATCCTAAGATTTGCCTGTACCCTTATACTTTGGGATTGCTATAAACAAAAAGCAGTGGGTGGCTCTGTTTCCGTCGCCTCGGCAATGGGAATAGGTTACACCGGGAGAGGAGAGAACGGGGAATCGTTATTAATACAAAGGGACGATGGCAAGCAAATCCCAATCTGAAATACGACAGGGAATAATCCGGTTAAAATAAAACGAGCAGCATCCGCGGGGGCCGCGTTAAGATTAAGCCTGGCCAGTTATAGTCAGTTGCATTCAACTGTTTCCTCCATTTTAGCTTCCGTGGTGGTAGACCTGGCTCCTCCGGAAAAAATGGTGACGGCGCTCTGCTAAAACGTAAATGAAATAATTAACCGGCTCGCACCGGTCCACCTGTGCACAAAATCATCCTCCCGTTCCACCGGACTTTATGGCGCCCGGAAAGAACGCACGCATCGAAAAGAAAGATTTGCACGGGAGAAGACGGTAATTGATGCGAGCCCACAGCTTTTTTAAATTTCGCTTTCCTCAACGTATAGCGAACCTTCATACTACTCTTTTCTATCAAAAATAATTCAATTCATTTAATTCATTTAATAGATTTCTATGATTTCTTTGATAGATTTCACAATTCTATGTCAAACAAATTGTTCGAAAGCTTTTAAAACATTGTTTGCCGAGAAGAATTGTTTTTCAATATTTTGCTTGAGCCTGTTTTCTCCATTCTACGGTGAACGGTAACGCTGCAAAACATTACAGACCATATCCGGGCACCGTAACCTAACAAGAAAATGTTTAATTCTCATAAAAATAATATTGCCGAGTAACACACGTTGAAACTCTAATGAGAGAACAAGTTCTTACCGTGCTTGTGCTTTATCTCCTGTCGGCAACAGTAGATAAATACGATATTATCGTTGATATTACACGAATCCTGTCTGTAATTTCGAATAATATTATAATAATTAGAATCGCTGATATCGGTGAGCTGTTCTATTCCTTAAAGAGTGGAGACATCGATGCATCAGGATGCAATTTTCGACGGCATTAGAGGGCGCCCGATAAGTACCAGTGCGAGGGGACATTAGTCACGTGAGAATGTCATTAGCAAATTGCTTAATTCGCGGAGGTTCTCGATACGAGCGGTGTTTTCGACGGGCGCACCTTTGTAATTATCGGACGGTCGATGTCCATCAGAATTTTGCGGTCTGTCACGAAGGGCGTTTTATTGGCAGGTGCTCGATCGCCGAAGGGTGAAATACCGTGTGCATCAAGATTGAATCAAGACCTCTTCTGCCGATCGCTCGAATTACCAGGCAGCCTCTGACGGATCTGCTGATGTCCTGATTGTTATTGATTCAAGCGGGAATTAATGGTAATTACGTTCAATGGGTTACGATTAATGTTAATCAGCGAAAGTCCTGTCGCTTATCTCGCCCGATCGACCGCCAGATAAAAACGTCGGTTGATCCTCCGTTATATATTTTTCCATTAGAAAGTTTAATATGTTCGTGCTATTTGTTAACAATCCCGCAACATTTGTTACATCTAACGGAACTAATATATGCTGATATGTTATGTATCAACATACGGCCCCGCCTTATGAAATATTAGTAATCACTATATCAGATCACATTTTAATGATAACGATTTCTATTCTACATAGCACGAGAATGTATTTAAATGTTATACAATTTAATTGTGCAAATCAGAAGCATTACACGCCGATTCCGCGTCACGAACGGTTCCCCTTAGATCCTTGTAAATACGTACACTTGTTTAACGCTATATTTTTACTTTATGCCAGTAATATTCTATATCGCGAGATAAAAATTCATATCGAAACTGTCTCGGACGCTGCGTTAATTGACCAATTAAATTGTGGCATTGAGCGTAGAAAATGATAATTTCAATACTTAAGGTGTCGTATTGAAGAGGAAGTTTGGATCTTTATCAAAAAAAATTTCCAACGTTTTCGCAGACGTTTGAATGTGCAGAATTTTCGAGAAGAGAGGCGAGTCTCTATTTTCTGCAGGTTTGACGCGACGTTCTGCGTCTACGCAGAGGCTAGGCAGTTCCGCGAATGACTTATGCGAGTATCTTTCGTCGGCACTTATTCTGTCATCGAGCGTGCGAGCGTAAGAGGCGATCGGGTCGCAGAAAAGGATGATTAGGACGAAAAGTGAAAAGGGGAACACACAGGTCGCGACGGTTCCCGGTGAACAGAAAGATGGAGAACGGTTCCTTCGAATCGAGGCCCCGGTTTCTGCGGCCATATATAACCCGGGACATTAAGTGGAGATCTCCACGGTGCCGTGGGCTCGGTCCGTTTTATCACCACGCTCAAACCGTTTCAATATGCCATCAATAATAACTTCTTTTCTAATAGTCGGCGGATGCGCGCGCGCGTGCACCGTTGCAACCTGGCCGCGTTACATTTAATGCCCTGGGCCCGGGGTCTACAGGGTCTCTCCCGCTTTGTCAGGCCCCAACGGACACATTGTTGCGGATCGACTGAAAGATGGCCACAATTAAAACCGACGAAATTTCTTCGAATCGACTTTCGAACAATCGCGGACCCCCCGCTCGCCCGCCATTGTCGCCGCGATATTTATGCGCGACGTCGCACGGTAATTTCTGCTCGCCGATGAACGAGCTACGGGAACACCGTGCTCGCCGCATCGGAATTAGTAGACTGAGGATGTTTATGCGCGTATATTAGACACTGGAGGAACACGGCGATATTTAATGTTTTTTTTTTCTTATTTTGCAATTAGAATCTCAAAGTAGAGATTATTTTGCCATACAATATTTTTTAGTACAGTATTATACATTAAATAATACAATACAATTACATATAAATCCAATTATTCTGTCAATGAAAAAGATTCTCAGAAAAAGAAACGAACGATCGATTACGAAAGCAGAGGCCTGAGACATGGGCCCAGATTTATTGCTGCACTGTAGTTGTTTTAAATTCAGAAATGATTAAACAGTGTCTCGAGGTTGAGAATTATGGTTCGATGAAAGTTTATGCGATAAGAAAAGAACGCATCGTGTTAAAAATTGTTTTCCGTAAGGATTTACCAGTATATAGGAACATTGCAGCGAGCAACGATTTAGTATCCGCATTTAATTGATTAGCATGCGTGTGCGTTTGAACACACGAATGCAGAGGCTACACGGCAGCCGAGGAGAAAGCTAACGATAGACGATGCCGCTGTAAACGATCCTGATTTACGATGCTATAATTACTAATTAGGAGGTAATTGTAATATAGTAGACGGTTCTGGTATAAATATGGATTGATACCGGCGGTATACTTTGTGAACCATTCGTTTTCTTATTCGCCCGGTTTATGCATAGGAGAGATACGTTTTATTGGAAGATTGTCGAGCGACTAATACGATTTATGCGAATCTTCATATTGTATCAGAATAATTCACTGAATTACGTAGTCGACAAATTGAGTAATTATTACAACAATAGGTTTGTCGCGAATAACTTGGCGAGATCTCGCGGATTCGCGGACCGGATCGATCCAGTTTATTCGGAATAGGAAGTAAAATAGGATCCGTTAGGTTGTTTCCGGCCAATCGTGCACCACGGAGAAAGCATACACAGTTTCGGAATTGATTTCATCGCCAGCAAAGCGTGCCCTCGGTAAACTATAACACAGCTGCGCTCACGGCGCGGGCAACAGCGAAGCGCAGCCGCATGAAAATGAATTTTTATGTGATCGAAAAATCGATGTTCAGGCTGCCGTGAAACTCCCTTGGAAACTCTTGGCAAATAGGAATAATACTTCACCGGGTAATAGATGCTCCGATAGCGGGCCAGTGAACCCCTTTTGAACGCTTCAGCGATCGGGCCTTTGACGGCGATGGCAATTAGAGTAGTCCGATTTCAATTATTTACGCTGCTAATTATTACAATGGGAACTGCCGTACACGTTCTCCGAATTCCCTGGAAAATCACTACGAGAATTCTCGATCGAGATCATCCGTTCATCGTTCCAATCCGAAGAGGTTTGTGCGTTAAATTTTATGTGATTCGACAAACAGTACCATCAATCTATCTTCCCACAATTAGGACTGAGCTCGTTAAGACGTTCGAACAGGAATGATTTTCTGGAAATGAATCAGAAATCTGCAAGAATTGTCAGCTTGCGAAGATGTGCAGGCTGAGCGACCCAGGGTTCGATGGCCCCTGTAGCGGGGACAAGAAAAACAGCAGTAGACGAAGAAAAGACCGCTGTCCGATACGATCTTTTCGTGCTAATAATTATTGTATTAATTACGGCGAGGGAAGCGTGCGCATCTACGACGTTTCGAAGATACAAACGTGAGCGTACGCGCGGAAAGAACAGAAGAACGAAGCTAGATAAAGCAGAATAGAGAATACGAAGAAGAAGAAGAAGACGAAGAAGAAGTAGAAAAAGAAGTTAAGTTGCGAGCGTACAAGTGTTTCGCACAAGAACGCTATACGCGACGAGGAGGACAGAACGAGCAACTAGGCAGCAGCGTTAGACATTAGCGGAGCCGCATGGGTGAGACTGACTTATGTGCCAGATTTCCTGTGATACCAATAGTGAGGACACGCAGTGAAACGCGTGGGACTCGCTGCCAAGACACGCAACGTCTGATCGAGTGATCTCCATGCAATTAGGATTCGTACGCGCGGATTATTTTCGCGCACTACGCCGACGACGACTGTGGCAGATTACAACCAGTGCGGCGCGGCGTGCCTCGAGGAATCATCATGTTCTACCGGTTTGAAATTCATGATATTGTTAACGGAAGACTGTGTCTGCAAAGATAATAGAGAAAAAGAACACCGGCCTGAGCCCTTTTGTAGGAGACCTATCATGGTGGTTCGTTTTCTAATGAAAATATGTTTACCGAAAAGACTTTTGTCGATTCGAAAAAATTTACCGCGCTCTGCTGTTCGATCATTGTGACTTTTCATCCACCTATCGATTCAAAAACGCGTTCGTTATAAAAAAGACTTCTGTAATTTCTTTTATTCTTCTGTTCTATCGTTCGTAGTCTACATTTCGTCGGCACGATAATATGTACATAGTTTTTGTTAAATAAACTTGACTCTTCTCCCATCGGAGAAAATTTGTGCTCGTGAAAGTGGAAGCGGTTTATTCCCAGCTAATCCTAAACAAACTTAAAATTCCCGAAGCGTACTGAAATTGTATACCCGAACCGAAAATTGAGCATCACGACGAAGATAGAGACTGTGGCCGACGCGTTCATACAGTTGTCCCGGCAATTTCGCAGTAGTCGTGCATCAAAAGTTGCGTTTTCTCGTGCCGGCAATTTGTCTGCGAGCATTCCCGATTCCCATAAAGATACATGCCCGATTATTTTGGCCGCGGACCGGTCCGGTCCAACAATACGGAGAATGTTAGGAGCGTTTAGGGGGCTGACAGAAACGCACCGGTGAGGAAGACTAATCTTCGCGAAAATCCGTAATAAGCGGCGGTCTCCGTCGCGGCACATGTCGCGGGTACGCGTGGGACTTGTAACGAGGACATGCAGACTCGACCACGGTCCTCAGAACGTGCCGCGTACGCATCGGTCACGCGTGCCAGCTAAGATTCGAAGCGGAGAGACGCGCGCGCAGAGTACGCAGCCGGTGCGACGAAAGCTCACTGCCAAATTCCGCGCGTTCTCACTCAATCTTCGGCCCCGACCTTCGACCGTGATCGCATTGATAGCGTCGATCGACCCGTTGCGAGATTTTCCACTGGGAAGGTCACCAACCCCGAATAGACACGAGATGCCTCTCCGTCTCCTGGCCGGATTAAAATTAGACACCCCCGACACTTTCAGACCTGTCGTTCGATAGACATGAAAATCTTATGGGGACTTGTCGCCAAACAACGCGATCCCCGTAAATTCTCTCCACCCCCGCCATCTGTGTTTTTATTGTTTTATTGCGCTGGTAAAAATGGACGGTCCGCCGCTTTCGACTGGCTGCAGCTTGCTATAATTATACACTGTGGTTTGATAATTTTTTCACTGTTTTACACCAGTACAACAACACGGAGAATTTTATGTTTCTTATTGTATGCATATATCTAGCCATTGATTATCGGGAGTTCCGATAATTAAAGAATTTTGTTCGGAAGAAGATTTAATAATGCATAACCATGTATTCGAAGTAACAACGTTCGAAGAATTAATTCGGCACACGTACTACAGCCAGGAAAAGTGTTGGTAGACTCGCGTAAGGCATAAAGGCTGTTTGTATTCACCCAGATGCAGATTTGATGCGTTATTCATAAAACTGCATCTATTTAGAAACTATGTAGATTCATGAATAACTTACATGAATATCTTTTGTTAACACTTACTCTCGTGCCTTATGTGGAGTGCACGAATACTTTTGCTGTCTACTGTACGTATAGATAGATCGTTGGAAGCCTACGCGTTAATTCATTCATATTTATTACATAACTCTATTAAATAATACACCGTTGGTTACAAACAATTCGAGAATGTTCTGATATTTATTGCCTCGATTAAAAGTCACAAAGGAACTTACATAAAATCTTTAGAATTTTTCTATGAATTTTTATGAGCTCTATAGGCTTCATTGTTAACTTCGTTTACCGCAGTCTGTTCATTTTTCCATTATCGCGCTCGAAATACCCACAAACCTAACCCCCTTCATGCATAGATAAAATTGTACTGGAATAGAGATTGTTTGAATCTTTGTGAATAATATCTGGCCACTTTTCAATTTAGCAAATAAATTCTTGAAATCGTGCCGGCCGTCGATTAGACATTTTCACAGATTTTCAGGGGTTTGGAAGTGCAGCTAATGCAAGGGTGTGCAGTTCAGGAATAGTAAAGACTCTGTTGATAAATTGAAATCAACTGCGTTGTGAATCTCCGTGAGGGAAATAATCCGGTGTCGCTCGTGGCCGATGCGCGTCGCGTCCTAATTAAGCAGATCATTAGCGTCATCGCGATGCGACCGGCAGAAAACACCGGCGAATTGCAACGCCCGCTGGCGCATACCGTTACGCGATGGCTGCGAGCCGATATGGTACCCTGACTAATGCGACCGCGGCGTTGCACCTTGCAAATTGCAGCAGACCGCGCGGGATGCACTGGTGCACCTATGGACGAAGAAAAACTAGCTGGGCCCGATTTAAGACCGGAGGAGCTCTGTGTTTCTCGGTGACGACTTCCGACGATCCTCGTGGCTGATCCCTCGACACCTGTCGCTCGTAAACGCGACGACGTGTCCGGTTATTTATTCCGAAATGTTTTGACACCGCCCGGTTTTATTAATGCTCTCCGGCCGCCGGCTCTCGTTTTGCAGAAATCGCTTCGCCCGTATCCCGACCGCATTCGGCACGAGTGCGAAATTTACGAGCGCGAATTCACTCGACGATCCACTCAATTCTTCGCCAAATGGAAGAACGGATCCATAGATTATTAGGAAATTCATTCTCTCCGGTTAGTATTCGCGCGAGGAATAATTTCATTCACTTATATTTTAATTCGTAAAAGGCACAGCCTGCATAAACAAATCGTTGATCCTCCGGAAAAGATAGAGGATGTGCAAAACAAAGAACAAAAGGAAAATCCGAGGGCATCGCAACGTTTCCCATGGAAGGTGTGCTATCTGAAACGTGTGTTTGTCAGGAAACTCTTTTCAACGGCAAACAGTTCCATCTCGAAGGTGCCCGATGCGGGCTCGGAGGTGGTCCTGGCAAGGGTAGGTTCGAAGGGCTCGTCCAAAAACGAAAAACAAACCGCTTAATAGAACGGCGAATTCCAGTCATTACTATTTCCCTGAACGCGGCTCCGGTGTTACGGAAAATTTCAATTTTCCGCTCGAGGTAATAGATAATAACGCGAATATTTTTCCGTGTGACGGAAGTCCTCCCGTGGACAAAGGATTCTTTCTCTTCTGGCCGTGTCCATGCCAGCCCTCTCGTCATCCCTCAGGCCTCCTCTCGTTCGTTCGTTCGTTCGTCGTCCAGCTCTCTTTTGCCGAGGGACAGAAACACACCGACGCGGCGTCGAGGCAGAGAGGCTAGAAGGAAAAAAAGGAGACGGACAGAGTAAGAACGGAGGCGGAACAAAGTGGTGACGGCGCGGCGGCAGAGAGCTCGAAACAAACAAACACTGAACTCGCGACCAGAGAGAGAGAGAGAGAGAGAGAGACTTGCATACATAGCACATACGACACACCGGGCGGTTACATTCACTACGTTGACCCTCTATAAATATGTATAGCCAATATCCGCTTACGTATTCGCTCGTAGCGACCAGCAATATCGTCATGCAGATCCGCGAAGGGATTGGATCGCGGCTGCCAGCGGCCAGAGGGATCGACGTGTGCGATTCACAGATTCCGTGGATCCTTCCAGGATGACCACCGACCTGTACGAAAAGATTTAACCTGTATGCGTTTGACTCCGACCTCTTTCGAGTATAAAAGTATTTTATTATAGAAGACTGTTCCGTTAATTAGTATTTTATTTAACAGATACAGCGGAGCTTAATCGAGAACACGTTGACGATATATATTGAAATTTAGCGGAACAGAAGATTTGTAGAGTATTGTAAAAACAGAAAGCCGGGTACCACGTAAAAATCTGGATATTCCAGAAAAATCGGCAGATGAGGAATGCGCGGAAGAAGTCCGAGTATGAAGAATCGATATCCTGTGGTAAGAAGCGATAGTGTCGCCCGAGAAAAATTCGCCGGGAGTCTCTGGTCCCGGAGACAGAGCGGCAAAACAGGGCCAACGGATGTCGAAACGTAGAAAGAAGTCCGCGGTGTGTGGTAGGCGTGCGTTCACGCCTACTAATTATGCTTCTAGACGCCGGTTCCCCATCCCCGGCGAGGTGTTCTGGGTGCGGTGACTGCTAACGAGTAAAACCCACACGGTATAGCCAATCGAAGCGGCACGCCAGGGTTGAGAGTGGTGCGACCAATGCGAGAAGGGGTAGAGACGGTCCCCCGAGGTGAATCTTCAAGGTCCGTCGCGAAGAAACTGGCCCCCGGTTCACCTCTCGTCTTGGGGCCCGCGTGGGTCCGTTCTAACGTGTCCGGATACCAGCCGTCTGCCGCTCCGAGGTAATTACGACAGGGTTCTCTTCTCTCCGCTGATGCTTGCCTTTGCTACCTCTACTGCCTTTGCCTCGCTGCTACCTTGGACGCTGGAGCTGCTGCTTCGAGAACAGAATGACAAAAAGCCGTGTCTTAATGCAAACGCGCCGGCTCGGCCGTAACTCGTTAATTATAGACCGTCCCTGATTGATCCGCGGCCACTTCGCCTCGGTATCCGCGGACGGATACCACAGGCTGGTTTGCGCCGACACCCTGTCGATATTCGTGGCGGCACGCGCGACCAAAAGGTCCCCAACAGACATACACAGGAAAAAATTAATTGAAAAATACCTACGGAGCCGACTGGACCGCCTACGTGCGTGACGACCAACACCACTACCCGAATTAGACTTGTTTACTCGGTACGCGGGCGACAGGATGCTGCTTTTCGTTCACCCTCATATTTTTCTAGCCCATTTTTCACTATTGTCCTACTGTTGTATACCAACGATAAGATTCTCTCTAGCATTAGTAATCACTCATGTAATCTAAGCGTTTCAGTTCGTCTCTCTATCTTCAGTTCGACATCCTATCTTCTATTACTCATCCTTGAACTTCATCCCTATGATCCATCCCTTACTGACCATTAGACCTAAAACAACCCCCACCTTACAGATCTTCTGAATTGTACTTAATAAATATACACATATCAAGCATCCGGAATACAACACTACTCAGCAATGAAAGTAACGACAAAAAGCAGTCGCCGAAGATCCTTCGGCCTGATTCGACTACAGCGGAGACCTATGGACGCGAATTACCAGCGAGGTAGACAAAGCGTGAACACAGTCCGGGAAAATGCTGAAGTCTCTGATTTGATTTGCCGCTACATTGTTTCTGGTTCTCTGGAAGAACCCCCGCGTTCCGTCAGCGATATCCACGGCGTTGTTTTCCTGGACTTGGACAGGCTTTCGTCGCCTATCACGCCGATCTACGTTGCGCGGCAAGAAACAGATGGGTTGGCTGACGTGCGTTGCTGCTCGGTGTACAACGTACTCTACATTAATTTTCCGTTAGCCGCGGTTCGGTTACGGCGAAACGATCTCTCGAAGCGAAAATACGTTTCACTTCGATTGGCTTGGTGCGAGCGAGGTGGAGACGGTCACCGAGTACGATGGAGAGAGATCATTATCGATACGAAACGAAACGAAGCTCGCCGCGGTACCCTTCCTTGGTTAGTGCCCGTTCCTCTCTGGCCCTCTGTGTTCCTTATGCCTTATAATACCCGCGCTGATGTCGTCGCGATTGTGACAAAAAATGACGCGTATCCGCCGGAAGCGGTCTTCCTCCCTTCGGTAGCCGTCCATTACTTCGTACTTAGGCTCTCTTTTTCCCCCCGGGGCCTCTGCGGAGAGATGATTCGTCGTTTCGTGGACGGCCGAGCCGCGAATCGACGCATCTGCCACCGCCGTGACGAATTCGACGGCGAATTAATTGATCGTGATCTGACGCGACTTCGGCTCTTAGTCCTCTCAGTCGTCGTAATCGCTCCGACTGACTCCGAACACTATATCCAGACGTCTACCTGTCGTCCAGACCCCGTGTAATGAACTGCCGGAATTTTGTAGCAGGACCGAGGCTGTCTCGGACATCAACTTCGATTCGGCGTCGAATCGCGGCTGGAACTCCTCGCGAAGTCTTTTTGCCGGACCAATGCGCTTCGTAATCGAACCACGTTATATCGATCGTTATGACCTACATCGTGGAAATATTTGATTTTCTAGTATGATTCAAATTAGTAATTTCGATTTATCTGTAGAAATACGCGCAATCTATTGACTCGCAAGCCGTATCGCCTTTGGACGACTCAGGACGAGCAGACAACAGTTGTGACGATCCCCTCGGCCCATAAATAACTCGTTAGCCTAGTAAATTTTCAGTTAGCAAACGTACAATTACTTCACGCGGGTGTGTTTCATCAAGCGATCCGGATCGGCGGACACCGTTGAATAATTCAACGAGAGCGCTGGCCCGTCCGATCAATATTCGCTAATTCGTAGGTAAAAAAAACGCGGGACTGTGTGTGTGCGCGGGTTTGGCCAGAAATGGTGTAAAGAAAATCGTGAACCGTTGTTGCTGTCTGTATAGAGCGTATATAGTAGAGTCGTTTTGCCGTTGGTGCTCGCCCAGGCCAATTATACACGTGCCGAACCGAGACGGATGAGTCGAACGTTACCGGGGTCGTGGCGTTCGAGAGGGTAACAGGTGGTCGAGCAGGAAACATAGGCTATATAAGAGCAGATACTGGCCGACTGGTTAGCATAACAATTGCACCAGCTACTGTGCTGCTAGCGAGCGTGGAATGATTTATGCGTAGGAACGCGCATCGCGTTCACACGCGCAACAGACGCGAGCACCGACACACCAAAGGCTTTTCACTATTTCTTGCGGCCACGTCGATTCCTGCGAAAACCAGAGGAAAAGTCTTCAGGGAAACCAGCTTGCCGATCGATCGGCACGCTGTCTGGGAAAGCGGGAACTGTCACATGCTTGCTGCGAGGTCTCCTCATCTAGAACAGCAAGCGTGCTTGAATCGGACAACGAATGATGTACCAGTGTGTAGGATGGCAACTTCAACAAATTATGGTACAAGCGATATCTTTATTTAATAAAATCTCCTTATTTATAACTGACGGCGAGATTCAGACTGGCCATCTCGATGCTTTTGGCCCTCTTCTTTAGCCAAAGCTGGTCATCGCGAGATCGGTCTTTGACAGTTGCCGCACCATGGTGACAGGATCGACGATCTTTTCGATGAAACAATCGGATCCTTTGGTCGCACACATAGACACACACGCACACGTCCGTGCCTGTTCCTACAAGTGTAACCAACAGCTTTCTAGAGTATCCACGAAGATGCCAATGATCCCTCTAAAAACCAGTACTTTAAATTAGAAGCTGATATACGAGTATCTCGTGGCGGAATCGAGGCTCGGATTGCCGAAATTCTCACCAGGATAAGAATAATGGACCGTGTTAGGGTGTTTCCCGATGGCAATCTTAATAACTATCCATTCCGCGGGTAATGCTCGAATTACGTATGGTAAACTACCGCGGGATTTAGAAGAGGAGGACGAGGTAGGTGGCAGAAGTGGAAGACGAGGACGATGCTATCGATATTATGGATGTTATCAGATCATTATGCGGCGAGAGTACAAGACGAGGCAACCGAGCCTCTCTAGTCCGCTGAATTATGCATAATGATGCGCTCGCGCTCGAACAATGACTGGCCCCCACCGCCGAGTATTGTTCGGCCCCTGGACACACAGGGGAACCTACGACTATATAAAAGTGCCACGGAAGATGCGCCGTCAAGATCGTCAGGGAAACAAATGACGCTGGCGGGCCTTTTAATTGCAGCACCTGCTCCGCTTTGCGCGCAGTGGTCGTCTTCTTCGCCACCACTTCGTCCTCCTCGTCGTCGTTCCGTTCCGTACAGCCCCGGCGAAAACGCGGAGGTGATAATTTTTCTTCTACAGCTGGTCGATTTCGTTTCGAGGCACCGAGTCATTGACGAGCCCGCTCGTAAAAACCGGCTACCTTGTAAGGTAGACGCGAAACGTAAATGACCCGCCGCTCTTAAGACCAGTTTTTGCGCTCATCTTCATTATTAAACCGCTATAGTGTGCCCTCGTTAGAAAATACACACTGCGAGCAGCCCGGGGGACAGATAACGAGGGGTAGGACCTCGTTTCTACAGTTAACGCCGATCTTTCCACGCTCCGCAACCAAATAATACCGATTCCGAACGGTATTGACGTTGAACCGATGAGAAATAAATAATAACTTCATTAATTACGATGCTCCAAATTTCACGTGATCGATTACAGTTTTCCGGGCCAGATGCGTCAAAAAGGTTCACAAATGATCTCCCGAACGATCACGAACGACCAATCATCGACGAGATATTTATTTTCTATTATTTCGTGGGAATCGAGGCAACGCGCAGCTTGTTCCCGAATTAGGAGCCTCCGGCCGATAGCGGATTTTTATTTTCTGCGCTGCCTTTCCATCAAGCAACCCCTCACGCACCTTTCCTCCTCCGGAGGGTGAATCTTCCCGGCTGTCATGTGTCTATTAACGGCACCGGGCTTGGAAAGCTTGCGTGACAGCGAGCCTTGGATCGGTTATCATTCGACAGGTACCGTTTATTAACCTATTTAGATACACCTCGATTCTCGCGCCACGTTCGGAAATCGGCAGATGGATGTAGATGGATGTGTGTCCGCAATCTAGCAGAGCTGCAGGCAATCGCGATCAAATTGCCTGGGCTGATGATGCTCGTGTATCGGGACTGTCGGCGCAGAATCATTCGGGCTAATGACACTATTCTACAGAATACTGTGATCGTGCCGCGAGCCTCTCGCCTGGTTTCGATCGACGCGATTTCTAACAGCCAGCCTCCTTCATCGTTATCTAATTATTGGTAGGACATCCATTCGTTGGGACAAAAATATGTTTGGGTGAATGATCGGAGAAGAAAAAACAGCGTTTGCGATCCAGAAATTTTTCCATTTTATTTAGACGGCCATCTCGTTGGTCTGATCATTGACAATACACGGGGAGCATGTCAGGCGATAACGATCTCTTATTTTCAGCGAATCAGGGCAATGTTGCGAAGTCACGCGGCTTCGCATTAAGAAACAGGAAGTCGATTTCTAAACGATCCCGTCGGAATCATTAAATGGTGCCAATTAAAAAAGATAATGAGCGGGATTCATTACTCTCGCGAACAAAGATTCCATGCCCGTTTGGAGAACGGCTCTCTGTGTCGAGACGCCGACGGCGCGTCGTCGTCGCGACGCGAAACGATCGCAGGAAAACCGCGCCGCGGCTCTGACGCAACGAAATCCAGTCGAATAGCATCCACAATGGACGCAGATCGAGAACATCGCTATTAAAGATAATAGAATGTGTAGAGCAATTTTCCCACAGTCACAGCGGCGAAAACGCGCCGGCTTTCCTACCTTTCACCTAATACCACATTTCGCGTGTTCTGCGTTCGGTCGCGAAATCTACAATTGAATTCCGCGGAATCATTGTCTCCGACGAAGATGGAAATATACGGTCTCGTTTGGATCTACCGGGCACGCCTACCGTTATCCATAGAAAATCGCATTATAGTCTTGCCTTTGCCTGCGGCGTGCACATTTTAACTTTTCCGCACCGATGCCGGAAAACTGGATTTCGATCTCTAATTTCAATTTTCTTCCAATTCACTGAAAACGTATTATATTTCAGACGCAAAAATCTATCTATCGTAGATGATCCACATAGGGATCGAAATGTTGAGTTAAGTTAATTTGCAAACTTGCTGTTAGTCTATAAATGATCGAACAATGAATATCTAGTATATTATTGCACATTTTATTAGAACTACACGAATGAAGTAAAAGTCTGAACCAAGTTTTCCAAGATTCTTAAAAGACTGTGCTGTTTAGGTTGTTTTATTCTTAAGCAATAATTATTTAGAATGGTTTGGATTTACGAGTGAAGGAATTTCAAGGCAATGTTTTTCGGCGGCGTCCTGAGGATGGTTAGTAAAAGGAAGAAAGTGTTTGTCCTGTTGCGTAGATTATTCGGTCAGCCGGTTAATTTGGTAAATCTTAACCCGAGGTAGAGGACGCGCGATTTTCCGTGCCCCGGCAGGCCAAACTTTTTCTCCGCTCGCATTAAACGCTGACACGAACGCCGGCAACTTTTCGCCACGCACGCCATAGTGTCACCGATCGCATGCTAGCGTGCGGTTAGACGACATTTCAACGCAGTAAACAGGGAAACCTTGTGGTCTTTAGCTGAAACTGGAGTTCAGTAAATAACGTCTTTCCATTCCTGCGCTCGGAGGTTCGAAATAACCGAATGCTTCTGATTTCGTAATTCCTTTTTCTTTCAGACACTTTCTTTGAAAAACTACGTATCTATAAGTAAGCATAAGATATATGCTACTAAATTATGTTTCCCAAATATTCAGGAGAATCAGAACCTTTTTTTTCACATCGTTTTTGGAGTCTTCCGATGTAGAAGGTATACGGCTGTATGCTTGACGCTCTAAATTCGAAGTGAACAGCAAAAAGAATTTTTCGAATGTCCGATTAATTCCACACGAGAGGGGGAACACTCGTGTATATCGCGGAGAACACGACGCTCCCACTGAAACACGGTTTTAATTACTTTTCATACTTTCGTGCGATAAACGAGGCGTTGACTATCCGTTCGCTGATGTCAGGGGGCGCGAAGGGCACTATGCACGCGCCGCAGCTTTTAAATAAACGGCTGTCTTCCCCTTTGACTTCACGATAATGAGTTTGTTTGCATTCCAATTTGAAGAAGTTTAACGACGTTCGTTAACCGAAGCGAGCCGCGGCCGCGGCACCGTCGTCGAACCGAATTCGCTTTCACCGATTCCCGGAACACAGAAGTCATTACACTTTCTTCGAATTGATCAGGGAACCGTGATAAATCCCCCCGGTGGATTATCTGGATTTCAAAACTTGACACTTCTCCTTTCGGATCCCGCCGTTCGAAACAATAAAACGCTCGATGCGGAAAAGAATGCTTCGTTACATTGATATTTTTATAAATTATAGAAGCGGAGCAATTTGCGACGTAAGATTTCGCAGATATTGATAACGGAACAAAAGGAAAGGGGAATGGAAAGTGCTAACGCAAACCGTGGCCGAGATTTTTATTTGAAAAATAGTCGACACGGACAGATTCGAGCGCCGTCATTTTTAATGCGGCCATCAGACGGTGTCATCTTAGAGCACGGGGTTCGAAGTTCGCCTGGGGTCGTGTTATTCTTAACCAGGGGCCTCTTGCAGACAGCATAACTGGCCCGAAGGGAGCCGGTCTCGCGCGAGGGGCATTTCAAAAGGGAATAATTCGGAGCCTTTTATTTCACGGTCTAATTGCGGCAGCGGCTGCGTTCCCGAAGTCGTCCAGAAATCCACGAATGCCTCGATGTTACGGAATCGTAATAACGCGCCGCTTTCCGAAACTTTCCCCGAAACGTGCGTCCTGATTAAACACAATGAACACAGCGCAACACAATGGAGTAATAATATCCCGGGACGGCGCGAAATTCGCGTGTTGAATGAAAAAGTTATCAACAAGCGAAATTCCAGTGAATTCCGACAAAAGCATCGAGTTAGGCTAGAGCACCGGGGGAACCGGGGAACCGGGGAACCGGGGAAGGGTTGGAGAGAGAGATGGAGAGAGCGGAACCAGGGGGTGAGGGCGAGATTGAAGAATGAAAAGTACCGAACACACGCCGTGTGTGTTCGGAACAAGTCGCCGTGCCGCGCCGGCCAGGTTTCTATCGTACCCGGCTCATTATCGTTGTAATTATCAGGCAAAGAATATAATGTGAGACGGTGGCGTGTCAGAATGCATTCAATATCGGGCCTCCCTTATACGAAGTTGATCCCCGTGTCTGCGTGGAAGTCGTACGAGCAACTCGGGGGAAGGAAAACAGGCTCCCGTTTCAAATAAAAACCTTGATTTTCGAGGGAGAAAAGTTACGCCACGCCAGTTCTTTTTCTACCCGTTCCTATCGCCACACATGGTCTGGCGATGTCGGGGCCTCCCTGGACGCCATCTTGATTCGTTAGCCGCGGTCATTTCATTTACCAGTATTCCTACTCCCCTCGACATTAATCGCGGCTCGATAAAATATTTCGATCCAACGATCTTATATGAACAGTATGTAATAGGTTCGATCTCCCGTTCCTCATAAAAGAACGCGGAAACGTTTCCAGCGAGCAGCGATGCCAGCCATTGAAAAAATTGTTTATTGCACGCGCTTATCAAAGTCACCGAGAGTTCCACTGCAATTGAATCGTCCGTAAACATGCAACAGACAGTGTACGAGCCTTCGGACAATGGGTAGGCAACACCACTACACGCAGGCCGGATTCCGGGTCAGTTCTGACAGGTAGTGAAGTTTCTTTCGCACAAGTTTCAGCGCAAAGTTTTCCAAGAGATTTTTGCACCACTTGTTTCTTATCTGGCTGACGGGAAACGATACTGCCACACAATAACCCCACCAGACAGGCATTCCCTGTCTGAAATAGATTTGCAATAGCACACAAGTCGCCTTTCAACAGAGCGGTGGATGCGCTCAGCCATTTCTGCAATACAACTTTTTCTTTCGAACAATCTCTGGATATAGTTTTCGATGTGGAACTTTCGAAACAAGATATTTTTTTACGATATTATTAGAATATTCGTCAATTATTTTGAAGAACCTCAGTTTTACGTGTTTTTATTTTTCCAATTAAAATGGTTCAAGTTATATGAAGATTTCTCGGTTAGGGCGACGCATATGAATAAACCAGGGTAGTGCGGTTGATTTTTTGATTCGTTGATCAACGTAAAAGGAGGGCTAGCTCCTCGTCGGATCGATCGTAGCGGGGAGCTGCGTCTCCGCCGCGAGGAATCGCTCGGAAACGCGAGATATATTGACCGGACCGTTGTATCACGGAATCCGTGCATTAATAACCCAGCCGGTCTTTAACCCGTAAACTTTGAAACTCGGACGGGGTGCGATTAAGAGGCTTCTAGGGTCGTTTCGTGCTGGCCACCCCCTTTACCCACCCTCTAAACCACCCACCAACCCAAGCTCGAGTCGACCGAACGGAGGAAGTTATAGATACCTTGGATCGAAGAGTTCGCGTGAGACGTCGGGGGAACGATCGTTTTGACGATTGCGATTTCGCTCAAGGCGCACCGAGCTATCCAGTCAACGAGACAATTAGAGTGCTTTATAATATCGAGGCTGATATCGGGCAATCTAATTGCGGCTGCTAATTGCGCTGCTGCGATTCCGCTCGCGGATCCATCGATTCGAGGGCTTCCCTAGCCACTTTTGCAAATTGTTTCCATGCGCGCACATCAACGTGCTGAACGTTCTGCTCTCATTTCCCTTTGCGTTGTTCGTTAACGTTTGATTCGCCATATCAATTATTATCCGGTGCGCAACAACTGAAAATATATATGTTATAATAAATCCTTTATCTCCATAGAACAGTTTTCCTTGAGAATTGAGCATCGACGAAGAAAGTGTAATATTCGTGCGAAAAAGTACGTGGCATCAATTTAACAATGACGCAAGATCAAGCAGAATCTCGTCGTCCCGTTTCAAATTTGTCGCGCGTCGTCTCGAAAACGAAAAAGTACAAAGTCGTCTGCTTGAAACGCGACCGAGGCCGGGCAATTTCAGAATCCATCGCGCCTCAAAGGACGAACGCACTTTTCCACGTGAAATTCTCGCGTCCTCTGTTCGCGCCCTAAATGCAGCCGAGGCGTCACGCTCGTTCCGCTCCGCTCTTATTGCAAATTCTTCTTTTCCGCGCGCGCTCGCTCGCCAACACACCTGGGACAGGATGTTTCCTCGCGGGAAAAACGGGGGTCCTGTTCGCTTCCTTATTCCCATGCATAGCTCTCGATGTCGCTAGACGACCCTGTTTAGCGTGCCGGCTCGTTGTTCGAGGCAGATAATATTCAATTTCACGCGCCTCTGCGGCAATTTACGCGTCGCCCTGAAAACCATCGCTTTTACGCCGCTGTTAGGCTGCGGTTATACTGGATCCGATTTCCGATTTTCGTCACACACACCGCACGATATTAGATACCTCACCCTTCGAAATGAGTACAGGCAGAATTTTTCACGATTTTTTCATAGAAAGTTACAAGAGTTCGAATATGAACAATCTACTGGATAACATTGTGAAATACATTAAAATATTGTTATTTAATAAAATCATTTTTAGTGATCGTTTAATTCAGACGCATTAAGCGTGAATTGAAAAGGACCCGGTAGGTGTGGAGACAGATCGGTAATCGCGTCGAGTGTAACCGCGCCCTTACCGGGAAGAGGATCTTGGAGAAAAGTAAAAAAGGATGCGGCTCGAGCCAGGTTTGAACGTGCTCGTTTCCGGCGTTCCCCTTGTCTCCTTCGATCCTCGCGGAGCTTTACTGCCTTCCGAGGCCGCGTAAACGGCGATAATTGCGCACGCAGTTGCAGAAAGGACGCTGGGAATCGCGTGCATTCCCCGTGAACACGTGCACATAACCGGAGCCGAGAACCAGGGGGCAGAAGTTCGGACTAGGAATAGGCGATGCCGTTTTACAGCCGCGTAAACCGCCTGAAACGCAACGTTGGTTAACTGCGAGCGAGTTCGTACGACCAGCACGCCGCCAGATGCGTTACGAGCCACCATTTAGCCGGCCACCATCCTCTCTATCTCTTTCCCTCCCCCTCGCTCTCTCTCTCTCTTTCGTTCTCTCTTCAACGGCTTGTCAATTATTGAAATGAGCTAATTATCGTTTTCTCGAGCCTCGCGGCGAACAGCTGCACCTTGCGCGTTCTCGAACGTTTAGACGGGAAGGGGAGAGGCTCCCGCTTGTCTGCAGAGTGCACCGGCGCGGCGTGCTGCAGCGCGTGCTACGCGTCGCGTCATTATCCTTCAGAATGCAACGGCTGCACTCGCTGCTCCTGCGACCGGCTATTCAAGCTCTTTCGGAAGCGCGAGACCGCTTTCGTCGAGCACCGGCGATCGTCTGTGCGCACTTTCACTGCCTCTTCAACGAGAGATGCGTCGTCGTTTCTTCCAGGCTTAAGGATTCGTTTGTACGCTGATGGGTTTACGCGTTACCCGTCGTTATTTAACACTTGCACGCCCCAGACCGTGTCGGCCCGTTCCAGTTAAACAGTCATTTAACAACAGTCATTCTGTATATTTTTGCTAAACTGAAAAATCAATTCTTACTACAATCCAATAACCACACCAAACTTTATGAAGACCCTGCTAGACATGAGAATGTTAGAAAATTTATTTTCACGTTAAATCAGTGGTTCGGATTTTGTGCAACTTTTATGGCCACTAACGAGCCACTGAATTCACGAGTGCAGCCCGAGGTTTGCAAATAATGTTTTTCGAAATCGATTCAGATCGTGGAGGAAGACGTTCGCAGAACCAGGTTCCCCGGGTATTGAATTCCGGGTAATCTTCGCAAAGACCAGGTGATCCGAGCGGGTAAGACGTCGCGTAGAAGTCTGCTAGATCTGAGGAAGGGGGTGAGGGGTTGAAATCGTTCGACTAATGGAACAAGAACTGAGGGGTTCGCTGGAAGAACCTTATTTCGCTCGTTTATCCGCGGAGTGCAGATTCTTAATAGAATACTCGATGAATGTATTTCTCTTACGAGACTAAGGCCGGTTACGGGAGACATCGGGCCGAAGGGGGAACCCTGGAGAAGAGGACAGGGAACGGAGGAAGGGGGCACAGGAGAGAAAAAGGGGGAGAGGGTGGGTCTCAACGCGATAATAAATCTGTGCTTAGCTCTGCGACAATGGGCCGGACGGAGAGAACGGAAAGAAGGGTTTAAGCCGCGTCCTACTTACGCGACGGGAATACTCTCAAATGGATCGTACCCGGCGGCCAAATTAATCCACCGGGAAAACGAATTTCGCGAATGATTGGACCAAAGCGACGACAGTAGACGCCTTCGATTCCAGTTTCTTACAAGAATAGACTGCCACTGTCTTCGGCTATCCTTTGACTGAGGTCTACTGTCTTTGGCTTTGTCCCTCGATGGCTACGCCAATTCCGACGATCTTAATTGGTAGGCTATTGTTCGATCATTTTACTTCCCTCTCTGTGTTTTAAAACTCCCTCTGAATCTCTTTTATTTTAGTAAAAATTATAGACGAAAGTTTTTCTAATCAAAGTTATACGGCAAGTGAAGAAATTGAATTTTATGGAGCTTCTTTGTGACTCTTGCGTCGGGGAAACACAGGCTAGAACAAGAGGGTTTCCAGTTTCGAGAAATTCCAGATCGAACGGACCTTTAATCGCGCATTAAATCGTTCATAGCAGGCTTTAATGCCTTCGAAGAAAAAGCAAGATAGCCTAGGCCGCAGATGCGGCTCAATCAGTGTCGCATACTTGAGGCCGCACGCTCGACCTAGCCAAGGTCGGCCAAGAGCTACCTGCATTCTACGTGTTCTTGTCTTACCCTGGTATAAGGCAGGTGATCCCCGGTGTTCAGGTAAGCAGCACGGCTCAAGGAGGGTGACACTGAACCGACGACATTTTCTGGATACGCGGAGAGATTCTCCTGTTTGTTGATCCCCTCCTCTCATCGGGATCCTCTAACAATTGCAACACGTCCATCCACTGAAATTTTTAAAAATTTCATTCACGACACTTCTGGATCGCAAATCCTTAAAATATTATTATTTAATGTGTTCCCTCAAGCTCTAACGTCTTTTTAACTATTTACGAGGATGACGAGAACTCTTGAAAGTAAACAATCCTTTCTCGAGAGACCAGAGTTCGGTTTACAAAAGATCGCCGACAGCGAGTATGTGTGAAACGAGCAGGGGACACCAGGAAAGCTCATCATTGTGACCGGTTGGAAACCGGTCGATGAGGTACGACGGGTATGTTCGAGAAATGCCGTCAGCCGGCCAGCTGATCCTGGGAACAACGCCCCGCGACCATTTCTTGCGAGAATTAGGCCTCCTTGATTTAAGGCCAGCCGCCGGGTTTCTCACATTCGCGAGGGGGCAGCTCCAATTCCGCAAATTCGATCGGGGCTCCTATTTAAATCGCCGTTCCGCTATTAATTCCACCCGTGCGTTGATACATTAACACCAGCTATCCGCTCTCTCGCACGCGCACACGGAGTTTGCGACTCGACTCTACTCTCAAACGCGCATGATTTATCATCCCGGAATTCCTCATTCGTCAAATTTTAATAGGATTTTTTGTTGGGCCCGGATTCCTTTCTTGGATTCCCGAAAAACGACCCAACCAAACGAAATACGTTCTTCTGCCTACCGAATCAATTTCGGAACATCCTCCTTCACTTTCCAATCTCGACAATATTTTTCACTGACCAATTGTTGCTGCATTCGATAATGTATCGGAAAGAAGAAGTGACGCGATTCAACGACGTTCCATAAAATAATAACCTCGAAAGAAATAGTTAAATTTCATCGAAGATAATTCATTATAGTATTTTAATAATTTAGTGTAAATTTCTCAGGTTTTGTTCATATAAGCTCAATAAGCCAATGTCATTCTCTGATCATGATTACTCCGAAATAGTAACTACGATGAACCTAGAACCATTATCTGCAAAGAAGAATAGTATCTGTGTGTGATCAGAGCTTTATTTTTAATTTAATTAATAATCATATTGATTGTTCCTCTCTACTTGCAGAAATCAATTTTTACGCACCGGAACGTGAATTGAGAACAAGAAGAAAAGCTATTTATAATTGTATTGATTGTTTCAATAATTCATTACTAAAATTTAAAATGCAACTACGCAGGATTATATTATCTACGCAGGAAAATTTTCCTTTAATAATAATAATAATACAAATGTCCTCGATCATCTTCCTTTGGTTTTTCAAATGATTTCTAACAATTGTGTAAGAGATTGATTTTTCAATTGCATTTCTGAGTGGTTCGAGCGACGATAATGTCTACGTTCAGGAGACGACGACATATAAAATAAAGCGACGAGCCGAGTCTATTATAATAAAGCGATGATCGTCCGGTTTCCATTTCGGAAATAATGGGTTTTGATTCGCTTTAATGGCGCAACTTGTCTCGCGGTGGGACACGGGCTCGGCAAGGATCGGGGTTCGGTGCGCCTCGGAAAAGAAATTCGTCGAATTGTTCGGTGTCAGCGTGTACAGGTGAGCGATACCGTCGTTTGAGAGGCCGTCGGCCGAGTAGTTCCCAAGACCGTGTGTCGATTGGTCGGGATTGTTTGCGAAATTCCTTCGATAGTATTCGATGAATCTATCGAGGCACGTCGTCCGCGATTCCAAAGGACTCGGTATGCCGGTGCCGGTCGTTAGGCTGGTCGTCTTTGCTATCGAGAGCCCGCGGATAAAACCGTCTTGGGAATCCCCTGGCCAAACCGTCGTCGCTTAGACGGTCGACCAGCCCCTCCTCTTAATTGTTTACGCAATCATTAACCTCGGTAAACCGTGCTCCATCCATCTGTAAAATTTTCGAGGCTGTACAATGTTTTTTCGTCGCTTATTTATCAACGCAACGAGCAGTTGATAATATAGAAAAGCGCCGAGGGACAATAACGATGCTCGAAACGAAGGGACAATTCTTACAGGTGTCCCAGACTAACTTTAAATAATCCTGGAGAGTCCTCGAGCTTCTATTTAGCGTGTCTGGGAGACAGTGAAAAGGATGATCAGTCGAGGATATTTATATTTGCTGGCTCAAGAAAGCGGAGTGCGCAAAATTTTTCAAGTGTACACCGAGGGTAAATACCTGTTAACAACCATTTCCGAAATAAACCATTCAGAAATTCCGCGAGCAATGTGCACGCACACGTATCTGCTCAGCACAATTGAATCAAAAGAAGTATTTCTGTTCTCCGTGTTTCACGGACGACAAGTGTTAACAAAGTGTTCGGAGTTCGGCACAGCAAAATCAAGCAAGACAGAAGCGGAGAGTACAAAGACCAAAATCAAAATCGCGATTTAAAAAGCAGCCCTTTAATCTCGGAGTCACGCGAATATCATTAGCGACCGCTGCACGCTGGTCTCTAACGAGGACTCCGAAAGAATGTTTCGCTGGGATATAAAAAAGAAAAAAAAGGATAAGTGACGAGGACAGATCTTCTTGAGAGGAGAATGCACAAAGGCCGCGCGTTTCGAGTGGAATTATTTTAATACGAGTCTTTCAACGGGGGTTTTCGAAATAATTGCGACGACAACTGAAAACGTCCCGCCGATAGACAGCTACACGCACTATACTCTTTCCACCCCTTGGCCAAAGGGGTGGCGAAATGGGGGTAGTATGTGTGGGTGGGGGCACGGGTAACTTCAACGTTCAAACAAATAGGAAGTTTGTTTGCCGGGTGTACAATAGGTGGAAACCGAATGATATGTCTAACTAAATACGTTACCGTACCGGTATCAAAGGGAGAACCGAACCTTTATGATGGTTTCTGGTTGGCCCGCGTCTCCGCAGTTTGCCGCTCGCCCCCTTCTGTGGTTGCACACGCGTACACCCTCACCTGCCCTTGCCTGTATCTCTCGGAACACCCGCGCATACACGCACACGAACACGTTGATACCCCACGGCTGTCGCTTTCCGGACGATGCATCAATTGCAAAATTGAAATTTCAGCATCAACAATAATTACTATTGTCACCATACCGACGGCTGCTTCGCGTTCGTTACCGGATCGAAAGCGGTTCTCACCGAGACCACCCCCTACACTCGCCGATACGTCGCGTCGTCGAGTCTGCTTTATTCGCTTCGGTTTCCACGAATCGCCGCGAACAATTTCATATTCCCTTCGTCGTGACTTTGTCTCCATAAAATCGAGCATCTACCAGATTCTCGAAATAATTGCATAAAATCTGGTTATGATTAATTGTGAGAGCCACGAATTAAATTCTACGCAAAATAAAGATACTCCAGCGATACTCCGAAGGGTTTGGGGAATTTCGGGTCGGGTCGGGAATTTTCGGTCGAGAATAGTCGGGTTCCCGAAAGCGAGATACGTTTCGGGTCCCGAAGAGATTTCGGGTTCTCGCAGAAGCCTGGTGTTTGGTCAGAATGTAGTCGGTTGAAGATGAGAACCGCTGAGAATTGAGAGCGTCAGGACGTGAAACTTTGCCTAAAGGCTCAGAAACATCGGGAAATACGTACGTAGCTAGTTAGTTGCTTCGGGGCGGGAACGCATCACCGTTTCCCGATGCGTTCTCCCCGGCCCCTTGCATCGCGTGTACCTACCATTTCCGGTTTATCTATCGAGCCGCTGAACGGTATGACAGCCAACCTGTCTAAACGCTAATATGTCAAAGGCAGGCGGGAGTACCGAAGACAACCGGAGAGCAGCGATTCTAACGACGACGGCGACGACGACGGTAACTGCTACCCTCGAAAAGCCCTCGTTTCGCTTATTTGGAAAGTCGTCTGCGACTCTCTCCTGCAAGCTTCCTTCCTTCCTTCCGAATGAAAGACTAAACGGAACCCCCAGCCCTAAAACGCGAAGATGCTCTTCACCCCCTTCGCTTGTTAACCGTGCACGCGCGAGACTCTTGGCAAATTGATCGCCTTGTTACGGACGAACGATTGTAGTAGTCAGTAGAAGATACTACATGTTAGAATTTTCGTATCTTCCAAAAATTCTCACTCATTCTTTCAATCTTCTAGTGACCCTTGGTATGTTTTTTTTAGTTTTGATTTTTCTTCTAGGGTAACGGTGTGTAGGAAAATGAAACGACGGCTGAGACAATTACTATCAGTTCCGTGGGTCTTCAGAATCCTTTTCAGAGTTCGGGGTGGGGTGGTTTGAAGAGGTTCCAACTATTTGTTCCCGAGTGGAAATCGATACCGCGATTCGAATTCCGCCGGCCACCTAAGACGATTATCGCTCGAAGGTAAGCTCTCACAATTAGAATCAACGCATTCATTCGTTGCCGAGTGGCGGAGAGAGCGGTGGCCCGGGCTCGCGAGACAAAAAGAGAGAGAGAGAGAGGAGTGGGGGCCTCGGGATCGTCTCCCGTGGGAAACCGTTCCTTTCGCGGCAGTAAGGACAGAGAGAAATAAAATAGTGAAAAAAGAGGCATGGCGGTTACGGTGGGTGGGATGGGCAGGGGGAGGACGAAGAAGGATGGGAGGATGAGGTGAGGGGAGCACAGGAGCTGGGAGGACAAAATCAAATAGAAGGAAGAGGGGATAAATAGCTGGAGGAGGTGGAGGAGAGGAATCGGAGGTGGATCGAGGTAAAAAGCTCGGCGACGAACGCGGCCGCGGTGCCTCCTGAAGAGAGATCACCTTTGTCGGCAGCCTTGCTAATTAGTTTACTAACTTATCGACTCGACCGTTCCGTATCTGTACACTACCACGAAATCCCACGGGGTCGGAGCATTGACAGTGGCTGTCACCATATGGTTGAGGTGTTGCGAAGCAAAATAAACCTCGAAATCGTTCGATTCCCCAGCGATGGAAAGAGAAGGAGAGAAAGAGAGAGGGAGAGAGAGAGTGAGTGAGAAGCAGAGGCGAAGAGAAGTTCACTACAACCCATCTGCTCGATTCGGGCCCCGATAGTCGCGTTCCTGGAGACAAATTAAGTTCTTGCTACTCGCGTGTTCCCTCGACGATCGTTCCTACCTGCTTGATATCCGGCAGAGTCTGGAATCGAGCATTATCAGCTTCGGCAAAGTAATTGGGTGATTAAGAACGAAAGCCGATTGACATGGGAAACGTCTACTACTAGCTTGAAGCATCGACAGTGATAAGAATAATATTGAAAAATTTCCAAAGGAAGCTGCTCAATCCTTTCATTGACATTTCCTTCTTTTCGATCCATCCACTTGAATGGCGTCACTCTTCAAGATAGAAGTAGCTCCTGGCTCACCTTTTCCCCCTTTTTTTAAAACCATCAGTTCTATTGTCAGCCATTCGGAACTTATTCCCGCGTAAGTTACTTCGCTTTTACAACCGGGAACAACGTTTCCACGGCATAGTTGGATATTCAGCAGCATGCGAACCATTATTCCCTTTATTCGCAGCCCTTACTTGATTCGCGCGACGAATTAAAAAGCAGGAAGAAGACGAGAAAGGGCGAAAGTAACGGGCTGCCGTCCTGCCGGCGAGGTGGAGCGGGCGCGTCGAAGCGAACCGATGAAATTCAGACGAGGGATAATTTTTTAACGTTATTACTCGGCCGGCCGTCCTGCGAATCGGTTCCCTCTTCTACCCTTTCCTCCTCACCCCTTCGTTGATTGGCAATTTCGCGTCTTGAATTTTTATCCAGCTCGTCGGAATCGGAGGGGATGTGTGAGAGAGAGCGAGAGAGAATGAGAGAGAGAGAGAGCTCCGGCAACCCCTTCGTTTTTAAATTATCCGCGAGATTAATCAAGGCGTCATTTTTCACGTCCAATTTGCAATAAAAAGAAACCGTGCCGCCACGACAGACCAAAGAGCAGAAAGAAGGAAAGAGACAGAGGGTGAAACTGGGGAGGAGAGCAACAGAGCACCGTTGGAAAAGTAAACCTTATTCTTAATTGATATATTTTGAATTAATTAATCCTTCCGGCCGGATGATCCGATGGCGACTCTGAGGGCCGCACCCTTTTTCTTAATTAGCACCGACCGTAAATTTCTTTCAATGGACACTTTTTTCTTCGATTATTAGCGCATACATTTTCCAACCCCTTCGCGGAGCAACCCCTTTCGCTCCCGATGTTCAACATCTGCTGACAGAGGAATTTACTTTGGATTCCACGGTGTCTTATAAACTTGTGAAATTGGGATACAATTTTCTCTCCCCAGGAACGTGACTCTAAAGAGCGGCACACTAAAAGCCAATATTCACTAGTCAAACGTTGGCCAAATTTTGTCAACCGTCCTTTCGTTCAAGTATAAATATTCTTATCCTTGAAATTCAATATTAACTCGTGAATACACCGTCGAATAATATACCACAACTCCATTCAAAAAGCTCACAATTATGCCATGTCCATCAATTTAAATACCGAAAAGAAGTATTGATTTCCATTTACCAATTCCATAAAAATGAATATGGAACATTTCAGGTTCATAATTAAAAGCTCGCTTGGACATCAATCTATAAGTATGCTTTTTAAATAAATTATCTCCGGATAAAAATGTTGAATCAATAAATAATGCACAATCTTACCCGATCGTTTTTCAAAGAGTTACGAGCGGCAAGAGAGGGTTGAAGTGCGATTCCCGCGGGTGTTCGAGGGAGGACGCAGCCGCTTAATAAGAAAGTTGTCCGATGGACCGAAGATCGAGGGACCGGAGCGTTGAAGCGGAGTAATTAAAAAATATACGGCGATAAAATAATATTGGCTACAAATTGCACGGCGGGCTGGGCGATCCTTCCCCCTTTTATATAAGATATAAAATTTTATTCGTCCTTGCTCGCCGCTTTTCAACCCCTTCGCTTCTTTATGTCCGCAGTGGTTCTTCTGACCATCTGCTTTTTATATCTATTTATGTACCTTGGGAAAAAAAGAAAATACTAGTGGACAAAAAACATTGTGTACCATCGCAAACCCAATTTAGACGATGCACCCATATCCCATATGTTTCCAATTCTAATTTTTCTTGCAGGTACAACTTATATGTACACTGATTTAACGTCAACACTTTTTACACGTTGTAGGAGTGATGGAAATTTTCTTAAAAAATTAGTGTCGACTACAATCCAGTAGCAAACACTTTTTACAAAATAAATGAACGAAATAAAAATCCTATTAACGGTTCCCAGAGAACACACATATTTTCTTCTGTCAAAATATAAATTCCCGAACAATAGCCAAGAAGTGCAGGCTACTGCAAAATTGCATCTTCCAAGGACCAACAGCCGCACGAACGACCGACACTGTGGAGAATAAATCTTCACGGGCCTTTTCTTGGTCGCTATCTTTTTTCCGGTCGGCTATCAATGCGAAACTGGACCTGTCTCTGTTCCGCTTTGCCACCCTGTATACACGGTCCCGGCGCTGTAGCTCGGCAGCGCGCATAGCCGCGGGGTGTCCGCTCGTTTCCATTCTGGGAAGGCGACGGAAACGTTATGCAAATGGGTTTTTACGGGGAGAACTTTCGTCGGCGACGAACAGAGGAACAGGAGAGGATGCCGGGGTTGGTGCGAGAGCCGAATCAGTCCGTCTAGCCTTTTCCCTCCGCCCCTAGAGCCGTGCCTCGGGATCGGCCAAGAGGCCGGATCATTTTTACCGAAATTAAATCGAAAATTAGACTCGCATTAAAATGCGCTCTCGATAGGACTCGCTGGAATCGCCGGTGGCTCAGCAAACGGTAGACCCGAGTGAGCGGAATAAGAGAGAGGGAGAGAGAGCGATCTGGTCGATGGAGAGGGTTGGAAGAGGACAAGAGGACTCGAGCAAAGAGCGGGGTAGGATTGAAGCGAGAGAGACGGCCGAAAGAGGGGGTTTAAACCGAAGGAATTTCTTGCTCATGCAAATCAGAGATTCACAGGCGGGGCGCCGGGGGTGGACGCAGGGATTGTACGAGTTAATCAGGATCCGCTCGCGCGGAAGACACCGGAGTCAGAGACGAAGCGGGAATCGGCACAGGCCCAGTTGAAAACCACTGAGAAATAAGAGTCCGACGAGGCCTCCCAGCTAGAGAAAGGGATAAAATGAAAAAAGTTCGCCCGACGAACAATCGTGTATAAATCAGGGGTGGTTAATAGGTAAGAACAAAGGGTTAGAGCACAGCAGTCGCGCCACCGCTGCGCCGCCTCCGTCGAAAGACGAGGACCGGAGGGATGCGCTCTCGGCGGGGTTGGACCCGTGCACCGGCTCCAATTTACGATTCATTTCGCCGAAACGGCCGCCACCGTCGGCGCGCCTTATATCGCCATTTTGCCGATCTGAATAATTAATTTTAATAACGAATTCCCAGGCTTGACGCCCTCCGTCGAACTCCTCCTGCCGCCCTTAGAGCCTGCCTGCCTCCTACCATCACCCGCAAATCCACAGGCCGCGTTACGCGCGCGTTCGTTTTCCAACGATGGGGGAATGTCTTGGACGTTTGACAGAAAGCCTCTATTGTGCGATACATTTTTAATCGGCGAGACGCTGGTAATTTGTTTCCCTGATTCTTTTCGCCAGACGAGTTTACTTTTCTTATTCGCGAATCGAGGTTTGCGGTAGGAATGCGTCTGATTCAGGGGAGGAACTGCCGAAAATCGGAGCGGTTTGTGTAATGAGATTGCATTGTGAAAATTCGTCGACAGTCACAAAAATATAGTTACAGAAGAATTCGTACTGGTCAATTCAAAGTATGAATTCATTAAAACCTACATACAGTGTATAATTTAATCTTTCTCCGTTCCGTGGATCGAAATCGTTTCCGCATGGAGAACGGTGGTTCCCATTCTCGACTATCTCGTACAGATTAGTTAATTAATAATTGTAGTTAATCGCATCGAAAGCTGAATCGATCTTCGGCGTGAGTAGAACGGTGATCCGACTGGAATTATTGATTATCGCGACGCGAATGACGAATCGAGCCGCGATGTAAGGGTTGATCGCTTCGAAATTCTTGTTTGCTACCGATTATGGATCGTCCGTGTTACCTCATGACTGCTAACTGATTGGTGTATTTTAAATGGCTTGAGTGTTATCGATTACACGCGCAACACTGTTGTATTTTTCACTTGATCGTGGTCTATACTATTCCGAACTCGCGTTAGCAACTTTGTGTTAATTCTACCTATTCATTTCGCGTGTTTATAGTGTAGTATCCAAGAAGAATGAAAACTAACTTTATTTTAATGGTTTCGTTACACGTCTTTATAGCTGTCGAACCGTGTTCCGTCTGAATGTGCTGTCATCGGTGGTATGCCATAGAATAATGATTTGTGACATAGAATATTAGAATATTCCTACAATTGTATGTTTACAGTAGTTTGTAAACTATTCGTTCTCTGTAAATTTGTATCTCGCTGGACGATAGTTAAAATAGTAGCGGAGGAATCAGTTATCCGACGAGATCGAAGACTGAAGGCGACCGGAACGGCTAACGGTACGCAAAAGACATAAGTGTCACTCTTATTTATCGGCAATTAGACCCATTAAATTCTCGTGTCATCGAGCAAACGGGAACAGAGTGCGTCGAACAGCTCCTTCAAGCAACATTACACCGCAGCATGCACAATACATCAGAAAACCCGTCATTTACATCGCTTAATTGACAGTCTGCCCGATAGCATCGTGAATACGAAGAGTCCCGCCGGTTGTTCCAAGGAAACCGGTGTCGTTTCGTTCGTCGTCGGTAATCGATGAATATTTGATCGATCCCGGGTTTCAGCTCTCTCTTTCTCTCTCGTTATTCCTGGCTTCCCAGTTTCGGATAGTATATCGTATCGAGTCGAACCGTCGCCAAAAGGTAAATATCGAAAAGCGATTTCGACGCGTGACACCGCGAATAGCAAACGACGTGTGTCGCGACAGCGAAATAAATCGGCCGGAGCGGAACCAATGATAACATCAACCTCGAAAAAATGGAATACGACGGAGATAGGGATCTGCCGCGAGAGGCTCTCGATTACACTTGGCAAGGAGATATCACGGAGCCATCCGTGATTTACAAAGCAATAAAAGAATCAGAAAAATTCGACACCGAAGAGAGAACGCCGCGTCATAGATTCGTGCCGGTGACTTCGACGGGATTAATACGGCTGTAAGTTCGATCGCGGGACGGTTTATTGGAATTCTTAGGTCAGATTTATGCACGCGAGAGCCTTCCGATATGGGACGGCAATTTTAATAAACCTGTCGTTTTAATTTCTCAGGGAAAATTCACTTCGTATGAATTTTTTCGTTTCGACAGCTTGTGTATCGAACGAGCTGTCTAGACGGTTAACGATGCTTTTGGGCCAATAAACTCTGTATTCCCGATGGTTACCGATAACTGTGAAAAACGATATTTCTAGTTTACTCTTTATCGATGGAAATAGCTGGAGGTTATTCTGTCCATAAAAATCGAAAGGATTTTATACATTCATGGCAGAATTAATTACGCGAAATCTCGTACAGTAAGGACGAACATTATTTTGTTTGATAAATGAAAATTTTTCTCGATCGAAAATGTAATAAAAATTAAACTTGTGATTTCAACGTTTCGATCCCTGTATGGATCTTTTTCAAGAGATACATTCTTGCTTCTGAATTATTTTGTTTAATTATTTCTTTAATTTTGCCACTAAAAGATATTGTTTGGGAAGTAGCTGAGTGTGCAGAATTAACGTAGACTCTGGAGGATGTTTCTACGAGGTGTGCACATCGTGTGGAGATGTTCGAGCAACGATTAGCACGGAAGGACATCGATGATTTAGCGAAGTACATCTGGCGATCGAGCTGGGACGTCGAAGAAAAGGAACGAAAGAGAACCCGGGAACGGTTCTCGGAGCGTTCGGTACCTGATGCGACGGTACGAACGAGTATGGTAGTGGTGGCTCAGTGATATACAACGCTATCACCCTCGTATTTACTGCAGTGTCAAACCAGGGCGACAACTTGGTTACAAATTAGTGCTTTGCATCTCGCGCCTGGCCACGTCCCGCTCTTACACCGTACACCGTCGCCTATAGGCAACGTACACGTATACGTGTACATTTATACACGTATGTATGTACACGTATATATATCTGTCTCTACGTATGCGCATCTACGTATACATTGTACACGTGTATGTGTATCTACATCGGTGGCCCTTCCAGCGGGCTATACGAGTCTCGTATGTTTATGTTCCTGGCAGCTGCGCCACAGAACCTTGCCAATATTGGTTCTCAATTTAATGATCAGCCAGTTGCGTGCGCCCTACCTGCCCTCTTCTCGCGAATTCCGAATCGTAAAATTCTTCTTCCGACCAGTTCGATCGGTTCGCAGCCTATGCTTGCACCTCTGCCTCATTAAAATCCATAAAACAGTTTTACCGGCCGTATTACCTTCCCCGAGTCTCCCATTTTACAACGAATCAATCAAACGCGATGTTTTTTCGCGGAAGCACCTGTTCCAAAAGACATTACAAAAAGTGATAATTTTTTTTCGCGGACAAGTACCTCTCGCTTCACAGGTCCCTTAAAAACTTTCGAGCAATGTTAGAGAAAGATATTACGGACATCGGTGTATCAGTTTCAGCAGAATCAAATTCTGTGTGGCTCCTGTATCACGCAATCGATAAATTTTGTTGTTTACATCCAATTTCTGCTGCGTGCACCTGCAACATCAAAATTGTATACCTTGGTTTCAGCTTGGAACATGAGATTCTCGAATGTTCACACGTTCGGGAAAGGTTGATGCGGAGATCGAAGAAAGCTTGTGCGTTCCCCATGGATCAAGATATATCGGTGCTCAGATTCGTAGACCGAGATCGTGGCATCGATCGGTCGATAGGGCGAACTGAGAACCGCTTGCCAGTAGAAGAGGCGATATATCAGCCGTGGGTCAACAATGTGTAAGCGGTATCGTTCCCGAACCCCCAGGTCGAGCGACCCAAGTTCGCTCTCGGTGACACTTCTGGAGTTTCTGCTCTTTGGACGGTGCACACCGGAGATATATGTTATTGGCTATTCGTGTGAGTACACGTGTGTACACGATACAGCCGAGACCCCGGTGGACGTGTCTTGTATGTTCGGTTACCGAAGCTTTCAGAGTTATAGTCGGGAACCTCGAAAGATGCCTCGTGAACGGCCCCGTCTTCGATGCTACTTTACTCCTTCGAGTGGCCCCGAGGAACCATACATGTTAAATTAACGTCGAAACTTTCTTGTAAATATCCCACTCCTTTCTTGTTACCCCCCTCCAAACCGAATATTGCTTCCACTATTTTCACATCGTCCGCTGGCTTCTGTTTTGTTGACAACGTTCGTCGTAATTATACCACTTGGATTTCTCTTGGCCTCTCATATCCAGGTTGTTTTGTTAAAAATCCAGTCTACTCACCGCACACGTGCTCTCTAACTTGTTGCACCCGCTAAAAATCGCGAGGATCCTTTGAAAAATGCAGAAGTGCAGTTCGAACGGGCATCGAACCTCACAACGGAGTAAAGGGGAGCGCATAATCGCGATCTCGTACAGAATTAATTGCACAAACGTTCGAAAGCGGTGCATAAGGCAAACTGCTCAATAAATAGCATCGATATGAAAGTGCAGCGGGCACAGTTCGAAGCGGGCCGGCGTTAATGAGGAAAAAAAAGCATATCGCTTCCACACAGGGGGTTGCGTGAGGGTTGAAGGGGGTGCGGAGGGGTGGCGGAGTTTTTCACCGGTGAAACGTAGAAAATTGCGGGAGCGGGTATCGAACCGGTCCATCGTGCCGTGAATCGACAAATTACTTTTCATTGCCGCGATGTAATCACAGATTCAGGTGTCGCCCTCATTACTGGTTGCCCCGGCAAGCCACCCCCGTTTGGCGGGGGGTGGTATGAAAGAGGGGCGCGGGTGGTGCGCGGAGGGGTGTACAAGGACGTAACAGGAAAGGGGCGGTTGGGGTGTTCGAGGGTGAACGGTGGAAGCAACAAATTGAGGTTTTGAAAAAAAAGCACTCGGGGCCGCCGTGCCGCTTTGCCACAGGGAAACCCATTGATTTCCCCCATTCAGCCGGCGCGATAATTAAATGCATTTTATACAGTTCTTGGTGCGGTCCCCGGGCATAACGGCGAGTAATTAATAGACGTTTAAAATTTTTAATAACGGCGCTTTTATGCGTGCCGTTTCCCGAGCCTCCCCAGTAATTATAGCCGGTGAATGGATCTGTTGCATTTGACTTTTAATGCCGGTGGATCAAGCGGGTTACACTGTGCCACTCTCTCGCGAGAGAGAGTGAGAGAGAGCGAGCAACTCCGCGCGCGAGGCAAACTTGCTCGCGTTCGCTCGCCTGCTCGCGCGCTACACTTATCTGCCGGTGCTAATGACGGGAAAATTTTTCGTAATATAGCTTTTCTGCGGGCTTGTAACGCTTCTCTGCTTCTCTTCTCTCTCTCCCTCTCTCTCTCCCTCGCTCTCGTTCCTTCTTTTTTCGGCCGGTCGAAGGAAAAGCAAACAGGAAGAAAAAGACGGCCGGAAGTCCCTCCGCGTGCTAACGAGCGGCTTCAACTTGTTCAACGCTTTGCTTCCTCCTCCCTTTATTCCTACGATTTCGCCATTTCTACCCGTTCCTTTTTTTTCTTTTCCAACGTATTTCCTTTTCGTTGCTTTCTTCTTTTACGCTTGATATATTCAACCGACTTCTGTCGTTCGGCTATTATGTTGTAACATGCCTCGTGTGGATCGTGTTTTAGCGACGACGTGTGTGAATCGGCCGAGGCCGGCGTGCGTGAGTCCCGGGGCCGGTTGATAAGGATTAATTGGAGACGCGTTAACGAGCCGGCGTTGACGATATTTCACCAGCGCGTTGATGAAAACCGATCCCATTCGCGGAAGAGTTTACATAAAATCTTCACGCGACCGTTGCGATAAATCAGTGCTTCTTTCGACACTCGAGAAAAACGCCCGACGAAGCGGCGCGCGTCATTAAAATTAATGATCGCGTGATCGGCGGACGCGTTCAGGCTTCATCTCGCGACGCAACCCGGTCAAACTCGTGCCAGTTGAATCAATGGACACCTGTTTCACGGCGTCGCACCACCTCCAGCACCCCTGGATCCTTTAATTAATTAATTGGGACGCGCGCAAGTCAAATTAGAACTCGCGCAGAGGCTGGCCCAGAGATGCTCGCGGAAGATCCTAGGATAATACTAAATTCCCTTTCGTTCCATACTTTGACACTAGACACTTTGTTCCACGAATAAATTTTCCAATCTAATGCTGTGTGGCTTCTAAGGGAACATTCATACACCCTATGTATGCGTCATTGTACAGATGACAACTAACTCTGGAATTGTCAGGGATTTTTCTTCGGAGAAACCGAGCCGTATCATAAGGACCTATAATTCCATGGAACCACGTCTATATCCGTCGAAAATGTTGCAGATCAAATTACTGCACGCTGGGGCCCGCTGGGGCCCGCTGGGACCCGGAATCGCGGCGGCTATCGAGGAATCGTTTCCACGTCTCTAAACCTCGGCCGGTTTAATTGGTCGTCGATTTATCGTTATGTAGGCAGATGAAACTGACGATAATACCGGGCGACAACTTGCGGGATCGTCGCGTCGTATGTTAATGCGCGATTAATTATATAACCGCGATTTTATGGGAAACATGATTCCGGGGAATCCGACGGAATGCTCTCGGCTGGAAAACCTAACCACTCCTAGCAATTCCGAGGGGAACGTGGGCGATCGATTCTGCAGTTAATTCCGAAGGAATTTTTCGCCAATTAATAACAACGATTTAGTACTGCCATAAGTGCCTGCCTGTACAATGTAAGCGCAATGAAAAATAAATAGATTAATAAATAAACTAGTAACAGAAAATATTACTTTAATTACGAACATTCAATTTTCTTGTCTCACGGGTTTTGTTTGGCCGATTTTTAGCCTGATATCGTTCCGTTCGATAAAACGCTACGGCTAAACCAGACCGGTGATCGGTTCTGTAATAAGAGAAAGGCGAAATTCCGGCCGGAGTTATTAAGTAAAATATTGAATTACGACAAGGAGGAACAGCGAACGTGGAAAAAGGCGGAGTGCGATATAAGAACGATATGGGGTGCCGGGATGATATCGAGTGGATCTTCTGTCTTGATATAGACCACCATGAGCGAGCTGGGCCCAACCAGTAGACCTTAAATCGTCCTCGCACCGGGAGGGCAAACCAGTGCCCCTCGGTACCACCTAAAATATCCTCGACCTAAGGTATCCCGATCGAACGTGTCCACCACCTCTGCTCACCGTACCCTACAAAATCGACATTCCCCACCATTAAATCACTCAGAACGCTAGGTGTGGTGCGACAACGAAGCTGTGACTTCCGGGAACGATGGACTTAAATTTACCGTCTTTTCAAGCGGACATCCAATCCTTTTCGTGGGCGTCCCTCGTTCAGAATATCTGAAAAATCGTTCCTGAATCATTATGACTCTTTCGGCAGCAATTATCAAACCTTCGAGCATGTCTCCAAGTGTAAAACAAGTAATAGGTCGATTGATTAACGTATTCGTGGATCCTAGTTGATCCCAGCTCTTCATCCTCGACAGCTCGTCCCACGAAGACATCAGAAAAGATATACAAATCGGTTTCGTGCAGGCGTGAACGCGATCTACTCTTCGCTCGAGTGTCCCCTTCAGCCTTCTGTTTCGAACGGGAGAGCTCCAATTTGTCGTCGACGTGGTCGTTGCATGCTCGCTGATCCTTTTTCGTTCCTTTTCCGCTGGTTTCCTTCGAGTTCACGCAAGCCGGCCGCCTGACAAATAAGCCCACCATGCAGCCGCGGAACAGGCGAACCAACAAATAGCTTCGCGGCCAGGTGTCAGAATCAAGATTATGACAGCGCGTCGGATATAAATTTGAAATTTAAGAGAATTCTACCTTTGCCCGGGGTGCTATGGTCAACGTGCAACCCGCTCGAACCCCCTGGTACCTCGGAAACCCTCGCTATTCCCCACCGGTACCCTAACCGAACGCCGGTTCCACGTAAATCACGGTGATATGCGGGTTCGCCCAAAATTCCCGGCTAATCTCGAAATCAAACAGCAAGGAAAGACATAAAAATGCTTTATCGCCGGAGACCGAGATGCGCCTAAGTCGCCCACCCCCTACTCCGCACCTCACGGCTCCGATCGCCTTGTTCGGAGACCGGACAACGATCCGGCACCACCATTTTGTCTCGGACCGATGACATCGAACTTCCTCTTGCCGTTTTAATCGGTTCCTAATAAATTTTTTTTAGTAAACACACCATTTCGTTAAGATATTATGAATTTTTATTTATCGGCGCAAAGGTTCGATCATTTTCTACACAACAAACAGCTATTTTTGTAAGAATACCATTTCGTAGCCGAGAACAATATCGAATTTAATAAGAATTACGGGAATCAGAGGCAGTTTGCTCATGTCCCGGATTAGTGGGATCGATGCGCTGCACTTTCTCCGCTAATTCGAGGCAGCATTGTGTCTGGTCAGTCACGGGGAAGAGGATTTCGGTGGTCCACTGTGGTTTTTTTGGAAACAGTGATCGCTGGGTACATCTCAGTTTGCATTTAAAGGACTTCATCTATAAATACGTTGATTAATGGCCGCGTCGCCTCTTATTTAATGCGTCCTCTCTCCTCCGTTGGGCTTTGCCACGAGTGAGAATACGGTTGCCAGGCAATTTAAGACGCATCGAAAAACGCAACGGTCAGTTCGGGGGGCAGAATTTATGCTCGTCCGCCAATGCATCGCCACCGCTTCGGTCGGTCGTCAATAACCACCGTCCACCGCCGATACGATACACCTTCGGGCCCCTCTCTCTCTCTTTCTCCTCGGCCTCCGAATATCCGATTGCAATTATTTCTTCTTGTTTGCATACTTCCCTCGAATCCATCCCAACTACCCGTTCGTTCCCAGAAGTCATTGATATTCGCGCAATCGGCGGAACAGTGATACCGAGATCGTATCGATTCACGAAACCGGCGCGGCGTAAAACACTTTGTCACGATGACTCGGCTTAACGAAAAATCATCACGCCATTCTACTCTCCGTTATTGAAGATTCCAGTCGGCCGGCAACCTAAGATCTTTGCTCCGAATCCCAGAGGCTTCATCGACGCGTACAAATTCGTGCGTCGATAGACGCGTGGAGCGCGACAACCCTTTTTATCTCGAAAATTTAAAGGGTCATTTGTCTGTGGAAAAAGCGAGGGGATGGGGGAGGGGCGGATTATGGTCAGCTGCAGTTCAGGTGGCCGGGGTCCGACGATCGGGGTCCGTTGAAAATTTCGAAAACGCAGTGATCGATACGCCGCGTCGTAGGGCCGTGCATAGACAGCGAAACAAATGCCGCCGCCTCGCATTTAATTACAGGAGTATTTTATCGGGAACGGAGCCATTGGTCGCCCATTCATCCGTCGTTGTTCACGTCCGGGTGCGTCTGGTATTTCGAGGGCAGCACAAACGTTTGCCGGGGTCTCTCTCTCCGATGCCGATGTCTGCCGGTGTGTATGCTGCCGAGCCCCGGCATAGGACCGACGGTCCTCGAATATTTATGGGGGCCAAAGTCAAATTAGTGGCGTACGGCGTGCACCTTTTGATTAAGTATCTGTTAACTAAAGGTAATACTTAATAAAGTAACGCTGATTTAGTGTGGGCCAGGGACGCGCGGCATCGGCCGATCGTTCGTTTTCCCATTCAAAATAAAAATTTGATATTTATGGGCACCGTTCGGGACCCATATGACCGTTCGGCCCGCAACCAAGCCGATCTGCCGATGGGATTCGAAGGGTTCGCCGCGCGAGCGAAATGCGTGTGTTCCGCTCGCCTTGAACATCGAATCTGTCGCCTTCGGTCCTGCGTTCCTCGAATTCCATCCTCGGCGCAGCCACTCGTCGATACTTGATTCGATCGGGCCCCGAAACGAGCCCACCTTTCAATGAAATCCACGGTTTTATCATTTTCACTTGCGTCAACGACGCCGAACGCGTTCCCAGCATTCCCTGGTCTCGTTCGGTGCTCGACCACTTAGATTAGTAAAATTTTTTCGTATTCCAACTGATTGAAAAGCGGAATAGGGGTAGGATCTGCTTCGCTAAGGGGAGGGAAAGGAATAACTCAAATGTTGCAAAGAACCTCTTGGTGACAGCCGTTAAAAAGGGATCTTGTTTGAGAATAATTAGTTTGCAGGCCCGCCCACTAATTGTATTGTGGCCAGAGTGACTTAGAGCGTGATCCGGTTATTAAAAATGTTCACGCGCAGAGTAACAGCCCCTCTCGGATCGAAAACAAACGATGTTTCAAGGTGGTTCCGGAGACGGTCCCACTCGGCCCGGTTATTGTATACTCGGCCACGGAAATTATGGCCAAAGCAAAGGCGGTCGGCTCGCGCGGTTCGGTAAACACTAAACACTCGTTAGCGTATAGATTGAAACGCAATCTGTATTCGCGCGAGCACGGGGTTACCTTGACTTGCGGTAGAGAGAGGGAAACGGATGGAAAGGCCATGGTAACTCGTTACGCCACCAAGAGAAGAAGGGAGATTCCGGGGTTTGCGCGACCGAGAAAGGGTAGTCCTGCACTGCCCGAACAGCCCCGAGGCCCCCCACTAATTGATTCGTGCTACGGCAGCCCCTGCTGCCATAACCTTTCGCTGTGCCCTTTACATTCCCGACCACTACCCCTTTCCTGCGTAATCTTAAGACACCGCATGCATCCTACCATTTTTTACCAAACAATTTTGTCACCACTATATCACTCTCCATAAATCTGAAAGGAAGTCGTTTTTTATTCTAACTCGAAAATTATACATTTCTTCCGACCTAGAATATTTTCTAACCTATGATTTTTTAAATTTGATGAATAATTGATTAAATACCGACATATTTAATAAAGCAATATTTTCAATAATGACACAGCAAGTTTTAGTGGGGCCTTTTAGAATTACCATTCAACAAGATTTCAGACAAATTGTAGTCTCTTTTAGGATCAATTAAAAGTTCCATTCCCGTTGAATTTATATTTTTGAGGAATTTGTCCGTTGTTTGACGTGTGGGTGTTAAGAACGTCAATTAAAATCCGAGACGGACCGAAGCGAACGGAGTGGAGAGCATTAACGATTCCTCGAAAATGGTCGCTTGCATGGAAGGTTATGGTTCACAGGCAGCGCACGCGAGGAAAAGGCCAAGTTCATTGAATAAGGAACGTTTACAACGTATCTGGCGGCAATAATGTAGCGTATAGTATAAGCTCATGCGAGATATTTAGTCGGATATCGTGGCGCCACACCACCCAGGGGACCCTCTCATTATTTGCTGCCAGGATGAGCCTTTATTAGCAGTTATCCTGTTCGGTCTCGAATCTATACGTTCGCATATCCATAAATTCGTGTTTACGGTGACCGTATCTTATGCAAATGAGACGATTTAATCCGTCGGATATTTCAGAGCATTTTTAATAACCCTCCCACCCTCGGTTTTGCTCGTCTACTATTCCAGGACCCTTTTCGGACCAATCAATTAATGACGATTCATCGTCTCGCATCTTCGGCATCCGAGGAGTCTTTGCTCCCCGAGGGTCCTGTTATTGTGCAAATACCTGACATTTTCTTTCATTAAATACTATACTGAATAATATATAATTTGTATCCCCGGTATTATTAATTAAGACATTAAAAATTGCTCGTGTTCATTTTTCAAGTACAGCGATAATACGAGGCAGACAAACGCGCTGTCACCTGGTCGGGCGACCAGGGTAGCAAAACTGTGGTGAAGATTAGACGTTCCTACTGGAAATCGCAGCAGGAATCATTGCGTAGGGGAAATCGGCCCGGATAGAGCAGCAATTTCGCTGGATGTTTCGAGCCGGCAAAGTGCGATAATAAGCCCGCGGGCAGTCGGTGAGAATTTGCAATTCGCTCCGCTCAAATTGAATACTCCGTAGGCAGAATCTGGACTCACCGCCGAGGGTTAACCTAAGATCAGCGATCCGTGATATAGTTGGACTTTGTAGCCGTCTGTATAAACGGTCGTTTACTTCGTTCCACGATGTATGTCGTTTCTGGGCGTCTCGAACAATGGAACGTCGAACGGCGAATTCGACAAACCCTCACCGTCACGATCCCATCAGAATTTCCTTCGGGACAGAAATCACCGCATCGTTCCATATTGATTCACCAATTCAAAAATTATTTAAAAATTATACAACTACGAGGAACGAAGGATACGCGATTAGTCGCGATTTAAGCAATGCAAATGCACTTAGGGCGGCGAACGGTTTGCCCTCTATTTCCTGCGGGATAAATTCTCGGCGCTGATATAGGATCCCATGATCAAACAGTTAGAGTTGCCGGGCGCTTATAGAAAAGCTCGTTAAACGCTGAATACTTAACCGTTCGCGTCGTCCGCGCACTTAAGCTCGCACACAAGCGTTGCAACATCCTCGAACGAGCCGCGTTAACTGAAGATATGACCGCATTCCCTATCAGAGAATCTTCGGGAGCCTTTTTTACGTCGGCATTCCTCTGCCGCGCCGGCACGTGCTCAGACGCCCCTTACGCGGTATGAAACACGCCGAGGGAAACTCGCGGCAGCGGATTTTGTAACGTGCCACGCAGAAATAATTAAGGGATTATTTCAAGTGCTCGCTGACAGGCCCGCCAACTTTGAATACACGCGAATCGGCAACCCCGAACGATAAATTTCCACCGGTGAAAACGTGACGAAATCGACTGCAGCTGCTAGGCAGGGCTACTGCAATTTGGCAGCTGATCAGTGACCAAGATTTAATGCTGACACCGTGTACTGTGATCAGGGACGTGCGTTCGCGATAATTGTCTGGGGACTGTACATTGTGGCAAGCATTCTTGCCGACTTTATTTTCAGAATTTCTTACATTCATATGGAAAATGATGTACAGCAAAGTATTTTTTCTGATGTAAGGAAACGTTGTGCATCCCTTAGAAACTACCCTTTGCATCTCTGCAAAATAATGGAAAAGGTCCAGGCCAATAGTCGGTCGAAAGGGCCGCGGTAAAAAAAACGATAAAAATAAAGGTCATACGTGTAAACGATGGCGCGACGATAAATTAATCCAACCACCGTTCTCCGTGCCCGTGGTACACCAAATTCGCAAGCTGTTCTCGCAGCTCCACAACGCCGCAACCCTCCCCCCGCGGCAGCCGTGCAACCACTTATCCATGATTTATTGAAATTACATCTCGACACGCGAAAAAAGGAACGTTTTCCCGTGGCATTATCTTCCGTTCTTCCCGTCTGAGCACGAACGACACTCCTCCGTATCCGTGACAGGACAATATAACTATCATCTCGTCGAAGATTAACGATCTTTTCAGGTGTGCCGAAGAGGGCTGCTGTACAGATCGGCTCTCTCGTACGTCTCTCTTTACCCTCGCGCCTTTTGTGCACGCGTTATTTCACGATTAGAGACGGCTATTAGTCTAGCCGGAAACTTTCGACGTCTTTTGTTTCTTATGGGAGGCCCGATGATCTCTCTGTTAGCGACAAATTGAACTCTGACCGGCTCTTATGTTCCCAGATCGCCTACGAATAATCGGCCATTAATTACATCGTCTTCGTACACGTCTATTTTTCTTAGCCGTCGATTTTATACCTCTTTGTTTCTGTTTTCGAACATGTTCTTTATAAGTCTCGATTGCGAGCAATTAAAATCCGCAGTGTTGAATATATAAAAAATTAGACTTTGATCAAAGAAATCATTCTGTCACCTGAATAATCAGTTACACATCTCCCATTTGTTCTTCGGTTAATCTTCCGACATTAATTAATGAGCATTTCTGAGTCGGATAGGATCGGTGATACTAAGAAACGGGTCAGTTGGATTATTTTGAGGGAATAATAAAAGGGAGTATCGTGCACGAGAGAGCTCGGTTAACCAACCCGGCGCCAATTAGATCCCGAGAACATCAGCTCGCGTCGGTTTTGTCGTCGATGGAACGATATGTAAACAACTTCCCGGTAAAAATCCAGCTTCGATCGCGATATTGGAATTCCCGGGGTTTAACGCTGTCTGGAATTAACACACGATAGCGGCTCGTTAACGTTCGTGATCACGGCAGGTACGCCGACGCGTCGCCTCGCCTCGCGTCGCGACGTCGTTTCTACACATATACACGATTCCCACACAGAAAAGCCTAGTGTTGCCAGTACCCGACATCCCGACGAAGAAAACTGGTAATGGGGTGCGTGCTGCCACCGCATCGCGGGATCGAACTGGTTTATCGATAAAGGGAAATCATAGCTTGCGGACTTTACACGAGAACCGGAGCGAACCGAACGGGCCAAATGAATAAGTAACTATGGGTCTCTGTAGCTGTGGTTACGCGTGTTTCCACGGAGAATCTCGCCACGTTGATTGGCTAACTTGCGCGAACCGAAATGACCTAGATGACGAGTCATTATTCGAAATTTTTTATTTTGGTTCAAGTGAGAAATAACTGCTTAAGAGAGTAGACCGTTTTTCCAGGATTGCAAGGGTGCGGAATGTCCGTTCTCATTTCTCGATAAAAGAATCATGGGGTTTTTCAGTAGTCAGAAAACTCTTATTTTTACGTTTACAAAAAAATAGAAATTGTGAGGCCGATCGCGGCCTAGATTGTAGTAAGAAGGCACAATTCTGGAAACGAGTCTACCACCTTAAAATGTACAAGAAGGTGAAAATTGAAATAAATTCCTGCACCCCGAGGCCCGCCCCCGACATCTCTACTGATTAGTGCAACCCTTAAGCCGAAGACACAGGGCTGGTTGCGTCGAACCGATAAAATTGTAGGTTCGTTGAGAAGCAGGTGCGAGGCGTTTGGCGTTTCTCGCGTGGACATTGAAGCGTGACAGGGTGTAACGCATCAAATCCTGCTGGCGAGGCGGCAGTTGCACCGGATCGCCGTAATTCTCCGCGAGAAGGAATCGCGGTGAAACCCTTTTCGTCGAGCTGCCACTTCACCGCGCACACACAGAGACAAACATCGCTACACAGTGTTGGGAAGCGTCGCGCGAGCTCGGATGCACATGCACACATGGATACGTATAGAAGAAGGGAGAACCGTGTGCACACGGACTTTGTCCACATGCGCGTAGGATACGGCACGGCACGCCATACTTTGACAGACACAAAAACATCGGAGAGCCTTGATAAATTGCCCAGGAGAAAAAGCATCGGCCACTCGAGGCTGTTCGGTGGCGCGAGAGGGGCCGAAAGGAATAGAAAGAAATGGGAGCGGAGAGAAGAGGAGAGGCGTTAAGGACAGGATACATCACGGACTGGTTCCGGTATTGTTCGCGTTAATAGCGGCCGAGATACAACGGGACTCCAACGGATCCACCCTCGCGACGTAAATACGTGCGTTCGAATGAGCGATGCTTCGATTATCCCGATCTGGAGAGCGTCAATTTGAGGGAAACGAGAAACAGGAAGCGTCTGCCGCGAGGGGACGGACAAAGTAGCCGGCTGAGTAGCTCGGATGCGACCAGAAACTCTTTCCCTTTCTTCATTCCAATCCCGACGCTATTTTCGTCTGTCTGGTCGATCTAATTTTCACCTGGCTAAATAAACAAGAATATTAAAGAAGTCCGTGTGTCGTGTCTGAATCCGCGGAATGGCTGAATCTTTTGCATAATTAGTGAAAACATTTCCGTCGATATGCTCATTTTTTGGACATTGTCGTCGGCTGGTAGCAGCCAGTGGGCGTCACCGATAGGGAGCATAGCTTCCTCGATGTAATTTATATATTTTCTTTCGACCGATATTTGTCATCAAAGAGTGGCCATTAGTAGGAGAGCGTACCAAAAGAAAGATCTTCGGGAGACACAGCGGGAGGCATTAGACCATGGCTCCCATTAGCTCAACCGGGTTTTTCTTTCAGAAAGAAATTAATGGCTGATCTTCGCGCTGTTTGCGCTGCCGTTCACTCGGTATACAACCGATTCTCGCAATCCTTCAATAACAGCACCATCAATTAGACACTTCTCTCTCGGGCGAATTAATTTTACTACCTTGCGTCGCCACTCCTCAAACCTGCAGCAAAAAGGTGATCACTCGCCTGTGAATCGATATGCACAATAAAGATGTTTTGCATCAATTAGATGAACTGGAAGATACGTAAAAATATATTCGCTTGATTATCGTGACGAATAGACTGTGGACTTTTATGGTACAATTTCAAGGTCTTAAGTAATAATTTCAAGGTACAATTTCTATATGAATATTTTCAATTCTAGCGAAGTATGTATTCGTTTCAGTCATTCCCTGAAGACGTCCCACAAGATAGAGAAAAATTGTAGAAGAATATTGATTGAAGCGTCCTCAGAAAAATTGCCCGATCTCGGTTGTTAAAGGAGAACAAAGTTCGCCTAACAGCCGGATCAATCATGTAGATACGTACATCGCAGGTTCGTAAAACCGGATCAATGGAATTGACTCTTCGAGCAAAGGCAACGCGTCCGCGATGATAATACGCTTAACCGCATTGTGCAAGCCATTTATGTATTTGCCGGAGTGTAGAACGTATTTTTAGTGTGCCGGACGGGACTTTTATTAAACGATCAATCAGGCCACGTTACGACAAGAAACGTCGCGTTATAAACCGTTACCGTTAAGCGTCTCCTACCTTGAAGCTATAGTGGCTGATAGTCGTTCGCACTCGCAGTTGGGAACCACGTGAGTGGCACGTGACTAAGAGGATGTAGCAATTATATCTTGACTCTATCCTCTACCCTGGTCTTCGTTCCCTCTCGCTGCTCTCTATCGATCTCTGTCCTTCTTTCTGTCGAGCACAATCGCCTGGTTCTTCTCAGCCCTCTCGTTCTGCCTCAGCATCTCCCTCGAACGCCGGCCGCCTTCGTAACGCAACAATTAACGTGGCTTCGTGATATCAAAAATGACCCTTCCCCGAATCCGAAAACCGGCGGCTGCCCGTCAAAGGCGGCTGCAATAAATTCTTATTGCCGTTCATCGGGGTATTTACGGTTCCCCGAACGCCGACGCGCCACACTCCCTTATTATTTTATCGTCTGATTTCATCTATCGATACTCCTGTCGTGTGCCTCGCTCACCAAGAATTTCTGGTGTTATTGTTTTACCAGGAATCCTCTCTCGACAGACCTTGAAACCGGGATCGCGACCGGTGAACCGAACCAGAGTACTCAAGTTTCTTTATAATAAAATTCGCGAATGTTTGATCAAGTATTTCTGTCTGAATTCGTATGACTTTAATACCAGCAAAATCCAGCGAAGGTAGAGAAAGAAGGGGAGCGAAGGGATTGGATGGGGGCAGGTGTAGGTGGTCCCCGGTGTTTCCTGCATCCGCGGGGGCCCCTGAATCGGAGGCTTGCACTTATACGGTAGCCGAACGACGTAGTCCAGGAAATCTAATTGTCGGTCTTCGACGTAGCCGGCAAATTACAAAAATAAACACATTGGCGGAGAGTAGATAGGAAGCAAAAGTGGGGAGAGAGTCCGGGCGAAGGGTTGCAAAAGCGGAGTGAAAAGGACAACGAAGAAGAAGGAAGGAAGGAATGAGAGGGTAGGTAGAAACGGTTGAATCGAGAGAGGATCGCTCTCCTCCACACTGCTGCTGGGTATAGTTCATCCTTCTCTTTTTTTCTCTGTTTCCCTATTCGCCTCTCTTCTACGGGGAATGGAAATACTAATTTTGCGGAATACGGTGGCCGGACTGCGGTAAGCGGCCGTTGGGAAGACGGTGGTGTGGGTCGTGATTACCTGGGGATAATTATAGTCGACGTGCGCACGGGTTATAGAAGGGGGTGGCTCTGACCGTACCACGTCAGACGTGCGTTTACGTGTGCGTAAGGCTATCACGTGCTTGATGGAGATCCGAGGCGAAGTCATCTCTCGACACGGAGCTCCTGCTGATGCTGCTGCGATCTCTGATCACCGTTTGACTTCGCCCGCTACTTACTTTCCAACTTTTCTTCCAAAGGGATCCGCGAACACCTTCGTCCGGATCAAATATCCCACGGGAATAATCATTGTAATCACTGTACCTCGGGTACCGGCGGCTTCCGCGGAATTTTTTTTCTTTCGAAAATTAAGCTGATGATTTATCATAGATACCGTTGCGGAGGCTTCGGCGTTGTCTTGCTGGTGAACACATTATTATAAACAATGGCAAATATTTATTAAATACACAACAGTTAATGATAGACTCTTCATCAACTTTTTGATGTAAATTCCGACGTAAAATTCAGATCTTGATCTAAATGTAGCTCCAATTGTACACCATGGCAACTTCTTACTTCCGTTAAAAATGCGATAATATTCTTCCAACCCTCGGGTACCTGGCAGGGTCTTAATTTAATTTAGTACATCGAATATCATCGTGGGAATCAGGAATAAATTTGCTTCTTCTTGAAATGCTTAAAATTTCAAAACAAAAACACATACCAATGTTCTTGGACTCTTCCAATCCTTCGACTGTTTGAAATCATTGCTAATCGTGCTCGTGATAGATGCATAAAGTCAGCTAACGACGAGGAGAGAATCGAGTTGCCTAATTATCTAATAAAAAAAAAATCGTTGTCCGAGGAGGTTAAAGAACAGATCGGCGACCTTCGAGCGGATTCGATACAGCGTATCCGTCGGTGACCGCGAAGGACGGTTGGCCGGAAGATCGGCACAAAGCCGGGGCCGCAAATGAGGCTGGAAAACGGCGAAAGGGGTCATGAATTCGCGCGGTTCAATTCGTGTCTTTGTCTCTTCGATGAAGGGCGCCGCGGCAGATATCTCTCGGGGTATATACGCGCGCGGTTTGAGGTGGAGGCACTAAATCAAGGCCCCGCATGCTTTGGATGGCGTCTAACAAATGAGCCAATGACAACCAGCCCGGCCCTGGCTCTCGGCTCCTCTCGTTCTCCCGGTGGTTCCATCTCGCTCGAACCCGCACGAACAAAACGATAATATATTCCAGCGTGCTAGCAAGAGAGAGAATGACGACAGAAAGAGAAAGAGAGAGAGAGAGAGGCGAACGGGATCTGGACGGATCGAGCGGATACTATACTCTCGGCTCGGCTCGGCGCGTTTCGAGGCCCACGATCATCGAGCCCGAAGGAGAAATCAGCCGATGATGCTGGCAATGGTGATGGTGGTGGTGGTGGTGGTGGAGGGTTTTAAGGCCCTCGCAGGGATGGAGGAGGGGCTAGTCTTTTACACGTCACCGGGAACTAATACCTCCAAGCACGCTAATGACGGCCAATAATTTAAAATATGAATTTGTATAAATCACCGGTAATCGTTAATTTCTCGGAATGTTAGATCGGCTCCGGTCCATCAGCCGCGGCCAGGACAACACCGGCCCCATCGTCTTTGAGGTCCTCGCGGAGGTCATTTGTGCCGGGGCCCTAGATTAATTGGATTAATTAGGCATTACCGTGCCCCGGGGCACAGCGATGCATTAGCCGGATACGAAAGGGGGGAACCCGTGTATGGGCACACGTATACAAGGATCTTCTTCTCTTTTTTTGTCTCTCTTTCTCTTTCTTTCGATCTTTCTTTCGTTCGTTGTTTCGTTCTTTCGCTTTGCGACTTGATCTTGCTCTTTCACTCGGCGACCTTCCTACGGGGAGAGATCATCTTAGGGGATTCGCGGGATCTTTGATTTTGGAACAAACTGATTTCATCTTTCGTCACAGGACGACGCTGACGGATCGCCGGTGATTTTTCAGCATGGACTGGGAATCGGCCGGCTTTGAATTTTGGCGCGGGCAAGCCTTTGACGCGGGCTCTTGTCTCGAGGGATTATGTCACGCGTCGAACAGATTCTCTCTCGACAATTCTTTCTTTCGATTTGTTCGGGCCTCTATTGTCTAGAGCTGCGACAATTAATGTTGTGTAATGTGTTCGTTGTCGGGGACACTGTGACAAATCTGAATCGTGTTGTGTTGGAATTTGTCTCAGGCGGTTTGGAAATGTATGGAGAAATTTTTCGGTTAATTAGAATCGTTGATGATATAATACCGTGGAAAATATTATGGAAGGAAATACAATATTTGGGGAGTAGAAAAATTACGTTTCTGCGCAGAGAAAATGAAATGTCCTTGACCACTGGATCCTCCCAGCCTCTGAAAACTGTGCAACATTACATTACGAACACTAGCTACCGCGTTCTCATCGAATCGATAGCTATTACGAACTGCGACAGATCGTCTGTCGAACCCGCGTATCGGTGAACTCTTTCGAAGGGGTCCCCGAGTGGCCAGTTGCATGGTCAAAAGTCATTACTGGCGAACGAAATTTGACATGGTTTTTACTTTTATTGCGCGACCGTTCGCCTATAATTATTTCCACATCTATCACTCGAGAGCTTGGCAATGACCAGCCGCGGTCGTGGCTCGAAGATTGAAGATCGGCTCGGTAGAAAAAAATGAGACGCGAAACCGGGGTCTTTCGAGCAATAGCGCCGAAGAAGAAGAAGAAGAAGAAGAAGATGAAGAGGTGGCGGAGGCGGAGGATGAGGATGAAGGAGGACGAAGACGAAGGAGTAACGAGGATCGAGAAGAGTGAACGAGGGAGGAGAGGGGAGCGCGTCTATATGGGCATTCGTCGTCGACTGAATGCCAGTCGGTTTCCTCTTGTTCGACGAGAACACGAAAGGCTTCGATGACGTATGGTTCGTGGAAGAAGGAGAAATAAAGAGCGTGAAGGGAGGAACGAACGTACCTGTGATTGTCCTCGCTCGGGATTCAGAAAAAAAAGTGTCATTGTGCTCTCGGGCCGAACGAATGGTCATTTGGCCCGAGACCGGCTGACATTTCTTCGTGTTCTATGAGCTTCCCCTTCTCCGTACACCCCCGCGCGCCGTCAATTGATGAACCCTTGACAGTCGTTAACGATTCGAGGCCACAGGTCTTGTTTCAGGGCGTAATCCCTCCCTATTAATATCCCCAACGTGAATTCATTCAAGTGTCTGTCAATAATCTGTCTGGCCAACGCCAGATACAACAAGCCCCGGACCGGCAGGATTAATCTGCTTTTTTAATAAATCATCCCTCGAATGGGACATTCTCAAAGATCGTTTTATCGCCGCGTTAATGCGACCGGGACATTCCTCATGGTCTCAGAGGGATACGTCTCGAGATGTTCTTTGAAAGAATGCTCTTCGGAAAGTTGTTGACTACAAAGAGCAGCCATTAAATTGACATTTATTTTAATAGGAATAGGCTCTTTGATAATTCTTCTCGGTGGACGTCTCTTCGAACCGTCTTCGTTCTAAAGGAATCTTTCTTATTTCAGAAATTGATTTATCCGTGATGTAATATTTTATGTAATAGTTTCGGGCTAACTCTGACAGATGAGAATGTTCACCTTCTATAGCGCAATTTTTCTTGAACCTACGTTTCTTCGAATAATTCACCTAACCCAGAACAAATTTCCAACAGTACCGTAATCTGAGCGTGACAGGATTCGAACAATAGGATGAAAATATTCCCGGCTCGTATCCTCGATAAATGCTGTCGTGAAAGTGTCCTCTGAATATTCCGCATTTCCGCGGAATCCGCGCGAGTCTGCCTATCTATAGCGGAGCGGTCTGATATATTTCTGAAGCTTGGCGAGCGGCCACCATTATGCACATGATAATTAGAATGCGTTAGCGCGTGTCTCAATATATCCGCACGTGCTATACGCGCGCCATGTGAGTTGGACTAAGCCAACCGGTCGGCCGCTCCTTCGCTGGATTGGTGCCACGGTGCCGTGGGTGGTAACCACTTCGTTCTCATGAATACAGACGCTTCTGTCGATTATCGATATGCTGTCGATGATTTACTGATTACTCAACCTCTCGATATCCCAGCAAAAATCTGCATCGCATTTAAACATCCACTGCTTCGTGGACGATTAATTTCTAGAATAGTTTCCGAAAAATCGGGCTGATCAAGTAGAAGTTTTTTTTAAGAAGTACAGTGTATCGTCAGAGCACGTTAATACACTGCAAAATTTTACTTTCCACTGTCTGACGCACTCGCGAAAGTTGCAACAGCACAAAACCCGGCAACAACGTCATGCAGAGTGTTAATTCGCGTTTTTTGCGTGAATTACGAGCCGGCGATGGTCACGCATATGTGAAGACGACGAAGACGACGAGGACGACGACGACGGGGGCCCTGTAAATCGATAAAAACACTGTTCTCACGGGGTTCTTGCTGGAGAGTATCCGCGAGGAGGATAGTCGGATATCGGGGCGCACAGGAAATCGTTGAAACTCTGTCTGATGATCAGGACAAGCAGGCTTACGTGGTTTTTTTCGTGTCGGTGGTAGCTCGCGGGCGGACGCAAGTGCGTGCCATCTGCAGTCGCCGGCGTAATTCTCGCGAGTTTTAATATCGTGTTTCGGTATCGAGTGCCTCGAAGTCGACTCGACTCTGTGAGAAAAGGAGAAGGAGGGAGGTGTTGCTCATAGGTAAAAGAAGGCTGGCCGAAGAAGACGAAGAAAAGGCATCAGCGAACAACCAGCCAGCAGCAGATCTCTCAGGAAGACTCGGCTTCGGAATCATCCGGGCAGACAGCGATATCTTGTTTCCTTAATAAACGGAAACGGAACGTAATCGTATTATTTGTTTCTACCTTTAAGAATACTACCCCCTCGTTCTAAATACGCGCGACACGAAGCGAAAGCGAGACGGGGGGACGAGACGAGAGACGGAATTCGAGGATCCGACGAGATGAACACGAGGAAAGAGAACGGAGGGAATATTTAAGAAGGTATTAAACCTCCCTCTCCCCCTCCGGCAACCCCCGTCGCGTGGATAAGAAAGCATTAACGTTGTACTTTATTCGCGAGTGCTCGATGAGTTCTGAAATATGGAAAGTATCGCGAGATTCCGGTTTCAGGTAACAAAGTTCTTGCCCGTGCCCCCTTTTCCTGCTCGCGGATGTCGATTCCTGCGAATAAGACGAGCTCTCTCTCTCTCTCTCTCTCTCTCTCTCTCTCTCTCTATCTCCCTTTCTCCTTCTTACTCCCTTTAAACCGGACGAGAAGCGACCGGTAATATTTCACCGAACTTCGCCCGCGAATATTCATGTCCCGGTAGATTTAAGCACTGAAATATGTTTAATGAATTCGTAACCGAATAAATATACGCTGACCGTATTTCTCGGGCTTAACGAGACCCCTCCGTTTATGTCTGATCGACTTTTATTCGTAAATGAGCGAGACGATTTAGGACAACAAAGAATGTGAATCGAAAGTTCTTCGCATTCCCCTATCTTTCCGTGAAATTAATAGACGTACGTACAATTTCATTCAAAATGGAGCTGGAATTAAAAAATGAATTTTTATAATTGCTGAGGAACTTCAATCACTATCGTATTGCAACTCCCGACACGTTTAAGACGGGTCACGAGTGACCCGGTGTCGTTGAACGACTGAAACTGCCTCTCATTCACAGATCCTTCTTCTATTGAGCAAATAAACACGTGCGTGATTGCCAGGACATAAACGCAGAGCTGTATCTGCCGTGGCATTCTCATTGAGAATCCTAGTGAGAGTAAAACGACCCGAGGTCATTGAATGGAGTCAGGTGTTGGACCACGAACCTGAAGGGAAACGCATTAACAGGTGTTGTGTGCAGGGTAATAGTCGATATATCATTCACCGAACCTACCTGAACACGCGTTCACGTTTTTTCGAACGGGGGAAAGCGTGCTCGATTTTTCCGAGTGTTTCGACGATACAATGACAGAGTCGAAATCGTCGGCTTTGGGAACAGCTGGCTGATGGACGCGCAGGTTTCTATCCTGCTGAAACCTTTCCAGTAATATTCGAAACTGTGATGAATCCGTAATTTCTCTCCGATGAAAGTGGAAAAGATATTCGATTCTAAAGCTGATTGTTGTAACATTTTTGTTCGAGCAATGACTTTTCAGATAATTTGTAGGTCAGCTGATGCTGATTTCTGGATCAATATAATATATTAGTATCGGTTTAATATGTGATAAAAATTAATTTTTAGCGATTTACCCACAAATATTCTCGGCGTTTGACGTCGCAAAGTGCATAAGGGATGCATTCGCTCGTATTTCCGGTGCGGCTAACTACACCGTCCAAGGGTCATAGTTTCCCACAGCGTCGAGGGGCCCGATTAACAAGTATCTGTCGGGCAACACGGGGATCGCAGTTGTAGTAACGTTCGCAATACCCCTTTCACTATCTCGTGCAAATAACTTCTACATTACGTATCGTGTGTCGAGGAGGTAACGGCCGTGCGACCGAAGTCACCGAATCGGGGCCCAACGAGTTAACGATTACAAATCGGCTGGCCGATCGGTACCTATTCGCGGATTAATAGAGCGATAAATAATCGAAAAGCTGATTACCAGAAGCACCGACCCGCGGCTTGTACAGTTCCGTCGACAACGTGAAACCCCTGTACAACAGAGAGGGAGTGTGAGAGAGAAAAAGAGAGAGGGGGAGAGAGAGCTCATCGGAAAAGAAACGAAAGAGACGCGGCCGAACGTTGAAGAAAGGAGAACCGAAAAGGAAGGAGTTGAAAAAGGAAAAACAGGACGAGATGTATTGGTACGACGATTCCTTAACGGCAAATGAATCCTTGCACCCGCGATACACCAAGAGCTGGTCTTAAGTTATACCCAGAGGAACGTAAACCCGTAAACGTGCCCGAGGCCAACATATTACGCGCATTAATTCGCCGTGCTTGACGTTGGAAGGCGATTCGTAATACGCGCACGGGAAGAGGGACACCAAGAGCAACCAGAAGAAGGCCCTCGATGCATAACAGGCCTGCAAACAGCGACAGAAGCTACCCTGGAACCTGCATGGCGATCCTAGGTTATAATGAGATCGGTAGGGACCGGCCGATACTTCTGCCTGCTCGGTAATTATTAATTTTGAAGCCAGTAAATATTCTGCGCGAGCCTGCCTCGAGGAAATTTGCAAGGTTGCTGTAAGATGGATGAGGATGCAGTCCCAGAACAGAGAGAGAGCGAGAGAGAGAGAGAGAGAGAGGTCCTCAACTGGTCTTTGAAATTGGTTGTCGAAAAACGATGGGACAATTGTTTGTATTAGCTTAATTAATTCTTTCTTTGTATTTGTTTCGCATATTTTGTACTGCTTCAATAAAAAAAGGTATAAAATAGCATTGACTAAATTCTGGTGATTTTTTTATTGGGTGAAATTACACCCATCTCTAAATGGTAAAAACTTGAATTCATTAATAAATATAAAATTCGAGATCTAATGATGACTAATCTAGTACGTATTTCTGTAGTTCCGCGTGGAGGGTCTCGATGGTATATTTTTCGCCGCCGTGAAAGATCCGAGGCGAGCAGAATCACGTTGCAAGACGCTTCCACCGCCTCGTCGGAGATCGACGCAGACTGTATCGAAGACGTAATGGAGATTATAAGGCCACAAATGATCGAATCGCGTAGGTACACCAATTACTCGTGGAGGGCGGTCCGATTCGCTCTGGCCTCCCTTGACGGACCACCCGTTGGTCGTCGTTACGAACGCAGCACAGCGCTCGGATACATCTCTGATCGGTAAGCTCTGATCTTTCCTTTTTAACCAATCTTCCGAATACAACTAGTCCCGGTCCAATGAGAAAACCGTGACTATCGATTTCCGGTTAGAAACAATGGGAACGTTCCCTTTTCCGACACATGTCACCTCAAACGGGGTGGATTCGTGTGACAAAAATCAGGTGTGTCGTCCAGCTACAATTTTCCACATATCGAATATCATGTATACGACAGAGGTGTATATGAATAAAATTCCCCACACAATCTGCCCATCAATATTGCAAAATCTCTCCCTCATTTTCCAGCTGTATTTTTCTTGTCTCTTGAATTAATCAATTGCCAGTACGTATTACCGTACTTTGTACAAGACTCTCTTTCAAAATTCAACTAAACGTGGGATTCGCTGAGATATTCGAACATTTTCAACGAAACAGATATATTAATATTTGAACACAGTTTATTAAATATGTTTGCGTTACTGAAACTTTGATGGGAGTTCAAACATAAATTATAACCACACTCCTCATCCTTCCATATAATTAGAATACGTAATTTTAATGTATGTCGTAGCTTCGAATAGTATTCAAAGTGTATCGATAATTTTTTTTTTAATCGTTGACTGTGCGTGCCAATACTTTTTGGTGGCACTGTACCCGTTCGGTGATATATGCTTGATATACGTTTTCGAGGCGGGGGTGTAACAAAGACTATTCACAGTCCGATTTAAACAAAGACGGCGTCGTCCCGCGACGTCACAGAGCTACCCGAATGAACGCCGCGCCGGCAGACCGTGGACGTTCGTAATACCATGGAATTAATCTATGCTCGCGTTGGTAATAATAAGGAAATGTTTCAATCTCGATGATGTATAGAGCTCGGTGCTCGCTTGTTCGCAGTGGGAAAAGGGTCTCTTCGTTGTTTGGAACGGCCGCGAAGCGATCAATCTCGTCAACGAGTCGAGCCCGGGGATTGGGATCAGGAATCCCAATCCCTTCAGGACGCAGATCCCTATCTACGACATCGGGAACAATAAAATCCACAAAATCAAATGGTACCGATTGTCCTGGTGATTAGAGAAATAGAACCTCCATCGCGCACGGTGATTTATGGCGCGTAATTGCCTTCGTTGCGCAAAACCCCGTGTGAAACGACGAGGTGTACAGGCGACAGATACTACAGAACACTCGGTATCACAATGGGGGATAGTCTTCGTCATATACACGTGAACCCTCAAGAATTTGAATTGTTCTTCCCGATATCTTCTATCTGATTGCGACATCGAGAATCCTGTAAAATTACCATGTGTCGTTCATTTTCTCTTCTGCTTACTGTACAAGTATACATTTATGACAAAAGATGACAAAAATACTCTAACAAGTTATGAAATATCGTATTATTTAAGACTTATTGATTAAGAGGAGAACGATTTGCACGGCGAGGGTGGAAGGAAACGCATTCCCTCGGACGGACAATAAAATCGGTCGGCGGTTCTCGTGCAACGTCCACAACGGGATTTCTGATTTATCCGGATAAGTTAGCGGAGCGTCATCCCCTCGACATCCCTCCCCCGTTGGCGATACCCCCCGTCGGTGTTACGGCGTCCTGCTTCGACTTTGATAACCATACGATAGTTGCTTTCTGCCGGTTGGGGTTGGAAAACGGAGACGCGCGCGCGAGCACCACGACTCGGCTCGGCGGTTTATCTTCGATTACGAACGTCTTGGCTCTCGGTTTCTTGGCTCCAGATTTATGGCGAGCGATTTGTCGGTAGCGCCCAGATTAGAATTAGTTTGCGGAGACTCGGGTCTGCGTTTGTTTGCGATCCGACACTGTGTGTGTGTACGTCGGCCCCCGTGCCGCTGGGAGATCGAGATCTGCGAAGAAGAGAAGAGACGTAACCCTTGCTCGCTCGTGATCCTGGCACCAGTTGATCGAAACCACGGGAAATGAAAATCGTGCCCGGCCAACCGGCGCGACGATGAGGAAACTTGGCTCTAATCGCCGCGAGATCGCCGCTCGCCGATAACCTTTTTCTAACTAATCGGCGTCCCCGATTCATTAGCTGCTTCGCTCGGACCTTAAACGCCTCGCTCTGATGTATAATGGACGCTCGGGGCCAACGATTATAACGCTGGCAACCCTTAAATAACACTGGAGCTACGTGAACATTTGTCTATCGCGATCTGAAGTTGCGCTAACCATTAAATAACACCACGCTTCGATCGCGTACCACTTGAAAGAGTTTTTACAATTTTCTAGAAAATTTCACGTGTTCGATAATTTTATTGGAATGAGATCTGGCTTTAACATTGTCACGTGATGATTTAAAAAAATTTGAAAACGGCCGCAAGGTTCGCCGAAGATTGTCAAAAGCCGCGATGGCGTCTGTACACGCACGCACCACCCTCTCCGTGGTGGTTCGGTAGTTTGCACCCTTCTTCCCGGCAATATTAATATCTCTAATCATTCACCAACCCCTTCGCACCCTTATCAAGGGACACCATAGACGTTGCCTTGATACGTGTTATTCAGATTTATCCCATTTGCCTTTGGGACCGTATTTATCCGTAGAACAAACCAAGTACACGGCCCGATAAAGCGTTTGTTTCGCGACCGGGATTAATGCTAAGCCGCAAATGAAGGGCTCCAAGAATTTTTTGTCTCCGACGAGTCTCTAAACAACCCTCTCGGGGTTCTCGCTATACTTTCGTCGACTCAGCCTGATATCAATGGCGGTCGTTTGTACGGCTAACCCTTGGTTTCATAAACAAGAGATAAACATCCGAAAAATTAGAAATATTCTGATAATCAACCCCTCGGCGCTCTGTAAACTTGACATTCATTTTTTTTAGAAGAATTAATGTCTTCCAGCATCCTCGGTGCATTTTTCAAAAGCAGAAAAATCTGTTTCTTGAAAAATTGCTGTTCAAATGAAAAAATTGTTCTTGATACCCTCCGCACGATACCCACCCTGCAGCAATTAGTTGGACATAAAATAAGGGTTGAATGACTCGTGTCTCGTCAACGTTCTTTTAGCTGGTCGTGGATGTTGATAAGATTGAGTCGGAAGACGTGGGATCATTCAGGCGGTATTAAAAGGGCGCCAAAGACATATAGCCGGGGTGGGTGGATGGAGATGAGAAACGGGGTGGGTAGGAGATGCTCGTATTTAGCCACCCTCCACACCTTTGGCCAGTTTCGTCTGGTTATTAATGAACCCGCTGATAGGAAGTGTCCGTCTCCCAGCGAAGAATCGCCTCTCGGAGCAACGCTGTCACGTATTCGGCTTCTATTTCCCTTAGCTAACGCTCTCTATATGCAAATACGTCCGACCGGTCCCTCCGCGTGTCTCCTTCGCGTATGTATGGAAATGCGTATTATCGGGCCGGCTCTGGCCCGTGTGTGTCCGTGCATCTTTACAAGGATCCGGCGCCGGGTGTATGAGTATATGAGTGCACGAGACCTGACTCTTTATAAATAGCGACTTTGATATGCAGTCGCGCCTTAACCGGGGGATGAAGCTAACCCTGTGTGTAGCTCCGCGCCCCATCAACGGCAAAGCCTGGCCGCGTTAAAAATTAAAGGGTCCACGCGTCGTCGTTGCCATCCGGATCGCCGATCCTACACCAGAAAGGATTTTCCCTGATTCTCTACAGCACTGAATATTCTTTCATGCATTGTGCAATTTATGGCAGCCTAACTGCGCTGGCGAAACATGCGAAAAATTATTAGAAGTCTTACAAGTTGACTTGATTATGCGGTGTGAGTGCAATAAAACACTGTAACAGACAAGAAACTGAGGCTAATATTTCATAGATTTTATTATTGTACACGCGCTCGTTAAAATCAAAGTGGGACAGTTGGACTCTTTCCGTTGTCAATCTAAAATTGGACAACACAAATTTTCGATTATACAACGTTCGGTCACATAAATATTTAACCTAGACGCACCGTGATTTACATACTTGACCGCCGCCTGTCAAATGCCTAGTATCATACTATAATTTAAACAAATGTATCGGAGAGCTCGGAAGCCATTTTCCTGAATACGAATCAGAAAACGGGTGAAACTCCGCAGCTAACGATGTATTTGACTAGGCAAAAGGAAGGAAACTGTTATCTGTTTCAGTTGTTTCGTTGAAGAGGTCGACAGGTGCGGCTCGCGCCACCCAGCTGCCGCCGCCGTTCCAATATCATTCATATGACTCCACGCTTCTGGCAGCCATTGTTTCTCCGGCGTTTCTGCATCGAGTAGATATTTTATTTCGTTTTAATAAACCGCTTGTAATGAAATTCCTGATTGCGGTTCCGAAGAGAAACTCCTTCGGGTCCGTGCTGCTTTTAAGAAAGACAAATTCCATTTGTCGAGACGGTTAACAACATTCTAGTAGAATATTATAGAAGGAACGCGTTTGTAGTCGAATGACATCATCATCGATTTGCACGAGTGTCAACCTGTTTGAAGGACGGTACCAGGACACCGGCAGCGACCCGGTAGGGCGACCCTGGTTGATAAAGGGCCACTCACCAATCATAGTACTGGTTAGAGGTGCACTCGGTCAGAGGTGTACGTTTTAGACGCGTTGGCTCTATTAGAGTCGCCATAAGTTACAATTAAGTCGGTTTTGGGGTGCGCCCTTCCCAGATGTAGGTGTCGACGTGTTTCAGGGGTGTGAGGAAACTCCAGTATGGCGAAATTGGGAGGCGCGCGCCGGGCCCTGACGAAGAAGGCCGGTAGTGGATATCTCGGGAGAGGCTTGTGGGTCTATACTGATTTAGAGTTAGTCTAATTTCGGCGTCGCAACACCTAATGTCATGCCGTCTATAACGCATAAATAATTACCACTTAGCTCCTTTGTCGTTACGAGACCCCGGAGCTTCCCCCTCGGACCGGCGACGGTCCTTTGTCCGGTGCGGATCGTTTACGACCGCAAGATTTATCGACTGGTAATGTCTGGCTTGCCGGAATCATTAATGATCGATAATTCATGGTCGCCGGGAGACGCTTCTGTTTTTCGGAGAAACAATGGCCACGATCGAAATAGAAATCGCCGTTCGGCAACGCATCTGCGCGCTACCGATCATCCGCAAACAAATTCTCCACTTGCCAACCAAGCTTTTCATTCACGATTTCATGTTCATTTTTATATCTCGACGATACCTACCTCTAGTTAAGATAATTACGGTTGTTATTTAGGAGGAACAAACATTCTACATTCTTCGAAGATCGGTGAATACGACGAAAAAGTTTAATTAATCGACAGTTTCGCCGCCGAGATCGGTACGGATCGGTATAAATCGTTCGGATCCCCGGTCCCCGTGGCTCCGGATCCGTAAGATAAATTAAGAGGGATCAAGGTGAATCGGGGATCGATGCCGAGGAAAACACGTTGACGTCCTGCTGTTTTACAACGGCCACGTCTTAACACGTCCCCGGAGCCGGGTCCCAGGCTGTCCATTAAAAGTATTTACTGCATATTATTACCTTCACTTACCCGATCGTTTACGATCGACGATAATAAAATAATTATAACTCGGTGTCGTAAAACGTTTACGGGGAACCGAGAGAGGCGAACTGCTTCGCGCGGTGTGTGTACCCCCCTGTTCGAGTGAGTCGGACATCGCGTTCTCCACCTGAGCTGGTTTTCCGGCTCCACTCCGCGCTGTACTCGCTCATAGGCGAGACGAGAATCGTGGCCGGGCTGTAAAGATAACGAAATGCCGGGCTATCTTAACGTCCACTTGGATTTTTCACTCAACGAACGATTATATTCCCGGGGAACAAGGCGGTCCGTCGATACCATTGGATCGAACTGGCTGGCCGGGGCTTTACGTCGAAAAACTTATCGAATGGCCGCGACGTCACTCGATTCTCGACCGTAAAACGGACCGCTACACGCGATTCTAAATCTCGTTCTATCTTGACGTTGATTCGAGCTTCGAGAACGAAAGAGGACGATACACAATACCCGCACAGACTCATACATACTGCCTCGAGCTGCTTGCCAGACGACTGTGACGACTGTCTACGTTCCACCTAGTCGGACCAAGCTGATACCAATTGGTAAGTGATTTATTCGAGTGGATCATTTTAATTAACAGCATAGCCTCGTAAAAATTACAACATTCAATTTATTGCAGTATTATTATTGTTTCAACGACGCGACGCTTGGTCTCTCGTTCCAAGTGAGCAAGATTTACAACCTATTTTCATGGTGAGAACGCGAACAAACAAAGACAGCGCGGTCTTATTAAGCTACCAACAAGTTAATAATATAATTTCACATTTTTTGTTTAGTCAAAAAAATGATTTATGTCCGCGATTTTCTTGTTTCGACCCACTGTGTGTCGATGAGCATAGCTTATACATCTTTCGAGAATGTGACGTCACGCGGTTCGTTATCTTTGCCGAGGGCAAAATTATCTGTCTATTAGTATATATGGTCTAAGGATTTACCGAAGAAGGGTATAATCGGTAAAGAATTTATCTAGAGATTGAATATAAATTAATGGGGAATGTTCCTCTGGGTTATCAATTAACAATGGGCTGTATTAAATAGGAATGATGTATGGATCCGTAAGAGGTGCTCTGACTTTTTCTCGCGGAAGCTTCGATGGCTGTTCGATGCACGGAACCGGCGTCGAGAACCCCTGCGGGTCTATTCACAATCACGGATTTGATTTAGCGATGGAGAGGCAATATAATGTCTCTAACGAGAGTGTAGCATAAGGATAAAGGTAGGAAGCCGGTCTAAGAGGGGAGTAGACGGGGGTCTAGTGGAAGGAGGACGACGCATAATACCATAATGCCAAACCAACACAGTCCCGGCTCGTCAGTATCTTTGATTAGAGGCTCCATCCTCCTGATTTGCTTCTAATAAACCCATGAAACCGGCCCGGGAGATCAAGACCACGGTGCCGAAACGTCCGATCACGTGATTCCTGCGCGAGCACTATGTCCACCGGGACTGGAGGAGGGTGAGCATATTTTTATCGATAAAACTGCGAATGTCGTTTCAGGAATTATTAGGAACACGAAATTACGGGGCGATTCGAGATAACTTTGTGCCTCGCATATCGAAGCCACCGGATGGTCACAAAGATCCCGAAGATCGTTGTAACGTTGAAATCGTGTTGTGCTTTCTCTGATAATTGACCAGTTATTATGCTCGCTATTCGAGCTAAAGTCCTCGAGGAACGGAAGCGGTCATTTTAATTGGCTGTTGGGCAGACCGGCGGGCCGGCTTGTCATCGGCAAAATCGCGTCCCGACGATCTTACTAACTTGCCAAATCGTGTCAGAAACCATGCGTAATTATGTAAATTCGTTCGGCAATGCATATATGCAACGCTTCATACTTCCGACTCTTTATTTTATTCTGAATTTTATTTATATGAGTCTTTCCCCTATAACGCTTGACTTGATGGTTTTGCTAATTATTTATTTCGTCCACTGCAATCTGTTGTATAATTTGACAATGTATAACTTGACACATGAAAGAAATGATTAAACTGCTGAAGTAATATTTCGAGTAAACGATTATTGTTCTCTGAAGTATGGCTAAAGTCTTCGGGAACGGGATTGAACGAGGGCCGGGGAAATATTAAGTTTGAATGGTTGGAAGGTGAATTATGTTGATCGCGTTGGTCGATACGGGGCGAACGGAATATCGGGCCTGGAAAGTTGTCGGTGTGCAAACTTACGGGCGCAATTTCGTGGCTTGGGAAGTTCCAATAGCATGGCTCGCGTTTTTTTCCTGGCGCGGCGGCGCTTCGAATCTGAATCCTTGGAAAGCGAATGAGCCTCTTTCGAGAAGGGAAACGAAGGAGAGTGGGTTGACGGCTGCTCGAAGGCAGCATTATATACACTGAGAATACCTCCCGCTGGCTGCAGAAATCACTGGCGGGACTTAATAAGCGTGGAAAGAGCCGAAGAGATAGAAGATAGCTAGCTGGATGATGCGAAAACTTTGCTATATTAGCCTTTAGCTTTGGCGATCCGTAGAGCTTTTGCCGCGCACCGAGCAGATCCGAGCCGAGCCGGTCCGCGGAAACTTGCTTGGATCCAGACACGCGTACCGACATATTCTCCAAGCTTATATCGAACTAACTTTCACGAAAATATGTTTTCCCAAGAGTTCCAACACCAAGAAACGAAATATCGCCGACGGATGACCGCATCCGGATTTCAAACAATCGCGGACGAACTCGCGTCCACTGCATCTCTGTTTTTCTCAATTAAAAACTCCCGAGATCACAAAATATATTCAGTGTTTGTTTGTATCATTAACATTTCAGGTCTGAAGTGTGTTTGATTTAATACAGCGGAGCCGGATTTAATTTCCGAGGCTCGGTAGGTGTTTGTATTCGGACAAAGGAGACAATATTCGGGTGTGCAAGGTTTTGAAAACTCCTTCCGTTTGATCGTGAATGAAATTTCCGAGTCTCCTCGCATTTACAAATCCACGAATCCCACGCGGCTCGCATTTAAGAGGTCGCGGGGGGGAAAGAAGGGAGGAGGATCTTGACTCTCGAGCTAGACTTTATCAGACGTCTTTTTTTTCTTTCTTTCTTTCCTTCTCCCTTCCATTCTTTCCGTTCCGTCGGTGGCGAAGAGAGTTAATGAACGGCGGAGCACTCTTGCTTTCGCTGTTTGATGCAGTAACGTTTTGGCCCACGCGTCACCATAACTACCTCGTGCACGCACACGTGTCCCACAACGCGTAATCGGAGTGCCAAGCGTACGAGATGCTTTTTCTACCTTTTCGACACCAATCGTCAGCCTGATCATCTTTCCTCGAATCATGAAAAAATTTCGGAAATTCGTCGTACCTCGTAAATTTCCAAATTTAGGCCAAACCTTGACATCTCCGTGTTCGATAAATTTATAGCAATTTCTCTTAAAATTGTTAAGTGAAGAAACAACAATTCTTGTTTTGCATAAAGATATCCGCAGTCTATTGATAAATCAGTTACCACCTCAAATGTTATTTGTCCAATGCGAAAAAGGAACGAGGGAAAGGGGCCACGTGCGGTTATCAAGAGCAGTGTGCGTTATGAATGTTTAAGATCGGTGCAACAAGTACAACTGGTATCGGAATGACGTTATGATCTCACGATGACATCACTGGGTAGACGGGAGAGTTTCTGCTTGCAACAGCGCGGCGAGCGTGTGTACGGCCAACGCTCCAGACAGGATATTGTCGCGGCAGTCATTCACTAATTGATTCACCGTTTTATTTTACGCCGTGCCTCTCAAAGAGCGCGCGGTTCTCAATATCTGATTGACAGTCATCGGCAGGGAACATCTGCCCCGGCCATGCTATCTCTGATTACATTACAGTTCGGTAGCCCAGCGTGTGCACACACGCGGGTAATTATAACTCGTCACGCAGATGACCCTCCGATGCAAATTTTTCAACCACCGGATTGATAGATACGTTATCTGCTCGCTGGCTGCGCTGCTCATCGCGAGACAATCTTCTGTCACGGTTGCTTCGACTCTTATCTTTTAGACGGCAGACCGGCGATAAGACAGCCGCGATATTTAGAAGTTTCGTCTACGAGATGCTGAAGAATTTGCACATGTCCGTGCATTATCTTTCTGTCGCCGCAGAGACCGAGGACAACCAACGTAACCCCGTTTTTATTTTCAAATAATTAGTGCTGAATTCGTTAGTATCCGACCCCTCTGATCGATTAAAACTTGTTATCATGGTCTCCCGTCTAAAATCGCATCTGCTGATGAGTCGATATAGAAGAATGAATATATTTAAGAATCGCAGAAAATTTTCGAAATGTTTTCATTAAACTTTTCTATGTATCTCCAAAGTATTTTATTATTTATTTAATCCTTTAAACCAGATGTAATTTTTTATTCAAAAGATTGATTCAATGAAATTAAATTTTTAGTGCACAACGCTTAATAAAATGGAAAATGATTAGCAGACCATTAATATCTGGACCACATAATATTTCGAAAGTATTGAATCTCGAGAAAGTCAGAATTCTGTGAACGATAGATTGTTGATGGTTTGACGAAGATCGGTAATTTTTGTTGTCAGCGTTGAGAAGATCGGGATTCCGGAATTGCCGAAGAGATGAGAACCGTTTCCACGACGACGGTGGCATTAATTCATAGAGTTCATAATCTATTAGTTACGTTAGCGGAGGAGCGTTAACGAGTGTAATGGCATCACACGCCATCTACGTGTCATTTAATTCCGACACCCTCGCACCATCGATGATCTCATAGCCGCGGCCGGCTTGACTTCGCTTAATTGTTTGTTATCATTACCGAGCGCGTGCTATTGAAATTAATGTTGATCTGTCTCGGTTAACATGTGCGCTCCCATAAAACCTGCTTCCGGCGCGTTGGCCCGTCTCTCTCGCTTGATGGAATTAAGCCGGGCATACGCCTCGTGTCGACGGTTTCTTCCCCTGAAATAACCAGTTTTTCGACAAGCCTTCGCCGCTGTAAGAGCGTCAATGGCGCTCTTACTTTTCATATGTATGCTGTTCCTTTTCGCTTCTTTTTGTTTCCTCAGGGCCCCGGACAATCTCAATTCACACCGCATTAGGTCTTGTTATCCTGTTAAGCGGGTAACATTCGGGTTCGGCCCTCGAATTGCTGTATCAAAAAGTTCAGAAAAATAATTGAATCATCTGCCCTCTAAAAAGCGGCCGCGATGGCCCGTATCTCATCGAACTTAATATTTAAGCGTGAAAAAGTCAGGCTTCAATTCTACTTAGCCTGTCACCCTCCGCCGTTTTAAGAAAATCTAGTACTTACCACCAGAGTTGGGCAAATTTTATTTGGAATAACGAATAAGGAATAGCGAATAAAGTCTTATTTTAGTAGGAAATAGATACTTGGTCCCCTCAGGGTTTCAAGTCCATACACCACTACTCTCCTTCTCTTTCCAATTTCACCTATCGCCTAATTGCAACCAATTCCAGCGGGACCTACTGTTTTTAAGGTGGGTTCCGAACCACCTTGAATAAAGTCTTATTCGCTATTCCAAATAAAATTTGCCCAACTCTGCTTACCACCACGTTCCAAATAAAAATTATATCGTCCGAATACGGTAAGTCCTTACGGGGTTGAATCGTTCCAGTTAAATTCGCACAATACTTTCAGTAGTTCATTAAGATATTAAACACCTTTAGTAGTTATTATTATTTATTATAAACGGACTTATGCCCTATTTTACATATGAGAAAGATACAGATTAGTCGTATAAGTATAATGACAAAGAAGGGACATGCAATGAATTATTGAAAAAATCAATACGATTATAAATAGTGATAAATATGATTATTAATTAAATTAAAAATAAAGCTCTGATCAGATACTATTCTTCTTTGCAGATAATGGTTCTAGGTTCATCGTAGTTATTATTGCGAAGTAATCATGATCAGAGAATGACATTCGATTATTGAGCATATATGAACAAAACCTGAAAAATTTATGCTGCACTCTCTTCGAGCATGATTTCGTACTTAGAGCTTTTCGGAGACCATATAATTGATGAATATTCTAATAGCTGGTAATAGCTAGTAATTTATTGAATACTTTAATAGTGCAACAAATATTTTGAATAATGGCATAAAAATTATTGAAGACGCCTCTCTCCCTCTCCGAGTCATCACTCGAGTACAGAGTGCTCGTAAATAAACTATTAGCATCAGAGGCAATAAATATTTTGATCGCGCAGCCAGGCATTCCGCAGGGCCTCTACCGGAAATCCAATGCCCGCGAATGCTCTGTTATTTAACACGCTCAGCAAAATGGAATTAAGAGTCAATTAGGGATTCTTCATTAAATCTCCGTATATAATTACTGGATCATTAGGATCATTAATGAAAGCAACTGGGTGTGATATCCGAAGAGAACAGGAGGCTGCTGATTATTAAAGGCGCAGCCGAACACGAGCTGCAAACCGACATCGTGATAGACGTTTTCGAAAGCGTTTGATATCTTCCGTTAATCCCTCCTGACCAGGTAAAAATCGATCTCGTGTTTCTTCTATCTATCTTCACGGTTAATTGCACCGTGTTGTGTGTGAAAGAACGTTCTCGGACTGAGCTTCTAACTTAAACACTGACCGGTCGATCGTAGAGAGAACTTCCTCTCATTGATGGATGATAAACGAGCCTAATCTAACGTGATCAGCCGGCGTATAATGTGGTCACTGACCCTCGTTGCGTGATTGTTGGATCGACGGACAAGTGTCCAATACAGCTTCCATCGAACGTTTATTGCTAATCGAAGCAGCGATCATCTTAATCCACTTAATCGCAATATTTCACAGAAATTCGAAGAAAACTTGCAGATACAAATTTTTGCGATTCTTCTTAGTGACGTTTCTATATCCATCTATCCGTCTTTAAAATTGAAAGAACATTTTAAAGAAACCCACGCAGCCAAAGGTAGAAAATAACAAATTTCGTTTAGATCACAGGAACAGTGTACAAAGTTGGCCCTGGAATGCCATAATCATCCACGCGTCGGCGAACCCTATATCGTAACAAGGAAACTCGTTGGACAGGACTTGCCGAACACGGGAACGCGTTGCTTTTACAACTAGATAGCTCGGCGAAGATCAGAAAATCGTTCGGCGATATCGATTCCGAAAGAGGTTCGAGAGCATCATCCCACTCGCGCTCCTTAATGAACATGGTGGCTGCGATGCACTTTCGTTCCGAGCCACTAAAACCGGCTATCGGACAGATCCGCGACGTACATACTCGTTGATCGCAGTTTATTACGAATCGGGCACGGTCCAGATACGGCCGATCGAAGCTACGTGCGCTGGTCGATCGACGATATTATTACAGATTGCCTGAACGGCCTGTGAAATTCATGATGAGCCGTTTAATGGCTTTAGACAACCGCGAAAATCATCCATTATGCTAGGGACAACGGCAGCGACGCGACGCACTCCCTTGATCAACTTACCGAGTCTCCTCGAACAATGCAATTTTTCTATCCCATATCCATCCGGAATCTTATCTTGCATATCTAGTTACTCGGAGTTTACGAAACTCCACCTTCTTCTATAAAATTGTCTGAATATCTGGTTGAATAAAAACTATGGAAAAACCGAGTGAGGATACACAGTCAAGTCTTGTAGATGCTGTTGTTCTACTATTTCAATCGATTGTTCCAGTATTAACTGGCAGTCCGTGAAGAGTTTGAAAAAATTAAAAAAATGCGGAAACCGATGAAAGGATTAGATGGATGTCTCGAAAAGTTGTCTGTTTTGCAGGCGACAATCGTGGTTGTTTTTCGACCGGTGTTTCTCCGCGTGGATTCATCTCGCACTGCGTATAATTAGACTGAGTTATCGACGCCAGATTCGGGGACAATGGCTGTATAAATATTCTCGTCGGGAGCGGTCCGCGTACGTGGGCAGATGCGTCTCGCGGATACAGGGTGGTCCTGACTAAATGCAACGTGGATCAGAACAAGGCCGGCTCGTAACGAGTGCGTCGCGAAACGCCTGTTACAGCCGCGGTTGATGCACGACGATCTGTCGCGTTTTTGACGGGAGTCGTTACTTGCCACTTTTGCAGCCATCGCCGAATTCCCCCTTTGTGTACCGTTTGGAGGAATTTGTTGCGCTGATCGTCGCTCTCCTATTATCCTTCGCGCCATTAACCAGCCGATTTTTGCGACACCGTGTCAAACAACCCGTCATTTTCACCGAAAACATTATCGTCTTCCTCTCCGTTTTCTATCGAGCCTACAGAGTATAATATTATTTATTTATTCCGTGGTGAGCTTGGGAAAATATCGTTTTGCCAAGGTCGTCTATAATTTAATACAGTTTAATTCCATTTTCATTTTCTCTCTGATCTAGAAAATTTTGTTTGCGGAATGGCGCTTTGTTATCAGTACTCCTTCACCGGTTGAAGATTATATATTGCGCTGGGACCGGAAACGGGCGCCGGTAATTATGAAATAAATGTAACAGGTCGTTCGATAGTAAAAAGCTAATGAGAATAGGTGCGTGCGAATGCCGAGAGACAACGCCCCAATTAACATAACGCGTCCTGCGGAGACATTTATTTATTTATATTCGTCTCCTGAGAGAGACGCGGGGGCGGGGGCACACACCGACCGAGTTTTATTTATGGTCTATCAAGTTAATTAATAACGGTCCGTCCACTCTTCTGGCGTGTCGGACTCGTCGCGTGGAAAAATTAATTCGGTCATTAACGTATCGTATCCGGAACAGTGTACGATTCGTGCCCCTCTGCTCCCCGGAGACGACCGGGAAATATGAGTTCGGGCCCCTTGGGTGTTTTGCGAAGTATCGATTAATCAAATGGGTGGGGGAGGTTGCTGATGTCACCCATTTCTATCAGCCACGCTCTTTTTAATCACGAAATGGAATTTTTCGAAACGAGGCGACTAATGCGACACTAAAACGTTTTAATTACATCCCGTTATCAGATTCCGAGCATGTTTCGATGGAACTCATTGGAAGTCTTCATTGACACTCTTCCAGAAAAAAAACGTAAGCATCGAGTTAGAATATTTGAACAGCTAGATAGATTAACGTGAAACATTATTCATTATGCTAGAACAAAACTCGAGGGAACTCTGCCTTGAAGAAACGCGATAAAATCGACGACTGCGGCAGGAGCATTAAAGGAATGGTGCCAAATGGATTTTCAGATTTTTCAATATAGGTTGCGGCTGTCACGAGGCGGTAACACGTAAATTGAGAACGTCGATCCAAGGTTCCGAGCAATATTTCACGACGCGGCGCGGTGTGGCTTGTTCGTGGCCCCGCGACCTCAAGGAAACACGCTAGGGTTCGGGTCATTAAGAGGCCGCGAGGACTTTTGTTTTATAGAGGACCAGCATTTTAAAAGAGATGGTATCCTTCTACACGCCTGTGTCTGGAGGGAAAGGCCGAATTCAAACGGCCGTCTGAAATGGTCCTTCTTTACCGAGAAGCAGCCCGATCGTGTTACACCGGTCTTTCGGATCTGTACGATGGTAATTATCCATTCTCCTCGACTATGGAGACACTTTGGATCGTGTTACACTTGTTGGTTTATGCAATTAGTGGACATCATTTTTTACGCACCATGGGGGAATCCATCTTTTTTTACTTTCTCCCTGTCTCTCCCTCTCTCTTTCCGAGCCCTCTTGTGTTCACGCGGGAATCTAACAAGCAGATGTTGTCGAATTGATGTACCGCGTTTCGAAACCATGTTAATGGAACTGTAAAACGCCCTCAGACAACCTAGAACCATTTTTCTCCTGATCTAGCCAATCCTAGGCCTCCGTAGATGAATTTTGATAATAATCATTGCAGCCCTGAATTCTCGTCGATATTTTTCGTGGAATTAAATTATTATTTGGAACGTGTAGGAAAGATTGTTTGATTTAGCGTGGCAAGAAAATGAAGAATCGAATGAAGCGAAGGATATGGTGTTTTTTTAATGGGGAAAAATTGTAAAATGGGAGCTCACGGTGCAATCCGTCAACGAAACGTGTCCCTCTCCGTTCGCAAATAAGAGTAACGATTTTTTTTCCAACCGCGAGATCGAGTTATTTCGGAGTAACGTTCAAACCAACCATAGAAATGTCGCACCTTCGGTCTTAACAACATGATAGAGTGCGAGCGACAGCCAACTTTATCATTCCCGAGCGTGGTGGGTGCGTTAACTGCAGTGCACGCTAGTATTTTGCTGGCCCTATTAATAGATACGTCTGTGTCTATGTAACTGCGGTATTACGGATATTAATAGCCCATAAATTCAACGCTATTTCCACAGGTAAAAGTTGCACCGCGAAAACTCTCCAACGATATTTCCCTGTTCCAAGGAAACCACCTCTCTTGCGCCTCTTTTTCCATTTCTCACGAACAACCACTTCGATCCCAGACACGAGAAGGCAATTATCATTAATCTATACAACGATCCGACAAAACTTCACTGTTAAACGGCTATTTGATGAAGTTCCCGCCGCACGAACCGGGCTAACAATTGATTTCCTTAGTCATAAATAAATCTGAATGCTTCTTGCCTCGGGGTACCTCGTGGGAAAATTGTTTTCGAATTTTCCACGTAAAAATTGGTTCGTTGCGGTCGTACTCAATATGAATAATTAATTAGTTCCGGTTTTCTGCGATTATACTAACACACGACAAAAAATCAATTCAACCGAGACCACCGAAAATCGAGTTCAACGATCAGAATAATCCATATTTCCATAATAACATCGAGCAAAGAAAATTCAAACCCGGTTTATTACCCCGAGTTACCAAAAATCCCAGGAGCGCAGAGGTTCGTGGGATGCCGAGTCCCGAAAAGCGCGCAGAAAATGCGGGCTGCCTAGGAAAAGAACGGGAACAGGCGGCCGCCGCGCCGCGAGGAAGAAAAGCAAGAAAGACCGCTCGCAAGCAAGCGCACCAAGCGAACGAGTCTGAGAGAGCGAGAGTGAGTGAGAGAGAGAGGGAGATGGAGAGAGAAAAAGAGAGAGGTAGCAAGCAAAAAGGAACAGACTCGTGGAAGAGAGCGAGCTAGCTGGTCGCGACTCGGTCTCGCGGGGAGGCGAGGGATACAGGCTGAAAAGCTGAAATCACGCTGGCCGGAGCGAGAGACTCGGTCGACGCCGTTGCAGTCGCGTTGCTTGTAGCGCGTTGCAACGAACAGAAAGAGAAGAAGCGCGGGCGGATTCTGGTGGGGAGAGAGACCGTGTCCCGAGCTACCACGCGGCGTCTATGGGCCCTTTGATCTTCGCCGCTCTTCGCTTCTGCCTCGCTCTATCGACACTTCATACTTCTACGGCTGATCGCAGCCATAAAACATTATACCGGGGCTCCGCAGAGAGCCAAGCCGCGAGACCTTTCTCCGGCGGTGCCCCATTGTGTCCGCTGGCGCAGTCTCTCTCGTCGCGATGCACCGCTTCTTCTTCTTCTTCGTCCTCCTCCTTCTTTCTCCCGTTTTTTTTTTGTTTTTCTCCAGCCCTCCGCCGTAATAACAAAACGCGGTGTAATAATTAAAACTCGAACCGTACACCGAAACCGACGCCCCCGCGGACCGTCTGAGTCTTCAGAGACGTCTGAACGCTTCGACGAATGCGACCCTCCACGATTTTTGCTTCGATGAGGCGATGAGATTCAGATGTTTCACATATTAACCCTCAACCGTTTTATCAATGTAAAATAATAAAAACACATTTTACCGGTGTGTCAATTTGACACCGAGGGACAAATTCAGTTCGCGAAACGAGGAACGGACGAGGGTTAATGTTCAAGCTGCCTAAATAAACTCTGTAGATTGCATTGCAATTTTCCGAACAGGACAAATTGGATTTCTAATGAGCCATAAGCAATACGCGAGTGATCTAATAGAACTAGGCGGGGGGCGACTAGTTGGATAAACGTGCTCGGTTAGAATTTGTCAGCGCGATTCTCGAAGAGTCGAGCGAAATTTGCACATAATAGGAACGGCGCCAATGAGAGGCCGTTCACAATTTGAAGGGGAAATTAAGGACTCCGGGTAGCTCCTCGCAGACCGAACCGACCGTTTGACATTCCAGTCGTTGTTATTATCGGCAGACCGGCGGATCTGGAGGGACTCTGATGAGTCAGAGCTACCGAGCCGTTCTGCTAATTTTTCAATTTATTCCTCCAATTACGCCGGGTACGCGATACGCCGACAATTGGCCGTTATTAGTTTCGAAACGCGACGCTCTCCGGGCCGGGGTTTCCGTCCTCGGAACGAATTCGCGCGCTGATAGACTAGTATGACATCTTCTTTTCATGAAATTCCTTTTGTTTAACCTAGCCACTGCACCCTGTTAGCCTTCGAATACCTAAACAATGGAGCGCCGCCGTCCGCGATCTTTCTCCCTGATTTTCTGGAAATTAGTCTAGCCGCTCGTGATTCGCTAATCAGATCCTAAAACACAACAAACACTTTTACCTAATGTTGACAATCTTCAATACCTCGTATCAATTAATAAAAGAGGGATTTTTATAATTCGAAGCAGATCCTTTCGTTTAGTTATCGTGCTATAATTAATAGACTAGATTCGAATAGATTAAATTTATTTTTCTCTTCTTAGTGACTTGATGAAGTTCTACGAAATACATTGATACTCGTAAATTCTTAAAATTGTTTGACTGTTTGAAATTACATTCACCAATTTTTCCTATAAATGCATAAAATCCATAATCAAATGATTAATATTTTTTCGTCTTGAACAGTTGTCGTAGAAGAACAAGGGGAAAATGAATATTGGTGACAAGAGAACAGAATAGAATACGATTTTACCGAGGATCGATTGAGGAAAGGGTGTGGAGTGGGTGCAGACTAATTTCAGGGTGCAATTTCGCAAAATCCGGTGGCGACGGAGAAATACAAAGAAATTCGTAGCGGGTCAAAGACCCGGGGGACTGATGAGCCTCGGAGGCGTCTCTAGCCGTAATCGCATAAATCAGAGCAAAAGAGGAAGAGAAGAGCGACGGTTAAGAAAGAAGAACGAAGACGGCAGACAACAGACAGACAGACAGAGAGTTCGCTCGGGCAGGTACAGTATACCTGGTGGGTTCAAGAAAACATTGACACGACACGAGGCAACGCATCCGTCCCGCCGATGACACAGCGGCGCACGTGCACTCCGAGTAGTCGGGCATAAATAATACAAGACGCGGACAAAGATGCCGCCCCCTTGACCATTTGTTTAAATTAAAATTATCCCCGGAGCCGAGGGAAGTGCGTCTCCTCGCATGTCCACACGCTGGCTCTTTTATTATAACTGTTAATGGACGGTTGCACGGGTCCTGGACACCTATTCCAGCCACGGATATCTTTTCCTCCGCTCGCCCGCCGTTCCAATTCTTTCATAACTCGCAGTGACGTTTACATCACTCTATAAAAATCACAAGAGCGGATCTACTCGAATTTCTAGCCAATCTTTCTACAATACATACACATTGTACACCGAAAGCAATAAATTCGCATCTTTACAATCTCAATAATCGTCAACTAAAAACATTCGAATCCGTTCTTCGTTAAGCATTGGGACACGCTGTAACACCGTAAACGAGCTACACGTCTACGGAAGCTGCCTAAAAATGTTTCTACAGGTAGTATTTCCCAAGAAGCATCTACCTAGCAATTTAGCTACCGTCACGGCAGTCCTCCCAAAACATCCGGAGGGGGCCCGTAAAGACTGAAATCGAATGAAAATTGGACGCCAGCCGGAGTAGTTCGATCACAAATCATAAACTGCCTCGAATCGCGTGTTCTCGTATCAGAGGATTAAATCGGATGTGGAGCTCATCGGGTCCTCGTTGTTAAGCTCGAGCAGGATCGCTCGTTGTGGGACTTTTATTGGCCGAGAAGACGGGCCCGGGCAATCGAGGGGCCCGATGACACAGAGATGAGCCGGGCCGAGTCCGTGCGTTCTGGGGCCGCAGCATCGGGTAGCAGGGATGAAATAGAATCATCAGGTATGCCGTGGGCATGACCTTAAATCGGCTCCCCGATACCAATCTCTATCGATAGCCTGGCTGAAAGAGTCAACTGGATCCTGGAGACACGACGATTCCTTCGGGACTTTATGACAGCCATTTCAGACGTCCTGTCGATTTCATCCGCGGCTAATTGAACGTTTTCTCACAGGGTATCCAAACAGGGCTGGGGAGGACGAGGGGGTCAGCGAGAAAAATACGCCTCGCGCGCCTGTGTGTCTCGCTCGCGATCTGCCTCGCCGATCTACTACGCGCGCGCGCGCGGAGATACTAACTAATTTTCCAATTAGCAGCGAGACCTAACGCGCTTGTGTAAAATCGAACTCCGAACGAGCCGGCTAGCCCGCTTCCATTCCCGTATAGCAACGCTATCTTACGGCTGACAATGAGCACATGTTCTTACCAGGCGCGTGTTAGAATTTCTCTATCTAATGATGGCCGATTAGAAGCGAGATGCTATCGGCGCTACCTTCGTTCGACTGGACCCGTTCTCTGCTACAGATGCGCCACTCTTTGAATTCTAGTTTCGAACGCGGTGCACTAAACCGTTTGATATAATTAAAAAAAGAACAGGAGAAAAGTCAACGACACCCGCTGGTTAATTTATTCTGACCTTCCTCGCACTCTGGTTATTTTATGAAGTGTCCGTGCTGGCTTAGGATTACATTGACGAGCGTTTCCGATGGCGTAGCCGTACTCTTAACGTGCGACAAATAATTAACTCTAAGTCTACCGAGCACTAAAAGTGTAATAATTGCGGAATAAAGTATATTTAAATAAGGATATGGTGACTTTTATAGTTTCGTTTATTTTAGAGTTTGAATCATGTTCGCAGACTGGTTTTCGAGAGGGGGGGGGCAGCTTTGGATTGTTAGAGAGGCACGAAAGAGACATTACGTGTGAAGGAGAAAGAGGAGAATGAAGGAGAACCGAGGAGAACTGGAATTTGGTAATGATTGTACCGTATTGACTGGTTACACGGCATTCTTAAGAATATAGTCCTCCCGCATGCGGCAAATTTAATTCCGCCGATGGCGCATTCTCTCGCACGGCATGCGGGTCAGCACAAAGACCAAAAATTTACGCCAAAGTGATGCTAAGGCTGGCAATCGCTTAACGCGCCTGCTACTACATCGGGAAACGATGACGCTCATATCATGCACAGTACCAAACCATTTCTAAGAATTCTGCCAGAAAATCATGCTCGTGGTTGCAACACAAAATCCAGACTTTAACAATGCAAATGCAGGACGAACTTAATTTCATTGAACCTCGTTTGGAATTACTGAATAATCACTTTCAACGCTTAATTTTTTTTGCTTCTGATAATAACCAAGTTTTACTGTAACTCATTATTTTGTATTCTTCGTTTTTAATTATCTTGCCACAGCAAGTAAGTGTTAATAATTTTTCAGACGCAAAAATGTATCTCTTGAAAATGATCCGTACAGGGATCGAAACGTTGAGTTAAATTAATTTGCAAACATGTGAAATCACAAGTTAATTTTTATTGCTTCTGAATGTTGCACGTGCCTAGATGCAGTAATCGGTGCACACAGAGAGTCTTAATTTTATGTCCACTTGAATAGCTGCTGATATATTTCCAGATTCGTGTAAACGTTGTAACAGTAAAAGAATCGGTCGTGTTTAACGCGACGTTATCAAGCTTCAGCCATCGATACCGTTGCCAGTAAATCAGCCAATCACGCAATGTAATAATTTCCTTGAGCCCCCACGTGTTTCTTCCAATTCAGTGGTAGAATTAGAATCGCTAAAAATATTTGATGAACGCGAGGAACGAGATGTGCAAATGCCTGGCATATGGGTGTTGAAAAGGCATCAATAATTCACCTGTCGCACGATGCTCGCGTCTCCTGGCGATCGCGCGCCGGAATCGCCAGTCGTCTCGGGCCGGTTTCTTTCGCGTTAATTGGAAAAACCATAAAAAAGGACAAGGCACCGGCCGAGCATAACTCTCGAAGCGTGTTGTGCCCGGTGATGCATCGGGACGCGATAAAGCCGCATGGAAACGAACGCGTCCGACCTCGCAGCGAATGGTCCGAGAACAGACATTCGACGAGCGAATTAACAGGGGATCCGCGACGATTCGATTGCTCGTTTACCGAGACGATCACATGCTTGTAAAATGCGAAACTCGTTTTCTACGAGGTTCGCGGCTCTACGCGCAATTTACCCCGGCCCCACATCTGGCCCCTCTCCTCCTCCTCTCCTCGCTCTCTCTCTCTCTCACTCGTTGGCTGTGTGTCTCTCTTTTGTAGGCCCCTCTCGTGCCCCGTCGTTTCCAACCGCGGTAAAGCACTTTACACCGGGGTCCCGGCGTCGCTTTTATCGAATTCTGATCTCCTCCCGGCTCTTCTGTCCTTCACCGCCGCCTGAATGTGATCCGACTGATAGGCAAACACGATGCCAGATGTTGGACCGAGGCAATTTGCGCAACGATCGATTTATGACGGTCATATACGTGCACGATGCCCGCTGCTTTTCCTGTTTAATGGAGCTCCAATAAAGTCGTTCCTGGACGAGGTGATCGCGGATTACAAGAGGTCTCCGCAGGGGCTGTATGCCCGGCTGCCAAGCTAGCTGCGTATGCCCGACTATGCCTCCTCTTCATGAAATTTCGAGAGACCGGACCAGCCAGATCCACCACCGATAAACACGGATCGAGCCTCTTGTTTATGAAAATTGATTTTCTGAAATCCTCGCCTAACCGATATCCTCTCGATGTCCCTGTCGCTTCTTCTGGACCTCGAAGACGATTTTTAGAGGAGACACTTCTATCTTCTTATCGAGCTTCACCGATCTTTTATCGACTTGACGATCACAGCGCACCAAAGCCAACTAATTTTAAGGTTCGTGTGTCCAAGAAAAATTGTGTGGTTTCTCCCCGAAAGAGGTTTCTGCAATTGTTTAACGCTTTCGATCGAATTCCCAGCAACAATGTCCTAGCATTATTTCAAAAGAAAATCGACGCGGAAGTGGGAGGGACTGCAGCAACGATCTATCAGGTGAGAAAGGCTCCCCCATGTTTCATCGGCGAGCTTTCACGCAATCTTCGGGGTGGAGGGTTTCGGGCCGAGCAATTCCGAGGAAATGATAGATGGTCGAAATCCCGATTCCATCGATGCCACGCCGGAAATCCGTCAATGTCGACGGGCCCACGGTAGTTTCCGTGGGCTCTCGGTGTTTGACACGGATACCCTCCGAACACCCCTCCCACTCTCCCTTTCCCTCTCACTTTCTCTCTCTTTCTACTAAACCGTTCTCGGGGCTCACCTTCTTTCGGGACTTTGTCTTAGATGCTGTGAGAAGATACGAGCTGGAAGGTGTAATGGATCGCCACACGACCAGCCGCCCCAACCCCCGTAAGGAACACCGGCAGAGATCGGTTAGATTACAGAGAAGCGGGGCATAATGTCCAAACAGTTGCTCGTCAACAACCGTCTAACGGTCCTACAAAACGTCTACCATTGCCGATCGCCGTGGCCCGACAGTCGAATTCCTCGAACGCTACACCATCGAGAGCTGAAATCTTCACAGGCTGCCATAGATACCGTTACAGGAGGTGCCGAGGGGACCTTCGTGACAACTACCGATCTGTTTCTGGTGATCTAGACGTGGATCCCGAGGGGTACCCTCCCGTATTAATCCTTTGTTTAATTGCTCCGCCTTTTGACATAAAATGTGCCTCCGCATAGCTGGGAAAATATTTGTGATTTTAAATGCATATTTCGACAGTGTCGTGGCTCTGTCAGGTGCATGTAATATTTTTCTGAGATATCAGTAGGGGTTGCGGACGGCTCGATAACGAATCCAGGCTGACCAGGGTAGCGAGGACACGCTAGCATCGCGGAGTTGAATTATCCCACGGTCGAGGCTGGCTGGATATTCGATTTCGGTAGCTGGGTTGCGTCCGTACTGTGCTCGTCGGAGGAAAACGATGGACGTGGATCCGCGGAAAGACGTGCCAGCGCCGTGGGTGTGTGCGAAAGGGGACAAAGAGATCCGCGAGTCCACTGTAAGGACAAGGAAAGAGCGACAGAAGGAGGCGGCTTGTCTCCTCGAAAGGAAGAAGGACAGCCAGTATCTCTCGGTCGCGAACGTGGAGGGGAGAAGGATAGCGGGATGAAGAGAGGACGGGAGGACACAGAGGGAACTTGTTATGCTTTGAGAGATATGGCGGAGGCCTGCGGAATACATAATTTTGTAAAGACAAAAATGCTGTGGTCGTGCCTCGGCGGAGTCGCATTTTTCCTTGTTTCACGAAATGTTCAGCCTCGGATGCCTCTACCCTCCCTCCTTCTCGTTCTCTCGCTCTCTTCTCTCTTACTCTCTTCTATACTCGTTCTCTCCCGCCCCCTCTTTTCCGTTTGTGGCCTGCTCCTTGTCCAAGCTGTTCTCTGCGCATCATCCCTCTCTCGTTCCTCTAGTAATGCGCCGCGGAATGAGAAACGTTTTGTAAAAAATGTATCCGCATCTTCGCTACGCCGGCTACGCTTCCATCGCGGGGCAACATGTTGCCACGGACTGTGCGTGTTCCGCGGAACACGCCGAGATGAATTCTGATGGCTCCTCCTTCACTGTCGATCTCCGTCTGGATCCGATCTGTGGCGGGCTTGTTACAGATCGCACGATTCGTGTGGTTGCGGCTTCGATTCCGCTGCGAATATGGTGTCGGTTGGGCCTGCGAACGGTCCGCCATTTTATTCGCGATGTAACCTCGTCGAGTCGTAGGATTTATTCTTTATTGATTTTGTTAGGTCCTCTTCGTGGCGAGTACTTAGTTATATCTGTTACGAGGGCACCGAAGAAGGAAACGGAATAGTTTCAGGTCGCCCTAAGGATATCCCAAGGAAGGCAAGGCAAGGCAGGACCCGTGTCAGCAGCCATGATCTAAGAGGAACAGATTTCCCGGGCAATAATTTCTGAACGAAAGGCGGCCATAAAGAACGACAAACTATTGTCTCGGGGACAAAATGTGGCCAATAAGTGATAGGCCACGTGAATAGGCGAAACGCAGAGCTAACGGTCCTTCCGAGGGAAAAATTTCCATAAACTCTTCTCGGTCGTTTTCGTGGTGATCTCCTATACATCGTAGTCCCTTCTTCGTCGGCCTGCTGCCTGCCCGTCATCGTCCCTTCTCGCTTTCACGCATAGTTAAGATCCCTAACTGATTTTAGTGGTTTTCCTTTGACTTTTTGACGTCTTACAAGGGCCGACAGCCATTCAAATGCTTCTAGAACCGCGTGGCCCGGTCTCTCGCCGCTATAACTAACCTGGGTTAACTCGACAAGGTAAATTCTCCTCTTTCCTCACCGCTACCTTTTGTTTCTACCCTGATCGGTTCTTTTAGAAAATTAAAATCTTTCCAATAATTTAAAATTCGCGTCCGGATAAATTCCAAGGGGATTTAAGTACAGGAAAGGGCACGACTGCAGAGTCGAAACGTCCAAAATCCTTCAAAGGGATAACTACGAAACGACGATCCCCTCGAACTAGGATCCAACTTTTCCAGGTCAAAACTAGCCGGCTCACGTGACCCAGTTTCATCCTGGATTTGACTCTGTACCCTGGCTGGATGATCCAAGAGTTCACCCTGTGTTTCTTTGAAGAAGGACCTAAAGGTCCTGGTCCTTGGGGTTCACGGATACTCTCGCGAACCTCTCACATCCCGTGGACTCCTCGGCATTCTCGCACGTATAGCAGTTTTCAAGATGGGTATTTGATAGGATGCGGACACGTAGGCTACGTATACGCGGCGACTCCGTAGATTAGGATGATATAATTACGACATTAACATAAGTCACCGGGCACGTACGACCGCGGAATAGTAATCGTGTCGAACACGTGTGCGCGTCATCGTTGTTTCGTTTTACTGCAGTTCGTTTGCCGGGGGATACACCGCGCGCGCTCGTTTCTTCTTCTTCTCCTTCTTCGAACAGGGTTCACGTGCGCATGAGGACCCCGGTGATATCCTTCTCCTAAATACCGAGATATTTATCGTCACTGACGCACCGTCGCATCGGCCTGCTTTCCGAATTCTCTTTAATCTGTCTAGCTGTGGCGACGTGATTTGTTTCGTGATCACACCCGTGAACTTGCCGGCAACGAATCAATTCGGAGTACTACGGAGTTCATGGTCTTCGAGAACGATCCCAAACAATATGAACTGGTAGACGATTGCAAAGGTTGTTGAAAAAATATTGATGACCTTGAAATCAACCTAAATATAATATTTTAAACTTTTTCGGGGTATACAATCTCCTGTTGTTAATTCTGTGCTGACTCCATTTGCTCATCAACTACCTTCTTCATCCTCTATTTTTTCGCGAACAAACATCTAAACACTGCGATTAATTGACAATTTCACAGAATAATCGGCGGTAATTATTATCACAAATAGCACACAATCGCGGACATATTGCAGTACAATTGAGGGAGCATTTCGGTTGGAAACGTTGCATCGTGCATTGGTCAGCCGGTGACCCGTTTGAAACGGATTCCCGTGAAATTCGTGATCCCGCGTTCGGGGGCGGTTTCGTACAAAGAAAAATCCGTTCCGCAACAATCAACAAGCCCAAAATAAAACAGGAGAGAGAGAGAGAGGGAGGGGAGGGAAAGGGTGGGATGAGGGGAGAGGGGTGGAAAGGCAGAAAACGGAAAGCGAAAAAGAAGAGAGAAAAAAGGGGTGGAACGGAATCAGCAGGCTGACGGAGCACGCCGTTTGGAAAGTTGGTGAACTGATGAAGCAGTCAGGCGATCATAAAAGGTAGGCAAGTTGAGCGTTGGCTGATGAAGAAATAAAAGTGTACCCCGCCTTGCCTCGCCGTCCTCCCCGGTCCTCTCAACCGGTCGGAAGGTAGAGAAAGCACAGAGATAGGGTTGCGGAGGCAGGCAGATTTCGCTCGGTCTCTCTCTTTCTCCTAGTCTGTTCGGTTCACCGGTCTTTCTCTCTCCTTTTCTGGGTTTATCCGAGTCACCGATCGCGTAGATTCCGAGAAGCAACCGAAACAATATCATAACTCGTCGGCCCCGGGAGCCCAACACCGTAAATAGAAATGCCTGATACCGCGAGGACTCGTTGCCTCACTGCTTCAGTATTCCTCCCGCGCAAACGGGGCTCCACGATAATTATGATGCGCCTTGGAGTCCTGGCCGATCGGTTTTTGATGTCCCTTGCTCGCCGGCGCGGCAACCGAAACGACCTCACCGGGTACCGGTTCGGCCTGATTCGTGATTGAAATCCGTGATCGATCTCGACCGGCTTTCCAGTCTCCTGGAATCCTGTAATCTTCATCCTGGAATTCCTAAATGTCCTGGTAATCCTTGATCGTTTCACCTGTGTCGGTAGGAGTGGGGAGCTATCGGTGATGTTCGAGATCAGACTGTTTGTGAGAATGCTATTGGCGAGTTGTCGTTCTCTTCTCTGTTGCGCGAAGCAAATTCAATTTATATTCAAGTCCTTCCGATCACGTGGGCTTCTTTCACGATTATTAGGCTACCAGGTGAAGGCAAATCAGGGTATCTGTCAACCTGCTGACACTCAATGACTTTTCGCTGAATCAGATTACGCTCGGTGCCAAATCTTTGACATTATTTTCGATGATGATCTCGAGATTTATCGTTCCTTTGAAACATACAATATTTTTTGTAAACTGTCAAGTTGACGAAGCTTGGCTTTTGAAAAGTTTCTAAAAACAGGTCTAGAGTTGTTTAAAAAGAATAAAATACGAGATGTTGCGGTGTGTAAAGATTCGTAAAAGGGGGATGAAGTCGTCTAGAAGGGAACTAGATCGTCCCCAGTTGATTCCTCGTTGTTCCATTGACGATTTTATCCATTCTCCACGGAGGCTGACATCTTTTGACATTCGCCACGGATAGCAGCGGTTGGCTACCATCGCATCGGCTCGCTGGAACCAAAGAATAGACACTAGAGCCACGGGCTGCGCTCGCTTAATCCGCGAATCGAAGCTTTCATGCATAATTCATGGCCGCGCCTCCACCTCCTGGGTCTGCACAGCCGCCGTGCGCGGCGTCTTTTGAATCGGAAACTTTTGGAATTCCCTCCCGACGGGAAATTTATCGCGCTTACGGCATTTACGTCACCCAGAAAACTCCGCGTTTTGTACCTACGCGGCCGCCGGAACGCCCGGAAACTCGCGATCCATTTTTTCCTTAATGCTGTATCCACCTGTGAAAGCGATCGCCACGTTCAAAAGGTCCAACGGGAAATTTGATCTTTGATTCATTACGCGTCAACTTGATAAAAATCTACAGAAATAACGAAGCTATATTCTCCCAAAGCTTAAATTGCCAAACTGCTGTCAGTCTGTTATTGCCGAGGATAATGAACCGGGAAGGGTCATTATTAATATTTCAGAATTTATTGACTGGCACGAAAGGCAGCGTTAGTCACGGAAAGCCGAATGATTCGATCTTATTTCCGACTAGCCAACATCAGTATCGTTCGTTCAGACTGATGCGGGTGTCCGAAAGTGGTTGCCCTCTCCCTGCCATGGTCGGTGTCAATTTCAATTGCCGGTTGAAAAGATTGATACGGGTGATCCTGGGCGTAAGCGTCGTTCAACCATGGGAGCACGTCTCCCATAAATGCAGAAAGAGACATTCGTGTTCCGGGGACAACTCCGGACGAAGTTTATGACCGCGTTTTCGGTGGCCGCTTTCGGGGAACGATGATTTGGATAATTCTTGCCGGACGGTAGATTTCGGGGACCGATTAAGCGGAACGACTGATGAAGTGACTTGGAAAGCTAGCGAGTCCGGCTGAAAGGTGCAGTGTACTTAATAAGGATGATGACAGTCGCGAGAGCTGTCTTCTTAAGAACCAGCTATCCTCTTTTTCGAAGAATCCAATTTTTAGAAGACACGAGAAATATCGAAAATAATGTTATAGAGTCTGGATCTTTCAGTATCCTCAAGACACGAGAGTAATCAAAAATAATGTTATCGAATCTAGATATTTTAGATGTTTGTTAGGGTGGCTAGCGGAGGATCGTCGATCGAGAGAGGATGGTGGTCGAACGATAGTTAGAGCGTCGCGCAGGGACCACCTGAGCCATAATTCAAGAAAGGGGGAGGCGAGTGAGACCACGGTGTAGTGCGTCACCCATTGTCCAAAGGCGGGTGTGGTTTGTCGTTGTTGGAGCAACGCGTAGGATGATCTACCTGGGCCATTCCTTGCCCCCAGGCCGACTGCACTCGTCTCTCTAATGCTAATATCGTCTCCGAAATTGTACGAAGGCGAGACATGTTTGCCCGGTGAATTTTGCGACCATAAATCCATTAGCCACGCTCCGCGAGGGGCCCTCGCTGCCACAATAAGCACGCCGGCGATTGTCGCTGGCGTTTTCTGGACAATTCTACTCGCCAGCCAGCCTTTTATACTCCGGCGAAATTGATCGGGGAAATATCTCGTTGCGGAAACATCTTCCTCGCGAGATCATCTCCTAAAAAATTACCCTTGCCCGATTTGGGTCACCGGAAACATCGAATAGAACTAATCAGATTCCTGATTCTTTTGTAATGGAAGACATAGTTGGAAAAGAAATTAACTTAGACGAGCAATGAATTTTCCGTCAAGATTTATTTCAGGAAAATAGAGACTTCGCGACTCGCGCTGTAAAATAATAAGCGGTCGAAAAGGTTAAACGCGATAAGTATTCTTTCACAGATGAAAATATCATCGGACGTTCTCTTAATTAATTATTGACGCAACACTGACAGCTACTTTTACGGCTATGAAATAGCGAAACAGATAGGTTCGATAGGATTGATAGCCCCGCTGGTCTTCCACTCATTGCGTAATCACCGCGACAATGATTTAGGATGACTATAACGTTAAATGTCGTCGCCTTCAGCTTACGGATTGTTTCGCATCGCGGGAGATTAATGAGCCTGCGTTGCCATTAATCCCTGTTAAGTCTTTTCCAGAAAATCTCGTGCCCCGCGGTGGAGAGAGAAAACGAGACTTTAAGCTTCTTTCGATTCCATGGTTGACGAGACCAACGAGATTTTCAGACACTCGTCTTCATCGAGGAAAAGCAATGAAAATATTTTTATCAATTTTAGGAAACCACAATTTTCTCCTGAATTTTCTCAACTCGAGAACCAGCTACATTTTGAAACAAAGACTGGCCAAAGCGACTGGGCAGGGCCAAAGAAAAAAACTAACAAAAAATCCCATTTCTCAAATCTCAGGTCGAGGATCAGACGGGGCTAATCCAATTTCAACGAGCACTACGACCAGATAATCAGCGCTGCCAGAGAGCAGATTCGAAACTACTAGAAAGAAAAATACACGAGCGTGTTTCTGAGCAGTGTCGTCGGTGGTATCTGATCGTTCGATCTGGCTCGTCGAACGTGATTGCGCTGCCTTATGACTTTCTTTCCCTTTTTCGTGGCCGAAGCTTTGTCCGGGGCATCGATATTCGGCGTCGCGCGCCTCCCGAAGGACTTATGGCCGCCGTGGAAAGGTAATGGACTCCAATAAAGCATCGATACCCGGTCGTCCCTGTATCGGGAGGTCCGTGGGACGCGTAAGGACTCAATACAACCGTGGACAGGGGGGCAGGTCCTCGGCAGGCCATCTCGTAAAATAAATCGGTGACATCCCGCAAGGCTGGTCAGGCGATTTGTGTGACGGACAAGCGTCGGGAACCGCGCTCCCAGCTTCGTATATGAAGACGTCACCTCTACCAGCCTCTGCCACAGCTTGGCAGAGAAGGAGTGAGAGAGGAAGAGCCTCCTCGTATCGGCAGAATCATTTGTCAGGAGCTTCACGTCGCGCGGCTGGAGGTCTCTCTACTTGCGATCGACTCGCTGATTGACTTATTGTGAGGATCGCGGACAGTCGCCTGTCGACGTGCCGGATCATGTCAGCCGCTACCGGATCTTGATGGCGAATTATACTCGCGAGCCACCGTGAGATGCCTGTGGCGAAACTATGGCGCCCCTCAATTTCTATCGAAAGCAAAAATTGTAGTCACTCCCTGTTTTGTTCACCGTTTATCATCCGCTACATTAATTTTAGATGATTAATTCTAATTTAGAAACCGCGTTTCGTCCCTTGTTTGTCAGAAGGACTCGTCAGCAATCGTGAAGAAGTTTTCTAATCAGTTTATGGCTGATTTCAATGATATTTCATGAAAAATGCAAGGCGACGGTTGATTGGGCATTGCCGAAAGTTGCATTTCCCGTTCAACACACCCTTGATGACTCGTTATCCTCCACGGCCGACTCCAGCAGCCTTCAGGTGAAAGCAGAGAGACAAACAATGAAGTAATCGATATTACTCCAGTAAACGGTCTCTTGTGATCGAGGCACTCCCGACAGGGGGTACCACAGCCCAAGAAGTGAAACGGTTGCACAGTGCCCTAATTTAAAATGGTCAAGGATTCTGGACCCGAGAACGGAAGTATTTGAACTTGAAATGGAAATCTGAATGCTTCGGACCCGGTGGCACGGGCCACTGTTCCTTATTTTTCAAGAAAATGCGACAGATTTATGGCGTCGTGGAGAGATCGCCGTGTCCGAGTACGTCCGAGAAAGTGTTGAAACGGTGTGAAAGGTGGGATGAGCAGGCAATTTCCTGATACCCTGTGCCGGAAGACGGTCCCTGGGCAAACCCTAATTACCGGGAGCAATTAGAAAATTGCGTCAGACCCGGGTATAGTCGCGATTCATCATCGTACCCTTCGAACAATCGACCAGAGTGTTCCTCGTCCCTATTGTTCGTCGATATTCACCGGTGGGTTATTGCTCCGGTTTTCGACTCTCGAGTTTACCTGTCCAGGTAGAGAGAAGGATAGAAATCGTTTTGGAATTGCGAAAGCATCGCTCTGGCCCCCGGAAGGCTTCCCTCCGGAACGCCGCGCCGGGGGTGTAACTTTCGCCCCGGGGTAAGAAAAATTGCTGAGCATATTTCACCGGTGGTTCCCGGCGGGGCACCTGACTGCGCGACGGCTAGAAACGTTGCTCGTCTCGGCTTCGAGAAAATAGATCGACGATCGAAGCCATTATTTAGAGAGGCGACCGGACCGGCCGAAAGCCGGTGGACGGATTATGCCGGTTGATCTCCGGGACTAAATTGCATCGCGTCTGCTACGCTCCGGGATTAATGGACTACGTTATCTGGGAAAGGAACCGCTCGATAGACAAACGCGCCGCATTTATTTATCACGAATTAGACGGCAGAAGTACCGCGATTCCGACTCGACCATTTTTCTCCGCCATTTTTCTGCGATACCGTTCTACTACCGGACACGATATTCAACGATGCACGACTCTCTCGATGCAGCATCGTTTTCGAGACACTTTAGCTGTCTCTTTTATTGAAATTGTCAGCTATTAAAAATAACATTGAAGGAAATGATTTTATATTTTGCTAGGTACAACAAGGTTTTACTTAGCGTCTGCCAAGAACGTTTCATTTGCCATCCGAAAGCATTCAATAAGGGCTGCCTGGCATCGAGAATTGTCAGTGTAGGGCTAGGGTCTGGTTGAAAAATTCCAAAGGCTGAGGATCGGTAGGCCACAGCTACCGTCACCACCCACGCAATATTTCTCCCTTCGACATGGTCCTTGGTGGCGTCTTACCCGTCGATTTTCAATCCCAAGGCAGCGAAGAAGGGCTCCGACGTTGTCCGGGGCCCGCAAGAAAAATTGATACGTGGGCCCCTAATGGCCCAACAAAAACGGACCCAACAGGGACGCGACAACAAAAGCGTATGCATATTATGAATGAATGGACCGGCCGAAGGAGGAACGGATCCCAGAAATATATTGCCTCGGTGCACCCACTCTCTCTGTCTCTCCGTTTCTCTTTTCCTCTCTGTTGCATGCGTGGTCACTGATGCCATTCCCGAGGGTGTTCGAGGGGGATGACGGGAAAAGGGGAAGGTAAAGAGGGTGCGCAGAAGCGCCGCGAGAAAAGAAACTCGCGACAGAAAGAAGGAGTCGAAAGAAAAACAACGGTGCAGTATATGGTAGAGAGTAGAAGAGCGAGAGAAAGAAGAAGAAGCAAGAGCAAGAGAGAAAGGGAGAGGAAAGAAAGAGGATCGAAAGAAAAAGGAGAATGAAGTTGCGAAGCTCGCGCGAGTTCTCCTTCCCCTCAACCCCCTATCCCCTTATTCCCTCTGCCCCACACCCCCGCTTTTATCTGGCTTTGTGACGAGGAGCAGGCGAGGCTCCGCACGACAGAAAATTAGTAAAATCCGGCGGGTAGCGCGTGGAACTGTCTGTCCTGATGCTCGGCGTCGGATTTATAAGGAGCGAAGCCACGATTTATGCCGCGGCCCCTGTTATTTATCGATTTCGATGGTGCACGCGATATCGCCGCACGGATATCGATACGTTCCTGCCTCGAACGGCATGCCTGGCCTCTCGGTCCTTCTTCTTCCCTCCCGGGACTCCACCTCATCTTCGCCTCCTTTACTACTACTCCTTCCCTTCACGCTTCTTTATTTCTTCCTTGCTTTCCTTTCGCGCCAGCCGTGAAAAATGGCACGGCGAATTTTCTTTGCGATCAGCGACCCTTGGTAACCGAGTAATTTCTGGCCTTTTCGGATATCATACCCCGCTCGGCTGTCTCAATTTTAATCCAAATCCGCAATCCGCAATCGGCGGGCTTTCACGCGCAAAGATCGCGCACAAATGTTCCAATCAATGAAATCCTCTTTCCCGAGGCAACGGCCAAGTAAGTAATATCAGCCCCGACTAAGAAGGGTTGAGTTCTCCCAAGAGATTAAAACAGTGCGATACGAGTGTCGACAGGCTTACCGAGCTGAAATCATCCGTTCACTTTTTCTCTACGATAGATTAATACCGTAAACGGAAAGGGGGTGTAGGCGAACGTAACAGGAGGAAGGAGGGTGTGAGAGGTTCTGAAAGACGAAAGATCAAGCCGATTACCCCGCAGAGCGGGCGTAGCGTTAGGGTTGGCGAGGCGGTTTGCCGTGCAATTATTAATTCCAGGAAATCGATAAGCTCAAAGAGGTTCCTCCCGATGCCGTGCTTGTAATTATTGCCGACAGAGTGGTAGGAAGAAGAGAGCAAGGAGCAAGAGGCAGCCCTCAAAGCACAATGCCACCCTCTAATCACGCATCGACTTATCGGCAACGAGGAGGCGGGGGTGGGCTCGTGTTTTACCTGCACCTTGAGACACCAATAGTTCTTACGGTGCTCCGGCTAATACCCCTTTCGGCGAGAGAGCTCAAACTACAGGAAGCACTTTCTTCTTCGGTTCTCGCCTGTTTCCAGGCTCTAACGAGCGCGGTGTCGATTTGAATATCTTTTGGACCACTTACGAACGACGAAAAAGACGTTAGCGGAGCCTCTTGCCGTTTCATTAGAATAATAACATGGTCAATGATTGTAGAAAATTAGTAAATTCCAGAAAAAATAAAACGAATTCGTTGCGCCTTACGCATCATCGACCAATGGAACATAATTTAAAACTTGGGGAATTGCTGACCTACCCCTGATTCCAGAAATCTATTAAAATCCACCGTCGAGACCACGCAACAGCCTTAATTAACGAATCGACCGTCTCATGGTTCCGAAAACCGTCGCAGCTAAATCTCTGGTTTATTATCCGGAACGTTTAGCTTTTTACGAAGTCTGGGACCGTTCGATGGCTGCTTGCCAGCCTGCTGCCGCGTGATTAATGCGTATTTATGTGCGTTTTCCGGAGAACAGCGACGTATCTTCCTCTCGCAGTTGTAGAAACCCGTACGAAAAATTCGTCCATAACTTTTCGAAAATCCGAAGAGAGGAACGAGAGGAGAACGAGGACGAAGGTAGAAATGTTTTTTGTTTTTGGTATTTTCGCGCGAGAGAGCGAAAAAATTGCAGGCTACCGGAAGCGTGGTGATAGCAAGAGGACGATATCGGTACGACCTCTAGGAACGAGCCTCTGACCACGGTGGGCCCTGCTCGCCACGGCTGTGGCATCGTGTGCCCTATAAGAAGTGATCGTTACTGCACGCCGCCCTATAATCTACACGGGCTAATGACGTCCATTACGTTACTGCGCGCCTCGGACCGCTCGCGTCGTCCGCTCGCTTGGCCACGGTCCCGATACGCGACTCTGTTCTGTGTATTCTCGTGCCGGTACCACCGCAAAGAACACACGGAACACACGAAGGATTCCGCGGCTCTAGACCAGTTTCTCAGGGCGCAAGGCCACGGGCACCGCGGTTCCCAGAATCATTTCAATTTTCCGACGATCCTGCACGCCGCCCTCTATCGATCCTCTCCTCCACAGAGACTGAAAACGCTCGGCAAATCGATTTCATCCGTCTTGGAACGATCACAAGTAAACTGCGGATGCTCATTGCAAAATTATCTGCATGTAATTAGAAATCATTCTCGAAGCTAATCTTTTCGGTATAGAAACGTTCGAGAAAGTTGAAACTCATTTTACTATTTTGTCTCGAGAAGCTTATCGCATAATTAACCGGGCTATACGAAATAGGTTTTAGATGTCGAAGCTCCGAGGGGTAGTTGCTTTATCGGAAACTATATTCTTGAAATATTAAAGCTGAAGGATCGAGTTTTGGTCACAAAAAGTCGTTTTCCAGGCCAGTGTGCAGCGGCGGCACCTTTGTGCAGCCATAACGGGAGCCGCTGAACTTAATGCTTCGACACAAAACAGCTCGTTTTAATTCATCCGAATGTCTCGCGTGGCACGCACTCAAGCTTGCTCTAGGATCTTCGCGGTTCTTTGAACTTAGTTCGATGAGAAATCGACGATGGATATATGTTAATCATCCAGGCGAATTTATCGTAAAAGATGCTTCCGAATAGAAATGTCAGGTGGTCAACAGGTGAAAGGTTGCGCGCCGCTCGAAATCGTAGCGTTTTAAGGAGCAGAAGATTTTATAGCATGCATGAACGGATGAAGGGGTGGAGGATAGAGTCGTCGCGAAATTTGAATGTTGATGGCAGCAGTGTCCGGTCGATCATCGAAAACCGAGGACCAGGCACTCGCGTTCCTGGCTTATCAAAATGACAGACTGGTCTCTGAATTGATCGTCGGCTAACTTAATGGTTCGACGGAGGTCTTCCTCTTTCTACCTGGCTCCGCATCTCTTCCACGCCCTGGTACGTCGTCCCCCGACAGCCATAACTCGGTCGAGCGAAACAGAGGAGCGCGCGCGAGCGGAATCTGTGTGTGGCCGAGCGCAGGCATGTATAAATACGCGAGGAGAGCCGCGTATAACAAGTTATGGCAGATAAATTTATAGCATCTCCAGTGAAACGCCATTACTTTAAATGCACCCCTCTCCGGGGCCGAGTGCGCTATCCTCCGCGATCCTTCTTTCGCCTCTCTCCTCTCTCGCTTCTCGCCCCTCTCACTCTCCTTCTCCTCCTCCTCTCTCTCACTCTCTCTCGCAGAGTCCTGCCGCCCGTCCGCGGTATCAGCTTTTACGATTTTTAAATAGCCCGCGCCTGCGAATGCCTTCGACGTTGCAGGAACCGCGCCTTTTGTCCGGTCTCGATCTACGGATTTCAATGATCTCTCCTGGATCCCTTCTCAGCCGGCCGGCCCCGTGATTTTACGGCCGGTGCTTCGATGCTTCGCCTGGATCTCTCTCCGAAGCAGCTATTTCACTGTCAGCGATTTTTTGCAACGTTGTAAAAACGTAACGACACGCTCGTCTTTGTTACAGATGCCTGCGTCGGGGGCCCGTTGTTTTATAATTATTGCCTCACGGAGGCGGAAGCGCATGATCCAAGGCCCCTCGATCCGTAAGGCGCCGCCGCTTCGATCGATGCGATCATCCTCGGTCTAGTTGCACCTTCCAGCTTCTCTCCTCTGGTTCGCTCTCGCAGTTGAATAATCGACTCGTCGCGATCCTGGTGCATCGGGGAAAAATGTAAAAAATCATCGAGGAAGGGTGCAGAACGGCATCGACGCGTCTCCGAGTCCCACCCCTCGCTCTCGCGAGACGATCAAAGTTCAACCTCCATAATCTGGCCTAATCATGGCCCGGTGCCCCGAGTCGCTAACTTCTGTGACGTGTGCCAAGTCGTGGCGGGGATTCAAGAACGCCGGTGGAGAGAACAGGGGCTGGACGGGAGGGTGATGGTGCAGGGAGGACCGACGGGGGTATCAGTATCGCTGCGAGTAGGTTGCCAGCCGGGAATAAACCGTTTATCCCATATTATAATTAGTTAAATTCTTCGGGACGTGGAGGTGTCTTTACACGTCAGTCAGCCCACTTCGCTTCCAGGCTCATCCACCCCCGTCCCCGTCATTCCTTCAGCCCTCTTCCTCCTCGATCCACCTCATCCACACCCTCCGCCCTCCACCTTTCCTCATCCACCATGGATCTCCTCGTTCTCTCCTCCCCCAACGGCACGATCATCTCCAGCGCAGACGAGCCAGCCGTTCCGACTTAACTCGTTCGCCCGACCAGGTCGAGAGGGGGATACGTAAGATATTAAACTATCTGAAAATTAGTTAAATCTTGTTTAAAAGTTCGCCGGTGAAGTATTTGCAGCCAGAGAGAATCGACACCAGCTGCTGCAATGCGGTGATCCGAAGCGGTTCAGTCGCGGGATCCGCGGATATTGCCACCGCCATCTTTTTTCACCGAGAAAAACACCCTACCGAGCCTTTATCGAAATCATTTTCCAATTAACTGTCTGCTCTGCAGCAACTGTTTCCTTGATCATTCTTATCTTTTACACCCTTTGAAGAGGGTAGTTTTATTGTTGGCGCAATCTTTCATATTTTCGAAATAAAAATCAGATGGAGCCTGTTAAAGGTATCAGAAAACGTGTAAGCGTATTTACATTGCCGTGCAACTTGCTTAATGGGTCTCCAGCCGATAAGGCTAACGAGTCTAGCCAGTCTTGAACTTTCACAAAATAGATTTCGCTTCCTGCGAAGGTGTAGCACCGTTTTATCCGCGCGTTGTAACTCAAACCCGCGCCGAGACGTCCGAATAATGACTGACAGCCATTTGTTTTCTGAGTCAGCGACATGTCCATAATCCTGCAACCGATAAGCTGTGTATAATTTTGTTTAATACAACGATTTCTTACGATCCTTTAATAAATCATGCTCTTGATATGCATTTATGCTAAACTGGTTCGGTTTGCCCCGCACCGATTACACGTGGTGTGCGTGAATATGGCTATTAACACGCAATTAATAACAAACCTCAGCGATTTGTCCAATATAGCTCATTCATTTCTTTCTTGAATTAAATAAATCGAATATTACCACTTTTAGCGATCTAATGTTTCGAGAGATTTATCCCGGACAATCTCGCGTATGTAAATTCGCGTTCGCCAATTTTCCACGCGATCCAAGCGGCCCCGATAAAAGAATATAAATCCGTTAATCGGCGGTCGCTCGTCGAAATTGCGAATCCGCAATAAAATCGACGGCGAGGAGAGCGTGTGGAAGAAAAAACGAGGAATCGGCTCCGGGGGCGTGATAATTTATTCCAAGGCTGAAAATCGAACAGTCAGGTCGCCGTTGAAATCGGAACGGAACGGGGCGATGAGGATGAAGAGGACGAGGAGGAGGAGGAGGAGGATGTAGAGGATGAGGATGAGCCGAGGCACGCGTGTAATCGAGAACGTCCAATTCCGAACGAGAGATTAACACGGTATTATTATTCTGACAGGATTTTAATTTCGTCCGCGGTCAAGCGATCCAACCTCGCCCGTGAGAAGCTTCCCCCTGCACGGTTTTCTGTAGAAGTGACGCAGGAGGTTATGGCAACGGCAAACCTGGTGGGTGTATCGATATTGACGAGGGTGCAGTCCAGTGACGTTCCAGACCCAGGGACCAGGCCAGCAGAACACCCCTGCGTTCTTCGGGGTCTCAGCAGGGGACGGTCACAAATTATATCTGCCGGACGTGATGCTAATCTGGAGAAAGTTTGGAAAAGCAGACGTGATTGATTCTAATTTATACGAACCGTACCCGGAATCCGGACTAGTTTCCTGCATTCTTCAACATCTGGTTCACGTCTCCTCTGCAGACGATCTCCGTTCGATAAGAATGTTGGAAACTTAGTTTCAGCCATTGAGCTGTCGTTTGGTACCTAATAGGGAAAACATCCCCTAAAATGTTCTTTCAAACTGACCACAAAATGCTGACAATGGAGATACGTTATAGTCTTCTGCATGCTGATGCAAGTTTTTAAAATTATTCTGCACTCTTACTGATTCTGAATTTAGAATGAATTTCAGTGCAAGGTGCTGCCAGCAGGATCGATTCCATCGTGTCCCTAATCCCTTCGGGCCTGTATCGGAAGATCAGCAATCGTTTGGCGCGAAACGCGTGAATCGATCGGATTTTCAGGTCCGCTAGATGAGAACCTGTCCTCCGGTGGTTCGTTTTCCTTTTCTCGCGCCGGCATCGACACATTCTCCCCCACACATTCAGAAATTCATCGCACACGTACGCAGGATGAACGAGAATGTGTGCAAGGGGGAAGCCAACGCGGGCACACACGTTCAGAAAAGTAGTCCGACAATGGCAAGTTACCTGTTGAACATACGGACAGGTGACACCCCACGTCCTTTATACGGCGTATCCGTTGCGTCGTATTTTATCGGTCGGAAAGTTTGATTTCTCGTCGAGGCTGGCCCACAATAAAATACTTCGGCCCGGCTCCCACGCCGATCAGCAGTCAAGTGAGGCCGGATTACTTTCATAAATTTTCCCCTGGCTCCGACCCCGGGGGAACCCGTCGATCGACGAATCAAACCCACGAAATAATCCTCGAGGGTTCCGTCGTTCTTGTCTCTAAAATCCTAAAGGATCCACGTACGTACGCAACGAAAGATCAAACATTCTTCTCCCGTTTTTTTATTTAGAACAAGAGAAATCATTCAGGAAATCCAGCTTCCGTTATCGGTAACTCAATTTCTTATATCGTAAGTTATTCCACCGTAATTCAATTTCCTGTCGGAGTTTCAAGCATATTATGATTCTTATAGATCCGCTCAAAGTTATGACACATTTTCAGATATACTCTTTTGCTTTTTCTAGTGAATCTCTATATATAATAAGATATTAAATCAAATGATAAAATTGAATATTAAGTGCATTGTCTAGCCTATCAGCAGCAATCTCGTTCCACAAAAACAAAAAAACATTCATAGCCTCAGGAAGCAAAATCCAGCTGACATACAGCACCCCGAAGATTCGAGGACCAACGGGCAGTATCCTGCGGCGCGATGGTGATTAATAAACGAGCAGAAGTGGCAAAAAACGATGTCGGTAACATGGAGTTCGGGGCCAGGTACGAATCCCACGTGTCACATATCTCGGATCGATTCCGTCATCGATAGTTTCCGAAGGCTGTCCTTGAGAGTCGGACGATCCTTCCACCACAGGACCGATCGAAGGCCGATAAACGTAGACAGAGATGCGTGCGTACGTGTGTGCAGAGGAGAGCCGAAAAATCGAATGCGTTCATCCGGCAGGCATTCCAATGAGACAAACAGGCCGCAAGGAAGAAAGAAAGGAGGCTAGATGATGAAAAAAGGACGCCGGAACGAGAAGATGTAGACGGATGGCGTGATACACGGTCTCTCGCGGCATGGCAGCCTTATTTCTCTGGTATATCTCTTTCTCTTTTTCTCCCTCCTTCTCTCTCTCTCTCTGTCTGTCTCTGTCTCTTTGGTCTCTAGCCTGAAACGCTACCAGAGAAGCTACGGTAGCGGGTTTCGCTCTCTGGGCTGCTGGCAGGGCGTAGCCTGCAGGCCCCGATCATTACCGACATTGTCCGCTAATGGATATTTATGAATGCACCAATCAACGCTACCACTACCGGGCTTCAATGCAATCAGAATCGATTATATAGATTCCGGCCGCGGACGCAACCTTCGATCGTCCTTGCCAGACTCCGCAAGACGCGCCGAGGTGCGGCGTGGGCGGTCTCTCTTTCTCTCGAAAGCTTCGGGGAATAAGGAATCAGTAGGAAATTGTCGGGACTGCAATTGCTGCAGTCCGAACACTTTCTTCGAAGGGCGGCCGTCGCCTCCTATCCTGATCTTCTCTGCCCGCGGTAGTTTTTTGTTCGATAAAGTCTAATACTCAATGTACACCTAAACCTGATTAGGGCCACATTAGGTTTTCCCAAAGACTTTTTTTTCAATACCCACAAACAAAAAACTCGCATTTTTTATTTAAAACATAACTGTTTATTGGCAGATGTCATAAATCTTAGGATTGAATTGAAAAAATTCAAAAAATGAAAAAGAAAAGTCACTCCGGTTGTTGTTCATACTTAAACGCCATCTCATTATGACTGCAAACAGATTTTCAAATGCAATTTTCTCGAGAAATCTTGAGAAGTGCGCGCTACTGCTTTCCTAAATTACATTTGTGATCATGTATGGCAACTGTTAGGTATGCCTAACTCAGGCGTACACCATTCTTTCCGCATTAGGCCCACATTCGTCTTTAGGCATGCCAAACTGAATTTCTAGTCGAGTAATGATATCTCTGGCGCTATTAGTCGTTCGAGGTTCAGCTACGTACTTCCGTGGTGTAAACGGATCAAATCAACAGTGTAGTGATAAGAGCGATAACACGGTAATCGACGGCCAGAGAAAAATCGGAATTTGCTCGAAGGTGTTGACGCCTTTCTGCCTTGGTTCCGAGAAGACGTTCCGTTTTGATCTCGCCGCCTACGTCTCCGTTCCCTAGCTGTGCCGTTTCCGTTTCCCCGATGCTTGGAGAAACAAAGGGCGATCGGTTTCGCTAATCAGCCTCCGTTCAGCTCATGATTGCACGTGTAACGTAATCGCGACATTTGAAAAAAGTCACGAATAAGCGTTTCGCAGTTCGGCACGCGGTGAATATGCCGTCACGGGCCGTAACACGCCGTGACCACGGCGTGTATAATATCGCGTGTAGCTTGGCCGCATTGTATGTTTACGAGTCGGCCCCGGAGGGCCGAAAGAGCAGCCGCCACCACGAACAGAGAGGTGTCGACCAACACGTGTCCGTATCGACGAGGATGTATCGACGACAGCCTCTCCCTTCGGCTATCCGCGTGTGGTCGTTGTTCCAGCTCTTCCTTTTTCCCTCTTCGTGTTCCCCTGGATTCCTTTTACTTTCGACGCGTACCAGAGAAATACTTCGACCGATGCCTATCTGCCACCTTCAGCTTCGAGATCGGTGATTAAATTCGACCTGGAAAACATCGTTGCGATCGCCGCTTAGTAAAGACTCTGTAAACTCGAAAAATCGGGGTAATTTCAGCTACGTGACAGAAATTACACTCTTTTAATCCTTTAGACCGGAAAAATCTAAAGAGGCTGCACGATGGCTACATGAAACGATCTCCCGTAATCGTGAAGAATGACCGAGGATAATCAAGAGAGGTGCTATAAATCAATATGAAAAAATAATGAGAGAAACTAGGTCGAGAAAAGTGTCCATGAAAGTTTTACGAACTTTGAAAGGTCAAGGAGGACGATGATGGCTGGAAGAGCTTCAGGTGATCCTGCAAGCTTGAGAAAAATCTTCATGATCTCGTGAATTGTCTGTGAACTCTGAAGAAAATCTACGAGCACTCTCGATTATAAATCGACGTTGCAAAAGAGATTTGTATGTCTCCCAGGGAATACGAAGCCTCATCGGCGACTCGTCTACACTTTCCGTATTAACGTCTCACTCGCCGATAAAAAGCTAAACAATTCCGTAGGAATGTTTTCCTGATCGGAACGAGGAGCCGTAACCGCGCGGTTCGCTGAAAAACGCCGGACGCCGGGCTGGATTTTCCAGCTAAGATGGGCCGCACTCATATGCCTGCATGTAACGATCGTTTCATGGGAAATAACGTATAAAATGAATTGGCTATAAAGCCGGTAGCTGCGTGGCTCGACGGAGGAGAGTTATTCGTACCCCGGTTCCTGCGTGTAACTCGTGTACCCTATAACTTGACACCCTAGCCGCATCGGGCAACCATAACGCGCGTATATCAGTATAATCCATCTGAAATCCGGATCCAATTTCTCTGGGGCGTCACAGTAAATTCGGCATTATGAATTTCACAAGCAAAAGAGCACCATGCTCGTCGACTGGTTACTTTTTCGACGAAACAGAAGAGCCTGCTGGCTTCTTCGGGGGATCGGGCGCGAGCAAGACCGGCATCGTCGTCGTTCGAGATGAATTCTATTCTAGCGCGTAACACGGACACTAAAACTTTATTCCCCCCCAAGCTACGGGAGCTTGATGTCCCTTCTCGTAACTCGCGAGTATCGAAGATAAGGACGCGAGCGAATAATCCGGCCGGAATCGCCCGACCATAGAAATTTTAAACGTTCCGTTAGACCCCGGCTTCGCGGAATATGCTCGTCATATTAAACGATAATAACCGAGGGAACAGCCCGGATACGATCCGGCAAGGTCCTCGATTCACGCGAAATATTGGGGACTTGCAAATTGTCTCGATACCAGCGCTAGAAAACGTAGAGTCTCTGTTTCTCTGGACATTTTTTCGCCTTGTTTCAACTCGATAAATTATCGAGAGATCCTGATCCTTCGAAGAATGCAAAGCGCTTATCATTCAAAATTTATGCAAATTTCTATTTCCCCTGCTACATAAACAGTAAAATAAAGACCAAAGACGATATAATTTCAATTGTATTTAGCGGTTTAATCGGCTGTGAAAGTTTCGTATGGGAAAGAAAGTGTTCTTGCAATGTGTATTGGCAATTAAAAATTACTTCTTGGTTTCATTGACGTTATGGTCTGACTGTAAGAGGATAGCGAGCGAAAAAGAAAGAAAGAAAAACTGTATTGTATACTCTATTCTTTAAAATACCAATACGATTAACACATTTATTAATAACTTAGCATATGTTGAAGCATATGCTGCAGCATATGTTGAATGTATAATAAATTATGAATTATGCTTCACATGTAGAGTAAATGCGGGCCAAATTATATCGTGTTTGGTCTTGTTTTAATCACAATAATGCCAGAAACAAGTCAGTGAAAGTCTCATAACAAAAATAATGAAAAATAAAGCATTTTGAATTGTCATTACATTGTGAGAACACGAGAGCCTTTAAATTGTGGAGAGGTAGACGCGCAGCCACAGCTCAGAAAAGCTAGGAAGATTGCGATTCCTGTCCACTCCAAAGAACCACCCCCTGAACAAGAATCAAGGGATTACAGTAGAGACTTTTGTATTATCGATGAAGCACATTCAGATTTCAGTACACGAGTCGTAGCATGTGAGTTCAGAGGGAGAGAGAAGAAGGTTTCGGGGGAAGATCGTGATCGGCTTATGGCTGACAATGGTAGTCAGAGTCGAAACGGTAGCAATGGTCCATTGAATCGAGCAGTTTCCGATTCCTTTCATCGTGCATTGAACTTTGGTCCGGCGAGGGCAAGCAGGTTCCTGGTTTCCTTCGGATACGGTGTCGGTCGCCAATGACGACGCTGGATCGGCGGATTCTGAGGCAGTGGCATCATCAGAATGAAGAACGACTCGGAGGTGTCCACCTAACGTTACTAATGATCCCGTGGGCTCCGTAGAATACATATGGAGCGGCCAGTCTGAATTAAAATCGCTCTGGCTATAGCGACCTACCCTTCTCTTCTCCTATGATTAATGGAGAGTTCACACTCAGAATGCACACACAGGATAATTAAGGGGATATATTCTGGCCACCGAGTCCGCGTGTAGTTTGAAGGATGTAACGGGTGACGGGATCGTCAGGCCTTGCTCTCTCTCTTAGCCTGCAACCCTCTTATTACACCTAAAACACTTAAAACGCGTCACCATTTCCTGAATCTCTTCTCAATTTGAAAATTTCCTTCGTCTCTATTGATAGTCTCGATATTGAAAAATTGTTTTCTAGGATATATAAGGAATTTTTAGGTATTTTCTTTTGTAGCGATCCTTTGATTACGGGTGTGATTGATCGATAGAGAGTGAAAGATTTGAAAATGCCACCCGGTATACGGGGTTTGGGCGGCAAGCTTTAAGATCTGCCGCATCACGCCGCGGTGGAAGGGCGGCCTAATCATTAATTCAAGGCTTAGGTGTAAACAAACGATGATTTGATAACGTCCAGAGACGCAGGGGCGTCTCTAACGGCTACCAGCGAACGCAGAAAGGGCGGACGGAATCTTCTCTTGATCCATCCACGCACGATGCGTACACGCCGAGGCGGGACAGGGGTTCCGACCTGTAAGTACAGGTGCTGCATTTGCTCGTTAATTATGTATACGACTCGCGAGAATTACGCTCGATTAATTTTCCCTGATGCGCGTTCTCGAGGCTGCGCGGATTCTTCGTCGCAAATGGTATCCGTGTTCCTGTCCTCCGCGTCTAAAACGTCTCACTTCGTCCGGTCGCCTGATTTTCGCTGAAATCGAGGCCTGGGAATTCGAACAGGTACTTAAATATTGGGAATAGAATTTTCCAAATCACAAGAATAATTTATTAAATAGTCAATGTCGATGTGCACGGTTCAATTCAATCTGTGGTGTCATTCCATAGTTCTCGGAACTTGCAACACGTGCGAAGTTCGAAAGTGCACTTCTAACAACTTGGAAACAAACACCTGTGTAATTAGTTCGGTATATGTATGGGCATGTAATATTAATTAAAATGTGCATGGAATGCTACGACACATTGGAATGAATTTTATTCGAACTTCCAAATTCCTCTACGAATTATTTTCCATAAAAAACATAAATACTAAATGAAAGGAGGGTAAGGCGATGGGAACGCTCGCGGGGGTCTAGTCTGTGACAAATTGTTAAAAAAAGGTAAAGGTTTGATGTAGAGGGGGTTGCATACGACGTCGTTGAACCCAGCAGCATGGTTTCAGGGCACAAGCGAGAGGGGTTGGCCCGAGGGGGTGATACGAGCCACAGTTACAGAAGGCGGGGGTGGTGGGAGATCAGGATGGCGATGGGTCGGGTTAGTAGTGGTGTGTACAGGAGCGAGAAGAGCGCCATTCTTTTGTAAGAAGCTCACATAAATTGCGACACCCAAGAGTTAAAAGCAGTCTTAAATTACGTGCCGTCGACTCCTTGATGAATTGAGTGCTCCCACCGCCGTTCTATCCTCCTCCACCTCCACCTCCTCCTCCTCCTCCTCCTTCCATCTGCTTTCCCCGTAGCCTCTTCTCTAGCTTTCTTCGCCTAGCGATATTATACATTGTTTTTACGTTCCCCTTTATACCCCGTCGGAGGCTTCGCAACCCTAGCTCCGGCCAGGTAACTGGAGCAACTGGTCGTAATGAACAGCTCCTTTATAGTTTTCAAGCCTTCACCCATTCGAGGATGCGTCCGTGAGATCCTCTTCGTCACTATACACCCAGTCCTCGGCCACTTTCCTTTAAAATGGACCAGCGCTACCCCGCCCGTAGATTGGACCGGCAAAAGTAACTCAGGTGTTCTAATTAATTAAGCGTTTTATTGTCGCTTTTACAGACCCGCTTCCCGGATACCAACGAACCTCGCGTCTTTATCGAGGAAATCAACTTGGCTCCACCCTGCTATGTAAAACGCGATCTTCCTAAATTTCTTTCGACCCTTAAACGAACAGTTGCGATCTCCTTCTCTTTAGCTCTTTAAACTAACAATCATCCTTCGAGTAGCAATGAGACACATATTAATTAATAAGATAAAAATTCTGCCAACGATTCGATTTCAACAATACAAGTATCTTTGGAATTAATTTTAGCGGCGCAAGGTTCGATCAATTTCTACAAACATTGCCAGAGTTGTAGAAATTGATCGAACTTTGTGCTGCTAAAATTAATTCGAATTATCTTAATATTACGATCGACATAAAATTACTTATAAATACAAGTATCATTAGTAAACATCGCGGGTCCTAACTAGGGCCTCTAACAAGCCCCCGTTCTCCGAAAGGGGTCTGATTGAACTAGTTTCCAGGGGCGGTGTCATCGTGTCCCGAATCCGTGGCCGGAGCGCGTATAAATTAGCCGAAAAATCGCGTAAACAAGTTGTATCGCGGTCTGAATCGTGGCCACCAATCACCACGGCTTCTCTTGTCCCGCCGACAGTCTCCTTCACCGTGGCACAACCCCACCCCCCTCAGGTTCACCACACCGTACCCCACTGTGTTCTCTGGTTCCCGTGGTTCCACGGCCTTGCCTCCTTTTGTTTTTTAATATCGCCGTGTATTTTATATTTCTGAAATCCTATCTGATCCTACGCGACTGATTTATATGCACGATGATACACGCGTGCCGGCACTACCAACGAGGGGGCCTCGAGAAAGCAGCCATCATATCTGGGGGAATCATCGGGCAGCGCAAACAGAAAATAACTGGGTTACCTTTAGTTTTATTTGGCGCAGGTTACGTCGGATTCGTGGACAAACGGGCAGAGAGGGAACGAGAGAACGAAGAGAGGGAACAAGAGAGAAGAGAGGCGGCGGAAGAGGAAAGGAAAAAGGTTGGTGGCAAGAATGGTGAACGAGGATCCGGCCGAGGGGACATGGAGGGAGGACGGGTGGGGGAGGGGAGGAGGGCAGATACGTTATTGTTCTTGGAATGATTCCAAATAAAGATTTCACCGGTACAGTGTGTAGGAACCTGAATAATAAAATTCCGACGATGGGCCAGCGCGCAGCGCTAACCTCCATTTAGCTCTGCTGCCGGTTGCCGGGCACGGGTGTAAAGGCTGCCTCCTCGTAACAAATTGTCCTGTTTGCTTTTACCTCGCGCGTCGGCTTTTCGGCCATCAGAAAGCGAAACGATCCCCTGAACGCTGATGGAATTAGCTCCCTCCGCCAGCGACAAAGTCGCGGCGATCCCTTATCTCGGTAATTGACGGGATTACGCCAACTTGCGGATTTTACGTAGATCTTCAGGAACTAGTAGACCCGCTCGTCTTTATGATCCTCGGCCGCGTCTACGCCGAGCGAAAATCTCGGAATCTGCCCTGTAACCTGTTCTGCCTCCGTGAAACCGATAAATCAATCCCCTACAACAATCCTTGTTCTACACAGTTTTTTTTTTGCGGAATTCTAACAGTGCGTACAAATTTGCGAATTAGTTGTCCAGTCTCTTCGGTTGGCTGCGAGATTAATCAGTGGTTGCAGGATTTTGTTTTAAATACCGGATGGAGTCTGGAAATTAATTAGGAAAAATTGCAGTTGATTTTAAAGAGTATAAAGAAGAAATTTTATATATGCAATTAATAGTGTAGGATTGATCGGTAAGTTTTAATTGGAGTAGCACAGAGTCTAGATCCCGATCAGTTTTTCCAAGTATTTTCCCGTGATCTTGGTCACGAATTCTGGCCGGCCCGGCAGCGTTCGGCATTAACCGCGATTATCATATTTTCGTTGGGGACCTGGCATCATAAATTTGATCTCGTTATCTCGTTTACGGACTGCAGCCGTGCAATGGAGCGGGATGAACTAACGACGGAGACGTGGGTCACTGTGGAAGGAGACGGCTGAAAGAAGTGACGAAGGAATGGCGTGCTGAAACGAACAGGCTTCTTCAAACGAGAAGATTCCTGATGTTCTCGCCGTTTATATTGTGTTTAACAAGTCCACCGCTGGCTTCCAGGAAAATCAAACTTTTTCATCAACGCTATCCGCGCCTGCAGAAACGCCAATTAATTTGTATGCAGAACCGTTCCGGAAATAAAGCAGTACATACCCACAGAAATTACTGTAATCCTCTAGTCCCAGCTAATAAATTATTATTCCTGCGTATCTGTGCAAGTGTACCGAATGCGAATATTTAACGAAATTGATACTGTATATTACTAATCTTATTGAGTACCTTATTAAGTCTACAACGTGGCTTAGAAAATTGTTGAAGGATGAAAAGGGTTGGTTTTGGTTCGCGTGGTGTTAGGATAAGTTGCCGAACATCTTGATAGGTTTCCGTGAAAGCAGTTACAACGCAGGGCGATCTTTATCGCCAGAAAGTTCGCGCTTCTTTCGATTCGGCCAATTTCGCCGAGCTCGGTTCGCGCGCGCATAACTGTGCATAAGCAAAATTTATGCCAGGCGATTTGATTACCGCGATATAAACTTGATGCGGACCTGGACGACAAGACGGGTACATACATCACGCGCACGGTTCGAGCCTGGTCTCTGTACCCTGGTACCATTCCTGGTAAACCAACGACGCCCCGCGTTCCGTTCTTCCTTCTTTTGTTTCACGACCGCCGCTATCCTTTCTTCTTTGCCGATTCGTCGCCATTTTTTTCGTGATCCGAGTCACCATTCCTTTCGCGTGCGTGACGACTGCTTAATATCGTCCACGTTCAATCAAACAGTCAGCCTTTTTCTACTTTATCATACTGATAACAGTACGAGTTTAGAATTTATAAAACGTAACAAAGAAATTGTTTCATGAAAATTGCAATTTGCTGATTAACGATTCAACATGTTAGGGACTGAACACCGAGCAACATTCAGAAGCTGGTAGATTACTTATTAGTACACCTAGTGGATTGAACGCGGGCACGTTTGCCAGACAAGCTCACGCGCCAAAGATAAGTTTAGAATAACTTGTTTTATGAATTGTCTTGTCACTCAAATCATAATGAAAATCATTTCCTCGAAGAGCCGACGAAAATTAAGTCGCAGCGTAGAATATAGATACTTAATTGATGATCCGTGTCTGGGTGTCTGAGGTGATGAATACTGCACTTTCGAAACTGTAAAACTCTAATTTATCGACTCTCGAGTGCCTGAAAATATCACCGAGAATTCGAGACCCTCTCCCAAAGTAAACAACAATCTTGAACATCAAACTTAGAGGATTCCACAGCGAATTCTATTGAAAGACATTGTTAAGGTTCATAATAGATCTTTGAAGCTCGTGAAACTCACAGAGCAGTATTCTTACCAGATAAAATTCTGTTCGGAAGTAATGGTTCTCTTGGGACATAAACTAAACGCTTTTTCAAAAGTCGGTGTTCAACTTGTGCCACGGCAAGCTAAGAAATGTTTTCTGACAGCAAAGACAAGGTGCTCCGGCCATCTAAGCTCTCTAGTTAATAATAAGCTTCATTTTTTAATCATTTTATTTAAGCTTCATTTGTTAATTTCCTTGTATAACAGAGACACCTCAATCTTGAAAAAAATAAATATATTTTCCTGGTAAGGAGAAGACGTATCGTGTGTTTGACTTAATTCCACAGATCGAAGGGGTTCATTGTGTCGTGGTCGCTGGCAAAATCAAAGGTTCAAGAGGTGAATCAAGAGGTTCAATTTATAGTTATTGTTGCTAATTCACCTGCATGTTGATCCGGCGACATGTATTATTCGCGAGGATACCGAACGTCGTCGAAGGGGGCCTAAATCACCAGCGTCGCTTGACTCACCTTCGTCACACCCATGGCGGCACCCAGGAATAATAGCGGCCCGGGGCCGGAAGTTCCCTCACCTTGTCGGACCAGTTCGTTCCGAAGAATCGACGGTTTCGACGTGTTTGTGTTGACTGCGCCTCGGTGCACGCCGCATTCGATTTCATATACGGAACCCCTGCACTAATGATGCCTACACGCGGACGAAAGAAGAGGCGACCGTTCGTGGGCGAACGGATCATCTAATACTGTCCTCGGGTCCTCGCCACCGCGTGGACGAGGGCGGCATACAAAAATCCAATATTTATAACTTATTGTCTGGAATTTGGTGGCATAATCAACTCGAACCGCTCGCCTCCAATTTGACATGAAACTTGCGCGCCACTCAAAATCACATTGTTAATGATTTAAGTTTTCTTACATTTTGTTATTTATCAAGTAGAAGTATTTCTACAAAATTGACAATAATCCAGTGCTAAAGATTAATACGTAATTAAAGTGTAAAGTTGGAGTTGACCAGTAAAGAATGTTTGTCGAACGAAAAATCTTTGATGAATCCGTGGTTACTTTGACGCAAGGGAATGTTCTAAAAAATGTAGTGTCAAAGGGTAGTAAAGTGAAGGTAAGCTTAATTAGGGAGGGATATATTGTTTCCCGTCGGTACGAACGCGGTGAATAGCGTTTAATTATCAAGGCAGGGTTACGCGGAGCGAGTTTCGAGTCCGCGAATCGTTAATTGCAAGGCTTATTGTCGTGCCGGTTGATTTAAAAATCGACAAATGGTTGTTCAGATGGCATAAAAGCGACGGTAAGGTAGAGGTACTCGCGAAAGGACAACGATTACAGGATTCCCGTGGTCAGAGAGCATTCGATCCTCGATGCTGTAGGTACTGGGGACTATAAATCATAATTAGGCTGCAAGCGGTAGCCGCGAAGTGGCTGCAGGCCCATTAGCAGCAACAATGCAGCCAACCAGCTTAAGACGTCGTTGTTGCCAGAAGAAGAGTAAGTTAGCCGGCCATTCAGACGCAGATCGTATCGAGACTATAGAACAGGACATTCGCAAAGAAAGAATAATAAGTGTGCAATTCACAATGGGTCATTTGGAAATGTTCCTCCGATGGCGATCAACGGGGAAACAGGGTGTCCTTGCGCGTCGATGAATGAATTGCTTGTACCACGGTGTCAAGCTAATATCTACTATCAATTATCGAAATCCATTTACCTCTTCTCTGCTCGCGGATTCAATAATAGATATATTCCTCATCTTACTAGCCTCAGTCTATTAATAAAAAAGAATTATTCAGCCCCAGACGAGCCTGACCGAGTTAAATGCTCGAAACTGTTTCATCCATTCGTTTCGACTTTCGTTAATTGCCACAAAGAGAGAAAATCAAGTATCTATACACTGCATGAACATAGTGACGATGCAGAAGCTGCCGTTCATCACGCTACTGGTTTCTAAGGGCACGAGGAGTAACGGTGAGCACTGGAGGGGATGATCCACTCGTCATTGTAAATGATTGGATTTAGTCGAAAACCGATTAGACTAATTTCTACGTCTCCTTAGTGTCTTATTTCCCATGATTTTCTTTGTCGATCGTGAAACATTCTAGATTGAAGGATGACAACGCTTAAACGATTTTTACGAAGATTCATTCGGTGCTAATTGGAGCAAAGCTAGGCCACAAATTGACCAGAAAATTTTCAATTTCGACAAACCGGATAATCGTCGATTTAACGGCCGGTGGTTCTCGTTGGTATTTTGTTCGTAGACGCCACTGAACCTGAGAGCCTACCTGGAAACAATGATTAGGCACTATTAGACTTTGTGGATGCAGAGGATCTTGTAGCGGCGGACAGACATGTATCGGTGATTCACCGGTTTTTTAAGATTCAGTGGCCCTCGTCGTTACGGAATCGAAGGTCGAAATAATTGAGACAGTCCGACGATTTCCACTTGTAATTTCGGCTGCGGAGAATTTCGGACCACCTATGGTGACGGCCCCCGCGCGCTCAATGGGTTCCCTTGTGATCGAAGACACCCAGGCCGTGTTATAAAATCTGAAGATTCATCTTCGTCTACTTGACTCAAGTATTGACGGGCCCTGATCTTCGGCCGAAGACTCTGGACAGTTTCCGTTCGCCGTAAAGAACACAATGGAAAGTCCAAAAGCCACAAACAAGTTTTCCTGAATCCCTAATGTGGCTCCGAAATGATATATTTTTTACGCAAATCGACTTGAAAAATTGTGAGACATTCCTGTAGAATTCCCATTACACTGTCCAACAGTAAAAATGTTTTCATATAACTGTTTAATCCATTTTTCAACTTTAAACAATTATTGTAATGTTATTATAATAGATATTGAATTGTTCTTTGGAGCAAAAGATTCTGTAGACTTTCCTGAATACAGTGATACCCGATAGTAATACATTATGAATGTTCAAACATATTTAAACAATCATAATGTATTACTATCGCACATCACTGGATTCGGAAAAGTCTACAGAATTTTTTGCTGCAAAGAACAATACGATATCTTTTATAATAACATTACAATAATTGCTAAAGTTGAAAAATAGGTTTTTTGAAGATCTAGCGTTTATTTGGCGGTATCAATTTCGAGTTCGCACTCTCGAGCGATAGAAAGCGCAGCGCGGTGGTGCAGTTGCATCGACGGGAACGGTTTCTCTGTCAAATGACGAATGAGCAGAAGTCATGACGAATTATTGTACGCGGTATGTCATGCATCAACCTGCCAGCGTTCGCGGCCAAGGAATAACGAAGATCCGAACGAACGAGTGTCTTAAATTTCATACCAACACCTACTTGAGAAACGGTGCACGGACGATGCCGGCCGTTGTCGTGTACGTTCGACGTATCTGATCGTTGAATGGACGCGCAGTCGATGATTCCAATCTGCTGTCAATGGTAGCCAGCCTTCGGCCGAACGGCCATTTACCAGCCGGCGGGATGCGAACACCACTTAATCATATTTCGAGCAAGTATGCGGTGCCGTTCGACCTCGGACGCGGTCGTGCCGATTTTTTGGATCCACGCTGACCGAAAAGTCTGCACTCGAAAATTCCATCAACGTTTAATATTACTAAACATCTCAGTTATGTAAAAGAAGTAAATTTTCGTCTCAGTAGAATGTTCGAAACACGCCAGAGGGTTTGTGGAACGGATCAGGACTTTTCTGAAGAGAGCAGTTCAGTTCAGGAAGCTGTAGAACGGCTCAATGAATCGTGGAAAGGAGGCGTTCCTGACAAATTTTTCGGATATCGTCGATTTATCAAATGGCCACGATTCCCGTAGCCGAGGTGTCAAGACAGGTTGACATCGCCGTCGTCGGAAAGGGGTTCGCGTTTCAACGACAACGACGTCGGGGTAGACGTCGACGACCATTAGTCGCCGGACGATATAACCTCTGATGTATTCCGATGTTGACGGAAAACCTGTAAAACGGCCTCACGCCGGCTTACCGGAGATCTATTAGCGACCGTTATAAATGGTCCGACGTCTCCGTCGATGTCACCGGTGTCGCTGAAAGGAAATTGACTACTCATCCCCCTGTGTACCTCCGACTCCCACGTTTCTCCGGCCGCCTACTCGAATCCTAGAATTAAAATCATTCACGGCGAATTCCCAGGAAAACACGTAACTCGTTTCTGCCGAAGAACCTGGCAGAATCACCGAGAAACTCATGCCAGATATTCTAGAACCAAAAACCACTACATATTTTCACCTGACTGTTCAGCATTTAGTAGCTAATATTTCATTTTGTGCTTTAACGTGAACACTGTTTAAAGAATATTGGTAGGTATGTGAGAAACATTAGAGGGGTGTACAGCGCATGAGCAGTTCATCAGACAAATAATTAATAATTGCCTGAAATTATTCGGATCGCTTGAATGCAGGTTGAAGGAGCGGGATTCGCGTCGACGCAGAATGGAGTGCGGTGCATCTCGCCGAGGGAGCTTTTAAGATTCCAGTAGCCGGTGGCGAGCCAATAACGCTGGCGTTAAAATATGGTAATCGAGTCGCGGGATCGGCATATCGACGACTTGACAAACGATGCGACGCCCGAAGCATCAGACCACCAACAGATCTCGCGCGCGCGAGAGCGAGCGAACGTGTGCTCTCCTCTCCTCTCCTTTCCTCTCCGCTCCTCTCCTCGAGCGGGGCTGCTCTCGCTCGGCCGGCTCTCAATAATTTGTTATGTACGTGACTCGAAGCTGACTGCTATCCTGGCATTCTGCCATTCCTACGTCCTGCCTGGCCGAGTCCTGACACCTGGTCGCCTGAACTACGATCAGCAGGATCCTTACAGGAAAACGATCCCCTGATGCGATAATTGCGATCTTCCTCGATAATCGTTCGCGCTTCTGATCGTTCCAACCTTTTGCTCCTTTTTCTAATTTCATCCTCCTTCTCTGGAAAATCGTTTGCAATTAATATGGAAACCTGATTTCTTCATTTCAGAATAGGAATGATACTATTAACCAGTGGGAAGTTAGCCTTAGCTACTGGCAGTCTCTTAATACGATCCTAAACGACTGTGCTTTATCAAGAAGAAGCTGAAGCAAGTTCTTCTACGTAGCAATATCTAAAGAAACGATTAGACCATGGTGTTAAGATGAAGATGAAGAAACAATTTAGAATCGATAAATTATCGATGTTTAAGAACTTCGAAGCAATCACTGGTGGACAATGGATCAACATTATAACGATTGCAAGCTGAAAAGTCTCGAGGATATTCGTGTCTTTTGGAAAGAAGGAGATAAAAATGTTTGCGACATCCACAAAGGTGAATATTAAAACGTTTCTCGTCCTTTTTAATGGCGTATCCCTTGCAGTGATCGCAGTAGAAATATTTAAATTAAAAGGATTACGTTTTAATGATACCTGTTCGCAATTATACCAAAGATGCTTTTAATTTACATCGGAAAGAAATGTATTATCCTCTATCTTACTACTCCGCTGATTATTTTCACGAAATAAATTTCTATAGCAGAATTTCGAAATGGTCAGACCCTTTTCCCCGTTGATCTGCAATTTTGCGAAATTTTCGCCGAGCAAATTGCGAATGCGCGAACGTGTCGTAATAGGAGACACATCTGTTGGTCGGACCAGCAGAATTAGAAGCAACTGCACAACGGTTTGCAATGTTTCGTTTCGCATGCTCTGTCAAGATTGATCCGGGAGCTCTTCTGAAGGGGTCTCTCCGCAAATCCCCGAAGCCTCCGCCAACTGACCGCATCAATCCTATTACAAGACGGGCCTATCTCAGCACGGATTCGCAATCGGTCGATTGACTTTGATCTGATACGCTCCGAAAGTCCGGCGCTTGTCACTTGGCTCGCGAATCGCCTGCCATCGTCGACGTCGGAGCCGGTTTACTCGTCTGATTCGTGGCTAGAGCAATCCACTGGCTGGCTAGAAAGTTAAATAAAGGTTTGATCAAGTCCAAGCCATTTCTTAAACTCTTTAGCCTCCAAATAAAATGTTATTCCAAATAAAATGTGCAGACCTCTTGCATAAATTGTGATGAATACACCATTTTCCATTGTAAAATTGGAAGAACAGTGGGATATTTTTTCTGGACGAGTTACCTGGAAGGAATTTACGCGAGGAACTATTGCGAGCATCTCGGCAGGGATATTAATCGAATGCGGGTGTTTAGACGGCGGTTTTGACGAGCGTCAGAAAACAATGACCGAAATTAATAAGAAACTAGTTGGTGAGCCTCAGACAGGCCGCGTTGCCATCTAAACTTGCGGAGGGTTTTAGCAAACGGGCGATTTCTGTCAGCGTGACGGTAATATTCTTACACCACGGTCAAACATTAAAATACAGGGACGAATGTATCAGGCTAAAATACAAGGCGCACGGCGCACGTTGCTAAATTACGTGCGAGCATTTAGCAGTGTACCAATAATAGACAGCCTCTCTTTCCTCCCCCTCTCTCTCTCTCTCTTCGTCTCCCTCTCTTTTACACTTACCTTCTCTCTTTCTCTCTCTCTCTCTCTCTCTCTCTGGACGTGCCTCGGCACCGGGGGACCCCGCACGCTACTTTCGTCGGACCGTTTTATAGCGTTGTATATCTTGAAACGCTTCATTACTGCTTACTCGACAACATAACAAACATTCGGGCGAGGTTTAACATCAACTGCCGCGATTTTACTGTGCCCTCGTGGATTTGTAAAGTAACGAAGGATTCTTCGGCGCGGACCACGTGGAGGGACGTTGATGGAAAATTCTCGGGGCCGTTTTATACGGGGCCTCTCTAATAGTCGACGAGCTCAATTCGCGCCGCGTTAAATCTCCCTGAGAAACGCCCATTAAAAAGACAAGATATCCGATCGTTACTACCGCTAAATCGAAGTTCGTTGACTTCGGAACTGCCCTGCAGGAAAATCACGACCCTTACTTCCATATTTTCACTCCGGAGAAATTATTGGACCGGCACCGGCCAAATTGGTCTAGCTGAAACCTGCGGAGACGAAACAATCTTGAGAATAGCGAGCAGAGTCGCAAGAGAAAAACGTCTGTACAACATCCTCGCCGTGAAAATATTTTCGAGTGCATCTGGCAGGGTCCGGAGATCGTACAAACATATAGAGAAGCACACTAAGTCTCTTCTTGAATAAACTGAAGATTACAGCGCACAGGTTCGATCCTATGAAACTAACTAAGCTGTTTTACAAATTTACATAACTTTTATTTGGACGTTTCGGTCTAGTTTAAGACCATTTTCAAGAATATATAATTTCGTTTGCTCAGTGACAAATTAATTAGTCGTTATTATAACTATTTGCTTGCTACATGCCGGTTATTCTTGAATATTGTTGGAAATATAGGAATCTTCCCAAATATATAATCGCGACACCTGTTACTCGTTATATATTGTAATGAGCATGCCACTCTATGTGTGCATGCTACTGCGTGTTTGTATCTTGCGGTGTCCTCTCTTCTCTGTAAGACTCTAGTGTGTAACAGTCAACAGTCTGACCAGTCAATACATATATTAAACTACAGTGTACAATCCAGAACTCATTACGCACAAATATATTATATATTCCACTCGTACCAACAAATAAATTATTTCCAAACAAAACACAATGAGCCACATATACTTTCGAAGAATTTGCCAGTCTGATTCGTTCCATAGGCGACTAAAAATCGAGCGAGAAGATATACAGGTTCGTTAAATCGTACGCGGCTGTACGAAGAGGTGCAGATTTTTTAAATCATAGTGCTGATTTCAGAAACATCACGGAGCGTGGCCAGTGTAAAGGGATCGTTGTCCGGCGTGGATAAATGGAATACGTGTCCTGTAATTGCGTACTTGACCGTCGCGGACGTTTGAACGGTGCGCAACATGGTACAACGTGGTGCAACGGCGTTGAATTAGAATGCGCCGGTGCCAAGAACACCTCAGGACTTGGGAAAGGATCGAAGGAAAGGGAAACCGAGAGGGTGGTCAAGGCGGTAGACAAGACTCCGAAGAGCCTCCGCGGAGGACGTCTCTCCGTAATGACGGAGCATAAATAACTCGGACGTTTACGTGCGCATTGATTTAAGCAAACTAATGATTTCACTTTGACCGGTCGGCTGTGCAACCTCACAGGAACCACGGTCATATTGACGTTTATATCCGGCCATGTAATTTACATGTCTATGGACGACAATTATTGCACGGGTGGCTTCGCACGTTATTAGCTGCCATCTTGCCGAATCGGCCACTGTCCGAAATTATTGCCTTCTTAATAAGCATTTTGTCTGCTGGCACTGTCTGCCATTAATTTACGGTCCCGGCCGTTTAATCCGTGGTTGTCACTGTGAAAAAACGACATCGGCCACTCACAATTTCATTACCGATGTAAAAATAAGCGCCCGAGGCCGGTCATCCTTTTGTTTCGAGGTCTGTTAACCCACATATATATGCGGCCATAATTGTGAAAAAGTGGTCTGTGTAAAAATTTAAGAAGAATGAGTGTCTAAATATTGTAAAAAATGAACCGCCGGATAGTACTTGTTATTTAATATCATTTGCCCTTAAATATATGGAAACAAGAAATACATGACTTAGACGATTCTCCTAATTATGGACACATATAAAATAATTCTGACAACAATTTTCAGCGAGTTCTGCAACTTAATTTTTACTGCAACGACTCACAGATTTAGATTTAAATTCCTCGAAATTTTCGATCAACCTTTAAATCAATATTTCAATCAACGAACGAAACTTTGAACAGTAATCGTGGCAGCCAAAGTTTGATTTCCCTTTTACAAGAATCGAAGGAGATCTGGAATATTCGCAGCGCGCCATTATGTAAATTGACACGACGTCGTTTCGACTATAGCCGTGCTGAGCGCTATGATGCTTAATCACGAATCGAGGAAAAGCAGAGGCGGAATCAGAAACGCTGTGCCGGGCGTAGAGCATTAAATCGAGGCTGTATTAGCGCAGAAGTCGAAAGATATTTCACGGTTGGCTAAACCCAGACGAGCATTTGACCGGACATTTTGTCTCGGGCATTGTCTAGCCCCCGGTGTCGAGATTCCGAGCGGTCGAATGTCGGCATTTTCGCGATTTTCTAACTTGACGACGCGGAAATCCGCGACGCTGAAGGCTGCTGACTCTCTCTCTCTCTTCATACACATTCGCTACGTTCGCTGCGCCGCCCGATAAGTCTGAAGGGGCTGAGCTCGAGGAGATGACATTGACGGGCTAAGCGCGGGAGTTAAGGCTCGGAGCTTAACTCATCCGTCAGTACGCGATACACGTACTCGGGCACTGTTTGTCTAAGTTGATATTCTCGCAGCTCCGAGACACAACCGGGCTTGAATCCCGAAATTCCTTCGATACTTCTTTTAATCTGCTGTCGAGCTGTTTCTCTCCTGACAACGAGCGATTAGCCCCGCTGCTGTTTCCTTCCTATTTTCGAGCCTCCAGCAAATTCAAAACAGCTCCGGGATCTATTATTATTTTCATGTCGCTCTAAACGCGAAGATAATCATTTGCGGAACGCCTGGAAAATTCGTAATGCGATTCAAAATTTGACTAAATTAAAAAAATTCTGTGACTTTTCATTCCGACTTTCTGAGGTGATTTTATAAAAATTCTGGAAAGATTGAAATAGATTTTTAACAAATTTTTAATGTTCGAATTTCTTTTCTGTTGATATTGTATATTTATCTTTTATTTTATTTTCAGTTGTAGTTGGTTCAACTGCAGCATGTTGTACGACTATTGTTGGAAAGATTGCGTGGAAATTTTGGTGAATCAAGTGTGTCGGAGGTGATTCGGATTGTATATGATTATTCTAATGGGACAGTTAATCACGTATCTCCGATCTCATCCGTCCTTCCTTCAAAGGAGCGATACCATTACGTTCCACGGGGTTTCCGATCGGTCGACCTAGATGCATGGTAACACCCTGCATGTCCATACGCTTTTAATGGCATAGTGCATTCTTATCGAGGCTGCTCCGTGATATGAATATTCTATAATGGCTGAATATAGGTTGTAAGTCGTTTCCACGTTGGATACAGGTGCGTTTTCACTTCACCTGTGACATATGCAGAAGCTCCTTCAAGAAAAGTCAATCATCCACCGCGGGTAATTCCGTGCAGTTCACATTGTGATTTCGATCCTTCTTCCGACGTAACTACATCATCATGCATTAAATACCATACAATTTCACAATGTATCAAAATCGATACTTTTATAGAATTTAATTACGAAATTAAATTCGAAGAAATATTCTCAAAATTCTCGGTGGAATTTTCCAAGACAATTTTGTGGAATCTAACCTTTGATATTGCAGAATGACATTTCGAAATTTAATTCTAAAGAGGTGCATGTTCATCGATACAATTCATTAGAAGATATGTATTCACCTTCGACGTGGAATATACGTGAAACAAAAATCGCAGAAAAGTCTCGGCGCAATTTTCCGGCAGCTACGACACTGTCATCGTTTTCTCGAGTCGAAGAGCGAGGGGGTACGTCACGTCACGGGCGTTGATTCCGACGAAGTAAGCACCGGGGCCTGGCGGCACTGCACTTCGACGATTTTAGACGAGCGTATAAGAAAGATGCGCGGCCCGTTCACACTTTCATCCCCGGGTCAGACAAAGCTCGCAGACTTCGGGTACTCTCTCCCTGCCTCCCCGAACAACATAGCGCAGACGTCGACGGCTCGTAGTAAGGCGGGCAAGGGATATTTCGGGCATGAAAGCCAAGAACGTGTAAACGAAGTCGCCCCCGCCCGACGTCGGGCGTCGCTGCGCGGCGTGCCTGCTTACCGGCGCATAAATCAGAATTATTACGAAGCTATTAGCGTGCCGTGGTAACAGCGGTACGTGTCCTTCGTGCTTAGGGGAGGTGCTGCGCTCGCCTAACCACCCCCTGTCTACGTTCCCGCCATCGGCCGCGGCTATAGCCAATTATTAATCGCCGCCGCAACGATCGTCTTGATTCGCCAAACGAATCAGACAGAAAAACGATCGTTTCTTTTCTTACTGTTACGTGCAGACCATTAAAACTTTCTTATTTCTTGCTCGACTAAATTTCTTTTCGCGCGGACGCCTCGTGTCCCGGTGATTATGCCGGTTTCAACCCTTATCGACGCGGAAATTATTTCGCGGATGTTTGCGTTGTTAATCAACGAATTTAGATTGAAAAATAGCTCTGAAATGTTTAAAGAAATTATTTATAAAATAACTAGCTTATGAAATAAATATTTTTTTTTAGCATTATCTTGTAATCAGTATTTTGCAGCCATAAACGTTCTGCAATCAATATTTCTCTGCATAAGGAGTCCTATAAGACCTTAACACTTGGGAAAGTGGAACCCGAAAATTTTTAAGATCTTTAAAAAAGCAGATATAGGTATCCTTATATACATATCCTTCGAAATAATCTACAATTAAAAAGAAATGAGTTCTGCATTTTGAAAGAGAATACATTTTTCGCTAATAAAGTATAGACAGGCCCGATTTTATTATATGATAGAGATTTGCATAATCAAAAATAGTGAGCTTCCACTGAAGCATTTGTAGAACGCATCTTTGTCCTTCACAACTACCTGCAGAATTTTTGCTGACTGTATTTGTGAAAACTGCAACAGTCCTAAAAGATCGCGTAGAAATAAATGTGAAAATGTGATAATCGTATGGAAACGATTACGAGGGTAAGTTTGTTCGGAGGTTTGGAGTCGGAGGGGAATGTTCCGCGGTTTCGGGTTAAATCGTGCGAATGGGTCTCGATAGAAATCATCGAAGCAAAGTGTTCGGCCGATCGCGTTGAATTAATCGTCAGCGAAACGGGCCGATCCCTCCGAGCCATTATTCAATTTCTATCAGACTGAGGAGTCCATTTTCGCGAATCGGTGGTGAACGGAACCGAACGTGGGCACGCGATCACTATCCTCCAAGCATGAATTACGCATAGAGCGGATGCTCAATCACACTGGAACACGCTAACGACATGCAAGATGACGTTTGCCGTGCGTGACTTCCAACATTCATTCCGTGCGGTGTCATTACACGTAGAAACAGTTGTCTCTATGCATTAATACATTCTCTGACGATTCAACGCGATCGCTTTTGTCAACGAGAAAATTTCACCGGAACCGGGACACCCTTGCCTTTATGATGCTGGCTTTGCTTCTTAGTCGAAGCTCCGTTTGTTTCGGCCTGACAAAAGATCAGCCAAAACTCTTAACAAGTCATACGAATCACATTCTCTTTTCTCAGATTGCGATCCTGAAAACGAGTCTACTTATTTGAATGCAGAATTTTTTTCTTAAATAAGATGCGACAGTTTGGTTTGTTAGCTGACGGTACGTTTGGGTAGTTCAGAGTTTTCAGAATTTTTGGAGATGTGTTGCGACTGTTTCAGGTTAGGTAAAATAGTGTGATGAAGTTAGGAATAGGCTTGTCAGGGGCGGCTCCGATTGATGACGATCGGAAAGCATCTTTTCCAGGAGTCATTAAAGGAGGACGGATGCGACGCGTTCTCGCAGACGCTGTGGATGTCTCAGCGCGGTAGTTAGTCATCGGCTGGCAATTTATCACCAGTCACGAGATTCCGTCGGTCTAAGCCTCACTTACTATGCGCGCGATCAGCGTGGCTGTGCAGTCACGATGCCGATTACATATAATTACGAACAGATTAATTAATTACACCGGCAGGGACCACCTGAACCCCTCGTTGGTGCACAGATCCGGTGGCAGTCGGTCCTGATAACGCTCAAAAAGTAAAACATTCGAATCTTCTTTCAACAGCAATTAGTCCTATGATTAAAACTTACCAACACCCTTCTTTATCTTCTTTACCGTATAATATTGATCGTGTACACGATCGATATCCACGCTTTTTAGTTGCTAACACTTTTAAATAGCCACGTATAAATAGCTTCCACGGTTCTAAAATCGCCGGCGATATAATGAATCTGAATTATACAGTCGCGGACTGATTACCGCGACAAATTGGAATAAAATCGTCGTATGCACAACATTCTCAGCTTTACAATGAGGTGCAAGCTCAGTATGCTGGGGCAACTTGTTGCTTTCCGCCCGAGTCACCTTATATATCAAATTAACAAAAAAACAGAACTGCACGGGCCGACTAAACGATAGGACAGTTGTAACGTACGATTCACCACGGCGGAAGGGCGCAATTCTAACAACCGTTAAAACAATTACTCCGCTCAACAATTTTCCAAAAGAACCGCTAATAATCAACACGTTGGTCTTGCGTCGTTTATCCCGGATTTCGCGAAACTGATTAACTCGACGAAATGAAAGCTAGAAAACATTGACGGAATTAATTTGCAGATTGAAAACGGAGCAACGATTGCGCAAAAACGGTTGCGGGGTGTAAAAAAAAGAAGATGGCATTGATTTATGGTTGTTGGTGTCTCGCGTTCTCGCTGGCGTTCGTCGCGGGATACGTCTTAATATTTTGGTGGCACGTCGAAGCCAATTGCCTTGACAGCTGCTCGCAGCTGTAATGAAACAACGCGGCGCGGTCCGCCGTGGAAATAAATACCGCGACGATGCCGCGTATCTCTCGATTACCACTGAAAATCCCTCCATAGATCCTCGGACCGCCTTGTCCCGCGGATGCATAACACGGTTCGCAGTGCAGTAAAGTAGCGTGGGTGACATGCTGCATGATGGACCGAGAAGCAGGTGCAGCCTTCGCTTTTACTCCTCGCAGCCACCTCCGCGACCCTTACGTACCGCATTTATGCGGCCACTGGCGTAGCATGTCGGCGTTTGTCGCTTTGATGCCTGCTGCTCCTTTATGGACAACCGTATCTTTCGGGACGCGGCTATCCTAACTCTTTGCTGTTCAATGGGTTCCAACTCAGTCCAACCCTGGGTCTCTCTCTCTCTTACTCTCTCCCTCTCCCGACCGCGCACAAGCGCACTGTTCGCTTCTCTTTTTACATTCCGCCAATTCTATTTACTTGGTCGACCGTCCTCTTACATTGTGTACTTTGCTACCGCACCACCTCGCGCTCATATTGCTGCCATCAATGATGCCCAGCTCGCGGGTATTATTAATTATTCATTTTTTAAATCATTTTTAATTGTTAAATTTGTCACTTGACCATATTCCACTTCCACACAAATTCCCGATCGCGGACAATGGGAAATTCATATTTTCTTGTATGGCTAGTTTCAATCAAGCTTTAATATTGACTAGAAAGCGAATCGAATTATATTTAATTGAAAAAGAACGAGAGTCTGTTTCGTTAAAATGCAGGAAGGGGTTGATGTGAAATAAAGTCCCATTAGTTTTGGGCGAAAATGGAATCGAAACGAAACGAGTAAACGCGCACAACTACCGATTAGGATGCCAGTGGAAGGACCAGGGAGCGGATCGCGGTGGCTAAAAATCGTGTCTGGACAAAGTTTCCTCGATTAGAGGCGCAGCGGCGAAAGTGTCGGGTTTTACGATGATATTATTTACAGTTAAACGGCGGCCCATGAATTCTCCGTTTTCCATTTACGTCACAATTCCGTGTCGGCTCATTAAAGTGTTAAACTACGAACGGCCGGTGATCTATAACACGGTCTCTCTCTCTCTCTTCCTCTCGTGTCGGATGTGGCCCGGGTTTAAAGAACGACGCGATTTAAAAGACACGACGAAAGGGGTGACGAAAGAAGAAGAACTCTTGAACGACGTGGCGTGGAAGCGTACTGGAAGCTGGGTCCAGGAAAAATTCTTTCTCGTGAAACGACCGAGCCGAGATCTTCCTCGCGAAAGTACCTCTTCGAATCTACGCGCTCAATGAGACGTGGAGAACGAGATGGAGGCAAAGTCGGATGCCGGGTGGTCCGTTTCGAGATTTATGAACGGCCCGTTCTGGAACATTCGAAGGAAACAGCGCGAAAACTCGGAATGGATTTCGTGCACCCCGGTCCGAGGAAGAATGTCCGACTGGTTTTTGGAATGGGCCGGACTATTTGCGCGACGGAACGGCCCCGACACTGTTTCTTGTATATTTAGACGAATTCTTCGTAGCTCCACCGGCGACATTGTACCGAGGCTCCCATGTCCCGACACGATCATCCTTTTAATGATTCGAGACCAGACTGATGAACGCCAGGGATTTCTGCAAAATTCAACGAAAGTTATTGCCCCCGTCGTTCTGCACCGACAGACTACATATATTGTAACGAAACTGCGCTTTTGCGCGCTCCAGTGTCGCGCATATTTTTGGACAAACGGCGGAATTGAAAGATCTGTTGAATTTACAACTTCCTGCTTGGTATCCATTCGCAGAAATTACACTGTCCAACAACAAAAATGTTTCCATGTAACTGTTGGCTGGATCTTATACAGTTTTTCGCGCTGATTCCAAATTTGGCCTTAATTTTTCTCCTACACCCACAGTTTTTGAGAAATTTGAATTTGAAAAATGATACTTTTTTTAAAATTCAAATTTCCACCCAATAGTTATGTGGAAATATGAAAAAAGTTAAAATTTGTTGGACAGTGTTATTGCTGCGGGAGATTGCAATCTAATTGGTCTCATTTCCTTGAATATATATTTCTTAATATATTCTTAATATACTAATAATTCTTAAAGCTGTTCTGCGTTCAATACACGTTCATGATTACGTGTAGGCGTGCCACCGTAGCCGAATTCTAATGAAATTAAGAAATTAATGATTGCTTTATAGAATATTAGCTGGCACCGATTCCGCCAATAAGATTACATGAATTATGTATTCAATTAGAGCATTATTGCGTTGAATGCGAGGTATGCACTTTCATTTCTAATTCTCTCTTTATGCTTATTGGCAATGCAAATCTGTCCATGAAGCATGACGATCGGCGCATGTATATTCTTAAATAGGAAGCGGGATCTATGAAGTGTCTACTGCAAACAATTTTTAATTCAACTATATTCATTGTTCTGCTGGTGTATCTATTACATTGTTCTCATCGGGGGGTCACAGCAGACCCAGGGATCGCTGTGGAGGGGTAAAGAGAGCTCCTGATCGCGTGAAGAAAATCCTAGCGGCGTTCTCTGCTTCTCGGCGCGAGTCTTTTATTCCGGGAAGTCTTTTAAAGCGGCCGAGAGGAGAGCCGAGTCTCTAGAACCGTTTCGATGGTCCATGACAGTTCGCGGAAACTAAATAGATCACGCGGAAGGGTAATTACAAGCGTCTCCCGTGAAAAGGAAGGAGCTCCGGCCGAGCGGGACGGTGAAATTTAAAAAAAAACGAACACGGCCGACCCGCCGAGAAGGAGAAAGAGAGGGAAAACAAGAAACGATGTAAAAAGCGGCGAAAAAAGAAAGATTAGAAAAGCTCGAGCTCGAGTAACGTTGGCTCTGCAGCTTCTTTGATCCTCCCAATGCGTTATGCCCGCCGATGATTTAAGGACGCACTTCGCCGGGGATGCGCGAGCGCGTTGCCGCGCGCGTGAACTCACGCAACCGGCCACTAACATCATGTTTAATTTGATTTATCGACGCTATTACGCGCGATGAAAAATAGCTGAAATAGGTTACGGGTTTTCGGGTACAAGCGCCGTCGCGGGGAGATCGTTGACAAGCCGAAAGCGGCGAAACCGTTCGGGGACTTCCGCCTTCGGGCTCAGCGCGCCGCGCTGTTAATTTAATTCCCCGGGAAATGATGAATACCATGAGTTATGCGATCGGTAATTAATGTGCGTAATTAGCCTGACTCTATTCCGCCGGCCGTGGCCCGATCGTAGGCCAGATGAGCCGTGAGTCAAGCAGCACGCCCTCCAGAGAGCCACCACGCAATTAGATCAACGCTCTGCGACACTTTTCGCGAGACCAACTCTTTCACAATCTCCCACGGTTTTCATATTTTACTCTGTTCACTTGTTTTTGTTAAAAGTGAACTTCCTGAAAGTTTCGGCTCTCGAGGATTCGCAGGGAGTAGCGAAGCGTCCAGACAGAAGCCTGCAATAACGGAAATTTGACAAACGTATCAATTACACGTTCGTTTCGATGCGGAAGGCACCCGTAATTAGACCATGAAGCAACAAAGATCGTGTTCACGACAATTAAAATATCTTGCCGGCCATTCTGTCCCGCTCGATCGGTTCGGCGCAACTCGAGACGCATCGGACGTGCCTCGGGCGCAATAATCTTGGTGATCCCGGGTCAAGCATTTACAAAACATTCGCTTCGAGTTCGGGTTTCATTCCGGAGTGCAGAAACTCTGCTGAAAATAACCCGGTAACAGAAATATACGGTTCCTTCTTGAATCTACATATTTCTATGGAATCACTTTTATCTTTTAGAAGTCTGAAAATCTACTCTATGATTTGTCCAGAGCGCTTATTCCATTTCTTGGTTCGTTATTTCAACCAGAACTAAAGACAAAAGAAATATATATGTAATATGAATTTGATATTATGGTGAAAGCTGTTGTTCGGTGAGAATAAATATTTTATTAGGTCAGAGATATTTGGTCTCCCTGTTACCCTAGACAGTGGCGATGTCGCAATGTTCTTCGGAGGGCGGCTGGTACAATGTTTTAGATCTCGAAAAATCGAAAGAACGTGACGCAAGCTCGTCGCAATTTTCCGATGAAACGGTCCCCTATTGTTCGAGGCTGGTTTGCGTATCGTTCAAAGGCAAATCACGGTTAATTTCCATGAAGAACGGGGGCCACGACGTGGCCGGGGGGGCGAATTTGTAAGCGTGCATCATGCGACTCGGTCGAGCCCTCTCTTCACCGACGCGGCAAAGGTGTAGCGGGCGAAAGGTAATGGTCCCGGTAATATCGGTGCTGTGTGTGGGGCCTGGGCTGCACTACTAGTAATTGATTGGTCATACCCCCCGTACCATTACTCGTTCAAACTTTGCCTCTCGGTTCCCCAGCCTTCCGTGACCCCTTTTTTGCCGCCTCGAGCCTCGAGGTTCGCCGATTTTTTGAAAACAACGCCTTCCTACCCTTTGTCTAGTCCGTTTCAGCCTTATCATGCTCGCTGAACCACACAGTGTACTCTAGAACATAATCAAAAAATGGACCAAACATCGTTCTATGCTGTGTATCTAGATTTGATCAGGTCAGGAGGATGATCAACGTGGGTACCATGGAAATCACCGCACAAATTTCCACGACACGGTTTTCACCGACTCCAGATTTGACCGACAACACCTTTAACCGATAACGATTTATCCGACGACGAATCTAAAACTGTTGTCGGTGAAATCTGGAGGCGATGAAATGTCGGTGAAAACCGAGTCGGTGAAAGTGTCGGTGATTTCCATAGGACTCGCTCAACGTGTCCTAAAGGACAGCTAGAAAAATGTGGCCGGAATACTAAACTTATTCTTATTCTATAATACGCATTGCATAATACACCATTTGCAGATCCTCTCGCGTAGAATTCAGAGACCTTCAAAGAGGCAGGACTGTCAACTCGCCTATAGCAAGTGCGACCAATTTCTGATATTCTAGTATTCGCAACTGCAAATCTCGACAGTCGAAAACTAGTAAATCGCGTAGATTCCTTGGCCGGTCAAGCGACGGGGCCGTCTTTTAACTGGCCGTGGTAATTTTATTATCGCCGTTGGTATATTGTCCCGAGTTTATCGCCGCTAAGGCTTCCCTTATAATTAGAGGAATTTATCGTTCCTGCCGAAAATAAGGTTATAGTCGCGTTTCGAATTTACTCGGATCGTAAAGTGTTACATTATGTGATCTCAAAGCAAGGGTGCGCTCATGCACGCCGTCTATTTCGAACTTTCGGCGCCGTTGCGAATCCATCCGCGCGAACTCTCACCGCGGCCAGGCAGAAATATTGTTTCACCCGAAAGCGTTCGAATCGGCGAAGTTTATCGGCTGCGATGAAAACCGGTATCCTACAACAAGGCTGCTGCACTTCGCATTATAAATATATTCGGCTGCGCTTCGCGGTTTTGCGAAACGCAGATTGTTTCGTGGCCGATCGCCTAGCAGCTAAGTCCTGGCTGGCGAAACACTCTGGCAACCACTAATTTTTGCTTACCGACAGCTGCTAGTCGACTAGGTTAGATCACAGTGGACTGGTAGGATCAGGGGCAGAAAACTCTTATGTATGACCTTGGTCCGCTTTAGTTCGCTTATGAGGGACTTATTTTAGATGGCACCACGATCGCAGCATATCACGTGATTGTGGGCGTGACTGATGTTCCAATCTTTGGCACTACTGGGCGCTATTGTTTGCCCATGACGTTCTTCATGTATTTGACTATAACCTCAAAAATCACTGTCAATTGTGAATCACAGTGTCTCATTGTTGTGGCTACGATTTTTCAATTTACAGTTGACCATTGATCCATCCCATGGACTTCAGTGGCACCATCTAATTCAAGTCCCTCCGCCTTGAACTAAAAGCCAATGAATATATGTATGGCCCAAATTTTATACATGAGAGTTTACTCCCCCTGGGTAGGATTGCTGTGGGCCTTGGATTTTTGGATCGTGGCTCCAAAACCTTTCTTGCCGATTGCTTTTGAAAAGTAGGAAGGGCTTATGAGATTAGGGAACGTTTCGTTAAGATTTTTCTGTCGGCGTGCAGTCGCAGTTGCACAGCTGCAACACCTGTTCGACGGTCGAAGGTGAATTCTCGGTGTACTCGAAAACAGCCACAGAATGAACGGCGATCCCCCACGCGGCGGTCCCGCGAAACCACATTACCGATTGTACGCGATAATTATAGAATAAATAAATTCACGTCGTGTTGGAATGCGTATAATATATCTACGTCTGCCAAACGGTACCGAGATACAGTCGTATATCACCGGGCGAGTTATAGGCCCCTCCCGGTAACTCATTGCACAGTGTACGTAGTTTCTAGCGATGCGTTTGGCTCGTATCCACTGTTTCTCTATGGCGCGTATCGCGCGTCGTTCGAGAATCGATGGCATTTTAAAGAGACCAGAACTCTTGCGGATCGAAAGTCTAGACGGATTCGAGACGCTCGAGCCGGACTCCATTGTGCTATATACCATCCAGACCTGTTCGAGGATATCCACACAGTTCCTCGAAAAATGACTGCAGCTTTCTGTAGAATTACAGACTCGATGCATCACGGAATTCTTTGATTCAGCGATCATCAATGACTATTCCGCACAGAAAGGTCAAGGCGTGTGCGTAGCCGATGAAGCTCCTCTCCGTATAGCCATACATCTTGCCGGCCCAGGGTTCGCGGTAATATAGAAATTCAATCGTTCAGGCAATTATGCGTTGCGGCTGTTATTAGGGTTTCTCTGTGTCCGCCGGCCGGCCTATTCTTCGGCCTCGTCCGCAGCGTATATATAATATTTTATTGGCTTTGTTTACGACTCGCTGGTGTTCCTTTACTGTCTCTCGGCCGGCTCTCCTAGACGCCTACATTCGGCCCGCGCGTTTTCCCATCAGCTCCTTCGTGGAATCGCAAAATTCGCTCTCGTTAAACGCTCTCCCAGACTACAGAGTAACGACAAAAATGTAAATGAACGCTATATGAATCACGGTGTCGCCTGGAACCGTCCAGCCCACTGGTCTTATTCCTTCTCTGCATTATTATGCTTCCCCGAAAATGGCTCCTTTATTTATTTAATTGTACAAAGCGAAGATGCAAGCAATATTTTACAAGTATTCCAAGTGGAAACTTTTCTTCGGCACTCGGCGAGGGGTGAACTTTCATTAGCCAGTAACTCCCCGGTTAATTACGATTCTCTCGGTTGATCACTTGGCGACGCACCCTGCCAAGGAAGCTGTCGATGTATTTTTGATGGCAGCAAACTCCGACAGATTGCCGGAAGCGAGCCTCGCCCCCTCGCGGAACAATTTTTCCGTCAAAGGGAATGGCGAATGAAATAACGTTTGCGATCTTATCTCGTCAGGTATTTTGTCCATGCCCCCTCCGCATCAAAGGTTATGACCAAACCCCGGCTGACGATCCGACGTACAAGTATCCGAACCCACTGTATCCGTGTTCGTGGCGTCTGTGTTTGTATTGCACGCGGATGGACGTGCGCGCATCGAAGATCTGTGTATCGTGCGTGGGGTACGAGCATCTCGACGTAGACGTTCACAATAGCTTCTGTTTAGAGTACTTATGGCCGAAGGGGGTCGAGGGGCTGCCGGGTAACCCAAGTCAGCCATCTTATATCAAATAAATCATCGCAGACACGTCAGAGATATCATTGAGCCGGTTGACGTAGAGCACCGTCCTGCCGGTGCAACGGGTGTCGCGAGAGTATCGGACGCGAGCACCGTATCCGTTTCTCTTATCGGCGAACGCACCACCGCTAATTAATCGTCGTCAGACCGGCCGTGTGATAATGGCCGACCACTGTGATAATTGATCGCCAATAAATCTCGCTTCAATGCGAGCCCCGATTGATTAAGCGATAATCTACCGCGCGATCGCTGATCTCGGAATATCATAAGCGAATCCGACAGTGAATAGGCCTCCTTAATTGTTAATTATATGTGCGAGATCGTTAGCACCTCGATTATTCTCGTAGCAGACTTGGAATCGAAATGAATCACATCATTTCTCTAATTCTTTTTGTTGAGAAAATCGAACTTCAACTTGAAGCCTCTCGTATAAACAATTCACAATTTTTTAAGGTGTTTATACTGATCGACAGGGGCTAAGCAAAGGGTCCAGGGTGCAAATAAATTTTATATAAAACGTGTGGCTAAATGGAAAAGCGAGGGAGAGACGAGTCCGAGAGGCACCACAGGGTATATTTAGCAGCGTAGAGTTACGATAGGTGGATAGTATTCCGTATCAATCAGATGCCGGGGGCCACATTGTCTTACGCGTCAGGCGAATAAAGGGGCGCCTGGGCCCAGTGCTTGAGGCCCCGCGTAGCCAGCAGCTCCGGACCACCCGGACTGAGCCTATACACCCGACAGGGATCGTATTGACTCCGCGCGAGAGTCTGTCGAATCTCAGCCACGTCCTTCACTCGAGTGGCTTACGTTGCATCTTGCTGCATTCGAACCTTGCCGGATTCGAAAAGAAACGAAAACGATTATTCAGCTCTTTCAGATTCCATCGCGTTCGAAATTTCTTCATCCAGACTCTCGAGAAGCTACGAATGCTCAGAACACAACAAATCAACCTGGAGTCTATTCCAGAGTCCGGAGATCCTAAATCCTAGAAACTCGAACGCCCAGATATCCTTGCACTCAGACATCCTAGGGATCTAGAGGTCTCAGCGCCGAGAGATCCAATCCCCAGAGAACCTGGACTTTAAGAATCTAATAATTCCGAGATCCTTGGAAGCGGAAGTCCCGGAGAAGATCAGGCCCCGCTCACACCGGGGATAAGAATGGCCGGTCAAAAGTTCCTCGTCGACAGACGCAGACAGTCCGGTGATCGAAGAGAGAAGGGACGGGCTGAGTACACAGTAGCAGACTCCTCATATAATGCGATATAATCACCTGGCATGACTACACACTATCTGATCCGCACGCACATCGAAGCGGACCAGTGGGCCCCGTGCGTGTACGGAAATCAGTAGTCGGGCCGCGTTTCACTTCGAGCCGATCATTACTCACTGCTCCTGATATTACTTCAATTCAATCAGTGTCTTGCCAGCGGCTGGCCCCGCGAGTCCGTGTGCGCCACGTTCTCTCGACGACATCCACATATCCACATATCCGTCGAGCGAGCGCGCACCTATGGCCACGCGTAGGCCAACGTGGCCAGGTGATGAATGGCTTCGGCCGGCCCTGGAATGCGGTCCCGCGCATCGATGTTATTGGCTGATTTTTTGGTCGATCCCGTGGGCAGAAACAACCGCGGGAACATCTTATCTCGAATACCTGCGGGCTAGCTTAGCTACCCCAAGCGATTACGAGTGTGGCCTCGGTGGCCAATCGATAGGCCCCAATTTTTTCAGAATTTTTCGACAGAGCCAGTTGTTGATCGATCTCGCCTCAGTTGCAGGTAATAACGCAACAGGAGGTGTTCCCGGATGACCAACAACGTCCTTGCCACCAGCAGCAGAACCAAGACAGCCCTTCCCGCGATTTAACATTTTAATTTCCCAGAAAGTCCTCGAAACCTGCCCGAAGATCCAATCACTCGGCCCGGCTTTCCATCAGGCCGGTCCCAGAAAAACCGCACGTAAACACGCCGTTGCATTTCTGTAAAATAAGAGGATCGTCCTTCCCCGATGGGTCGGGTCCCAGTCCATCGTGCTGTCCGTCGAGTGGGTAATTCCAAATTGGTAATCACGCGATGGCGCCAACCTTTCGCAGTCCGTCAGCAATCTCGAGTTTTGTTGTTCCCTTGGACGACTCCTCTCCCCTCGTCCTCCCTTTCCGTTTCCCTTTTCTTGCTCGGTGGCCTCTGTCCTCCTTCAATGGAGCACGTTCATCCTCGTCCGGAATAGTCCTGGTCTGGGTTGCATGTGGGATGATTGTGTCCAGGGATGCTCTCCTGCGCCGCGCGTCAGAGGTTTGTCTTTGTGATGACCGACGCAATGTGCAGGGACGCGACCGGCTACTGGGATACGCGTTGAATTATCTACTACGATGGTCCCTTCAACTCGTGCCACGGGTAGCCACGTACACGATGCTCTATCCTCCTACTTCTTCCCCGGTAACTTTTCTTCTTCATCTTCTCTCCCGCGGAAGAACAAAGTGTGACAAGACGCGACGCCAACAGTGAAAACGTCCTTGGGGATCATCCTAGACCCGGCGCAATCTTGCACCTCGTTGCAACTTTGCCAACCGCAACGCTTAAACGCTTCCTTCGGATTAATCGACCCCGCCCCCGTCGCCCCTGCTATTTTCCAAGATATTCACGGACCCAAAGACCCAATTTTACCTACCGAAAACCTATCATGTAATAGGATTTTCAATAATTGTGCTGTACCAAAAGAAAGCATAGAAATCTTCTTCTACGTTACAATCTTAAATGAAACTATTACATGACGTTGTTCACGGTGACTTGTTAGTTCACAATGAAAAATTCTGTTGCTATTGAAGGTTCCATTAAAAAGCCATGTACCATAGATTTTTCAAAATTATGCAATAATCACGGATCGGTAATGTGTTAACCTTCCTTTAGTCCTCGAACTGTTCAAACTACATTCCCCTGTGTTGAAATTATTTTGATCTTCGCTAGAAGGTACGAAACGATTTGTGAAATGAATCAGGCGTTCTGCGATCTGCGGTTGAGGAGGAGCGACGTATGGAGCGTTCTCCCAAACAAGTGGCTACATCGTCGATTCGACGGGAAAGATGAAACCGATTGATATCAAGGCCCGGCTCACGAAGGTTAGACTCTAGAAATTACGAGGTCACGAGCTAATCCTTCCGCGTGCATCTAATGTAAGTCGTCGGCCAGCGATATAGTCCCGGCCGGTTTCGCGTCGCAAACAGATTGCACCGTGCTCTCGGACAACGATAATCACCGCTCCCTCTGTCAGAGACAGATAGGGGTAATCGGTAGAACTGAAACGGACCGTGTGAAATTTTCGATCAAATCGGCTATTTTCGAGCAACCGTGCCACGCTCATCGTCACGCTCAATCTAACAGTCTGCTCATTCCTTGATCCGCGTACGAGTCCATCAAAAATCAATATCGAATCAACTGGCCACTATCCTCTGTCATAATCGTACATTACATCAATCTTCGCCCCGTAATATTTCTGTTATAACAATTCAGTTGGTCTAGGGTCCTCAAAGGCAATTTAGTCTTCGATCAGTGAGCTGCATTTTGATATAATGATTGAGAGTTGTTGACTTTCATAATTACTGCAGATTATTTACCTTCCCATTTCTCTTTTCGTCTTTCAGCTTCAGCCAGAATTTTCCCCATTTTTACTTTTCTTTTTCTGCGCAACATGGACCCATAACCAATTGTTGGTTCTTTAAATAAATGTGTACGCAGGGTTGAATATATAAGTAGTGATATATTTGATTATATGTACATGTGTTATGCATAACACTCGGACAGAGACTACTACAAACGTGTTGTACGCGTTCTCATCAAAAACCCACGACAGATGGGGCGCGCTCCGAACACATCCATTTACATAGAAAACCCCTACAATGATAAAGATGATAACGAGTCGGGAAACTGAGGGTTTTCGTTCTCGGTTTCCGGTGTTTCTCGCGGAAAATGCCGATTCCCACTGTTCTCGGTATATCGCCGGAGGATCCTCCGGGTTCCTTTGGTCGACTGGGCCCGTGAATCGAGCACGAAACGAATGACAACGGCAGATTGTTCCTGTCATTCCGTACCGGTGCGGCGACGTCTCGCAACGATCATCCGGGATCCCGGTGAATAGGCGACGCAATTTTCCTGGACGTCTTCCGAAGCTCCGGCTCCGCACTCTTCGGAGAAAACTCCGGGAGATCTCCCGGCAGCGCACGTCCGACCCGGCGTATAATTGAATTTTAATTTTGTAATTTCTCCGGGCGCGGGTCGGTGCCAATCTCTCTGAATATCGGACCTGTCTTGACCACGCTCTCGCTTCTTTACAAGTCGTTTCGCACGCTAGTCTTTCCTCCGGCCCGCGGGAAAAACAATGGCTTCGTTCCTTTGCCGTGGAGGAGGCAATTTCCTGATAATCGAATGTGTCTGTCGAATCAGAGACGAGATTTAGTTTTATTCCCGTTGTAAAATGTTTTGGTTCGAAGCGTAAAACGCAAATCAACGTAGTACTCGTGCGATAAACGAGTCAAGGATTTTCTGTGTAATTCTTTCCGAGGGATGATCGAGGTCTAATGTTCGAGACCACTTGCCTAAGATTCCAACGATACAGTGGTTTGTAAGTTCTTTCCCATGGTTCGACGTTTTTACATCGGCTTTCCTGCGACTTTACTTAACCAATCATGAGTTGAATGAAAACCAGCGGCGCAGGGAAACCGAGGTTATCCCTGACGATGTCTGGGGGAACGTCATCAGGCAAACCTTACAATTTTGATCATTTGACCGCTTATAATCTCTGCCGGCCGCGGTCCTTACCGCAGGATTTATTGTCCGGTCACTGGGATCGCAGAAAACCTGCGAACATGAATGTCGATGTGAAACGGCGAATGGAGAATCCTCGATCTGGCTTCTTACTATTGATGAAAGATGTTGCAACGTTTCAGAATAAAATTGACAAGCCTCGTACTCCGCAATAGATAATTTAATAAAATTTTCAATCCTCAAGAAAACGGAACAGTACCGAAAATTTCAGCATTCTCCTTGTTCTGAATTTGGGAAGAAGTCGAACGTGGGAAACGGCGCGAATCACGCGTCCCGTGTGTACGTTCCTTAAGCCAGAGAACCAGTCCCCGTGCAGTGTATCATATTTATGTTACTCGCGTTCAATAATTATTCATCCCGGCGTACAGATTTGCGCAGATAAATTCAAGGTCGATCCCCGGCTCTCGCAGAAGCCGCGCGCCCCAGGGACTCTCCTGGCCGGCGAGCAAACAAATATCATAATTCGCATTGTTCTCGTCTCTTTTTCCCGGTCGCGATTGAATATAACGAAATGCAAATACGAGGGACGGTGTGGGGGTAGACGTTGAAAGCGACTCGAGAGCAACTCTGTGTACGGTAGAGAGAAGGGTAGGGGGAGAGGAAGAGACGGGGTAGAAAGTATTTCGTCAGAGCTTCGCTTCTGTCAAAGTCCTAACCTCCCCCTCGGACTGGCGAAAATCGTTCAGGAATTTAATAATTAACGAAGTGCCCCGGAGCCACTTGTGTTTTTGTTCCCGCTGGCCCAATGTTTCATCGATTCGACGGGGCGCCGCGCCGTCTAAAATCAAATATCTTGACGTGCGCGGATCCGCACGAGAAAAATTCTTTCATTTCAACTTTCTCAACGGTATTTAATAGTAAATTATTAATTGACGAGTTTCATTAATGGTAGAAAAACCTCTCAGTCACCAATAGTCAATAGTGAGTCATTGCAAATTGCAATACATAAATTATAGTTGTGTTTTTAAGGGTAAGACGATGGAAATTCGCAAAATTGCGAAATTCGGGGTTTCGGGCACTCGGGCTGTCCGCGGATTTTAATCAAGTCTCGATCCGACGGCTGGTTCCACGACGGAATAAACTGAGATCCGCGAGATGGTGCCGGGCACCACAGGGGTTCGACACGTACAACAAACCGGCGTGAGACCTCGTACCCCGTACCCCCGTAGCCTATAGGTTTATATGCGGTCGGTCGGCAGCGAGTCCATGGCCCCCCACCTTTCTCTCTCACAGTGCCTCCGGGCCCCAGGAGCTTGGGCCTGGGCCTGGGCTGGGGCCCCATGGCTGGCGCCTGCTCACTCTTCTCGCGCGTACACCTCTCGGAATCACCGATTTTATGGGCCACCTTCGACGTTTAATGAAGGAACTTTACGAGGCGGGATTTTGTTTTAAAGAGTGTATCGGCCTCGTCGATAATTTTCGTATAACGACGAGCCACTCTCCTGTCCCGACGGTCCCGATGCACGTTCTCGATGGAATGGGCGATTCTCTGCCCCCCATCTTGTTTCTCCTTTTCGTATCAACTAGTCGAGAGTCGGACTCTCGTCCGAACCTCGAATATCAACGGCTCCGGATTGCTGATTTCCTTCGTCTTTTGGGATCTTTATCGTGAGCTGCAGCCTGTGAGATTTACATTACATCGATCTTCAGGGTTTCATCAATTTTTCTAGTTTCCTTTCCAAGTTAACTTCGGAAATTAACCGAAACGTCGAAATAAAAGATATATAAATTTGTAAAACACCTTAGTTAGTTTCATAGGATCGAACCTGTGCGCCGTAATCTTCAATTTATTTAAATTTGTGCGATCGTGAACAAACAAAACAGTAACTTCGGATCGTCTGACAACGACAGACTGAATCTACTGCAACGCGAAATTGATTAGACAAACTTTACCCAAGCATATATTGTGTGAATAATTCCTCTAAATCTACACAAATAGAGCAAGGTCATTTTTCTAAGCTAAAACATTTCAGTTGCTTTTTAGTGCTCGGCTGGTTTACTGTTAAATCGAACTCTGAAGATATCATCTAAGACAGTGTACTACCGATAAATTAATGTAATTTTCCGTGGTAAAAGTCGAGCAGATCCGTTTACGTGTTCGGTTCGAGCCTAATCAATTACTCGGCTCCGTGCTAGATCGCGAGGAATCACCGGGACACGATCAGTCGCATTGGTTTTCGACTTCGGGTCGAGGCCGCGCACAGTGTATCGATTACCGCGATATATCTCGTCACGCGTTAGTTAGCCGTGCTGGTAACGACCAAGGCAACTCGAGCACAATGTAAGAGAGTAGGAGAGTAAATGGGAAAGAGAGAGTGAGAGAGAGAGATAGAGAGAGCAGGAGAGTCAGCCTCGGTTGTCTACACGCTCACGCACGCGTCGCGTTCATGTTGCTTAAACCACCTTAAACCACCTTCGACCACCTCTTCGACCGGCGTCCGAGGCAGTGATGGATCGAGCCGAGTTATCACCACCTCCGGAACACCTGCACCCGAACAGGACAGACAGAAGGGGTTGGACAGGGTTTGAAAAGGGAGGTGGTATCGCTCGAGAAGTCAACGGGGGCAGTTACCCCCGGGTATCTCGGTATAAAAAGTTAGGCGACTTCGATCCGATCGCCTTCCCTCAAAATTTCTTCAACAAAATAGAGTTATTTCTTTCTTCTTATTCGAAAAGGAATAAAAATTCGTCACTCAACTATATTCTCTCAAATTTTCCACGCATCGGCACCTTCAAGGAACGAGAAATCGCAGATTTTCCAATGGTATGAGGAAAGTTAAGGAAGCGAAAAGAAGCGGTCGGGCAATCAATGGTTTGCGGCAAATTAACTTCGGAAATTTGACCAATTAATTACCGGAGGAACGCAATTAAAACCGGGGCTCGGTTCGGAACGCGATCGCTTGTGCAGGCAGCTTAAGGATCGTCCTCGAAATTCTTCCGAGGACGTGGCCGTTGGTTTGCCGTTAAAATATCGATGCAGGAATATATTTACTGCCGCGTACACCGTGTAAGTTTACCAGGAACACGATTCACCGCGCCCCCGTGGATACCCATGCGCCAATACGATGAATATGCAGCAAAGAATCGTGTATTAAATATCAGCAGCCGCCGGGGACGACGACGTACTAGCAACCGTGGAGGTTGCGCACACCACCACCAACACACCAGCATCGTTCTGCTCGACCGGGGGCACAGTTGATTTTGTTCACCGGTATATATCCTTTAAAACAAGACAATTTGTTTGCACGCTCGATACCACCGGGGCCCGGGCATCAGCGGGTGGGATATCCAACCTAGTCTCTTGTTTAATCTCACTTACAACACCCTCTTTCTGCCTCCGCCGGAAACCCCCTAACACCCCCGCTAAATCTATTCATATTGTCACAATAGAGCCTCCGGTTTTTATTCCCGTCGCTAAGCTCGATAGTGTTAAGCTGGATTCGAGCTGGATGTCAGCCGGTTCCTACCTCCGCGAAAAATAATCTTCTGAGAGCGCCGGTACACTTTGTTTAACTATAAAATCACCTCAAGAATATTTTTTCAGCAGCACCTCTACGCAATCCACTGTACGCCAATGTAATCATTCTTCTATGACGATAAGTTCTTGAAACATTTTTATTAAGTGTTCTCTTTATCTTTAATTTTGAGGCAGACAAATTAAGCAGTGTTTTCGTCGATTGCATTAGATCAGCCATCGTTCAATGATGAAACGCCGAAGAATATACGAGGCATAGGCGAGCGCGACGGGTGATTAGGGGTGAGGAAAGTTTAGTGCATCGTAAATGCATAGATTGCGACATTCGCGCGTATTAATAGCGTTGGCAATGAGCATAGATCAAAGGCCAGTTGTTCAAACAAACATGGCGACCACCGGGGCGCTTTGTATTTATGGAAGCCATGAAAAAACAAACCTATGACCCCATCAAGTATCATTTCGAGTGTAGATATCTCGAGTATCAAATTACTGGCGAAGCATTTTCCACTCAATCACAGTTGGGAAACAGTTTTCCACGTAAATTCGCTCTATAATCCGTATTTCTGTGCAATATCGGTTGCCACACTGGGAAAATAAGGGAAACAGGAAAAGTGTGTGTGTGTGAGAGAGAGAGGACGATGCACATTGAGGTGGAAAACGACAGTGCGAATAATGATATCGTACAGGAAAGCAGAACGGTAACCAAGCCTAGTAAATTTGTCACCGGGATCGTGCGAGTTTCTTTCGGGCTGCCCTCGTACCCCGGCCAACGATTGATTTACACGAGGTGGCCGCAGGAACAAGTATTTATGGAGCTAATTTGTATGCGCGCGGAAGATAATTAAAAATATGGTGGCTGGGTCAAGGCTTTGAGAAAAAACCGGCCTGGTCAGCGGAGAAAAAACCTTCCAGGAAAATGACGTAGAGTCGCCGCCGGATCGAAAGCTGCGAGCGGGAAAATGAATTTAAAAGAGGATGCCGGAATCCAAACAATTCATTTGCCAGCAAGGTAAATATCTCCGAACAGTTCTAAACAAATTCTGACCGCTTCCAACGAGAAGTCTTGCAATCATTTTTAACTCTTACTTTCAGCGTGGTCGATGACAGGAAATGATGTAAAGCAAACTTGAAATGTTTAATCAAGGAATTTGATAGTTGACATAGCAATCAAGTTTGGTGAAAGATAGTGGCGATGAAAATTTATGTCCTGGAAGTTCGAACAGTTTTGTGAGAGAACAAGGGAATCAAGGAAAGGAAGACACTGTATATATTTGTGGAGGATAGCCATGCACGAAAGATTCAAGCTCCAACCCCTAAACGCAGAATGGAAGAAGGATAGAGCGGGAAGAACATAAACTCCCCGGGGAAAGGAAATTAGAATTGAATAGTTGATGAATTTTAGGAGGGAATTTTAACCGCCGATGCGGCTGAATGGTTAATTTCAGGCAGGGGAATTTTCCACCCTGTTGCGGGATGCTTCGAAACGTTCAATTTTTCCTGATGAGCGAGATATTGTCTACTCTTGTCAAAACCAAATTGCAATACTGCAAAAATCATCGAAAATTATTCCGTATAATTTCCGAGTACTGTATTAACAAAGTGCTCTCAATTTTCGGCTCGCGGACAATCAATTTGCGGAGGCAGGGGGCATGTTCATTAAAAATTCCGGCCGGCGTTTACGTGTAATGTGCACGGGGAATAAAATACGGCCACGAACGGAATGATTAAAAACAACAAAAAGAGAGAACAGATAAGCGAAACACGAGCATATGTGTCATTATTGTATGCGCGCACCGGTGTTCCCTGCGTGCACGGGAAAGCTTAAAGGGCGAGGAAGAGGTAGACAAAGGGCTGTCGGGGAGGAAGGGAGGAAGAGAAAGAGTGAAAGAAAGAGTGCAGCTCGAAAGAAAGCATGTGCGAAGAATAGAGAAAGAGTGCGCGTGCTCGACAGAGACAGCAAGAAATAAAAGGAGGTAGGGGTTGTGAGTTATGAGTGAACCTTCAGGTAATATCTCGGTGCCACGCAATTTTTAATATCGACGGGTGTTTTCTCACCTCCGGCGCGGCATTATACGACGCGTTTTTCAAATTTAAAGGTCGCGGCCGCTCGAGCCTTACCTATCTATCCGATATGCTAATTTCGCGAATATCCAGGCGACCGGGAACCCCCGACCCGATAATTCCCCCCTCGTGGGATCTCGCGCAACAGAAACAATAGACCGGCGTCGCACCGTGAGCGACACTTGCTCTTTCGACACGATTATTCCGCGGAAAATTCGCTCGTTCTTATTTCTTCGCGTTCCATACACTCTAACAAACAGAACGCAACATCTAAAAACACTGCGAAACTTCCAACGTTCTTGTATTAAAATATGGGTCCCATGGAAATCGTTGTCGGTCAAATCTGGAGTCGGTAAAATGTTGGCGATAAAAACTGTGTCGGGAAAATCTTGTGTCGGTGATTTCCATGGGAACCTTAAAATATATGGTCTTCTGCGAATGTCTTAAAACATTCTCTTGAAGACATCACAATCGTAAAACGAACGATCGAACATTTAATCGAAACATAGTCAGGAAAAGTCTCTCTCGCAAGTCACTGATATGCCATCTTACAGTATAAATACAATTCCCAAATGACCCTCAAGCATCCTGTGTATAAGGCAAAGGCCCGCTAGATAGCCTTACTGATGAGTCCTCTAGCGGGTCTAGGACGAAACACCTCCTTCCTTTTTCCGTTTTAGTGTCTTAAATGATCGAACCTGGCGCCGCGAAAAAATACTTATACTTCATTTAATCGAAAGTTATAAAAATGGTTTTCCATTTACAGTCTCCACTGAAGTTTCTTTTTGAGGAATGCATTTCCTGTTACATAAAACACTCGATTATGGATACAATACAAGCTTTTCATACCTTCACCGTGTACAAACTCGATTAATTGCTGCACTTATATTCATTCATTTTATCTATTAGCGATATTTCAACATTCTTCTCTTGAATTAATCAGACAGCCGAAGACTTACCATAAGGGGAAAGTAGCTGACTCCACACTTGCTGTTAGATCGAATCTAACTCGTGACTGGCAGATTGTTAGAAAAATCAGAAAGACATCAACATTGTCTGTCCATCTAAAAATCGCCTGTCTTAGGTGGCCGGATTGTGACCAGCAAACAAGTAAACGTGTTTACTAATTTCCCACAAAATCGCCTTCGCGATGCAGCAATAACGAAGCAGGAAGTCGTGAAAAACGTAATTTTCACACGTCCGACGCTCGGAGAGCGCGACCGAACTTCTGTTCGGCCGTAATTGTTTAACTCTTTTGCGGTCTGGTTGTTTATTCTTTTTTCCTATTTTTTGCCATCGTTGTTGTTTTTATTCGGTAACCGCCCGTGTAACACCTTGCAGCAGCTTCGGTCGGGGGTATCAATGTCTCTCCTTGAACTTTACAACCGTCGGTGGTTGTAACTCAACCAGTTTGCCCACCGATTCGTGTCGGTTGCCCACATTTGCACATTTCGCGTCGCGCCGCTCCGCTCCACACCGCTCCTCTCCGTTCCTCTACGCTTCGGAGCGGAGGTGCGAGGTTATTGCACGGATTTGTCGTCGGCGCAGAGTGCCGCGTGATCGACGCTGTTCACGATCGCGGAAAATCGACTAAACTTGGCCAAGAGAGAGAGAGAGAGAGAGTGTGTGGTCGCACGATCCAGCACCCCATGGAAATCGCTGGGACGCGATCATTTTCACGGGTGAAAGTACCCGGGCCGGTGCATCGGGTCCTGTAATTGATGATGCAAAGACGCATCGGAATTTTGCCGCAGGAACGGCATGCAATTCGAATTAGTTAAACGCAATAAATCTGCAGAAATATCGGCGAACCTCCACGCTCCTGGAAATCCTCGAACTTCGTCCGATTTTACACCGGAAAAGGTCCTACCCGCTCCGTTCGATTCAAACACAATTTTGGGAGAGATTTCCCCGTTAAAATATTTTCATTAATGCTGCTTTGCTTCGTAAAACAAAACTATACGAATATATATTTATATATTAAACAGTAACACGAGTATTACTCGACAGGAAACAGTGTGTTATTTAATCTGAGATTTGATGGATCTCTGTCTGGAAGCCGGCAAAATTTGCACAAGAAATATTTATCCTTCGGCGTGGCCGGTGATAAATAAGTGGTAGTAAATCAGTAGTTGGTTTGTCGGTCGAATAATTGGCGAGGTAATCAAAGGGGGGCCCCGAACGTGAAGAAGTTGCAATTAAAACAATCCACTCCGCGTGGGAAATGAAAAGTCTGGTCTCGGTAGAGAGTATATATCGGAGTCGGCGCTCGGAACATGATGAAATAAAAACGGCAAAGACAAGGATTTTAATATGCTCCCGTGAACATTACATACGTACGTACCTACGTAGGTACCGTGGAGGGGAAAATTTCTTCGTCGGACGTGAAATCAAATACACATCTATATTTTAATACAACCGAGCAGAAGTTACACAGCCGTGTTCGCCGCGCGCGCATACCTCTCGTCGCTTACTTACGTGAACACACATAAATATGTAATTTCGACGGCTGGTCTGTTTCAGACTACGTCCGCCAATGCGCATTCGTGCATGTATCAGGGAGTACGCGAGCAAGTACGTAATATTTGCCTTAGCTCAATCCACACCCGGCTCCTAATTACTTACTGCCCGGCTTCCACGCCACGATGGATCGCTGGTCGCCGTATATGCGATGTATTACGACCACGCTGCTACTTTATTATAGACATTGTGCATAGGCGCGAAGACGTGAATCACAGGCGTAACAATTCCACGTTTAACATTGCACTTTCTTTCGGACTTATTTCGCGCTCGGGGAAACTCCTGTCCCGAACTGCTGGCGATCAACCGTTTTACGCCTCCCTGCTTCATTTCCGTCACGATAGTTACGCCAAAAATATACAACCCGTGGCACAATGTTTCCGATCAGAGCCATTGATACCGATTTTAGAGGAAACATTTACAATTTAGAAGTATAAAATATTACTTTATGGAGTTAAAACTGATGGAAAATGAAAAGGGCCTTCTTGAAGAATGAAAAATAACATAAGCATTCATCTATTATAACAAAGATACGACAAAATAAACAGAATGTCATACGAAAAAAAGGGTTTCCGATAAATAGAATTGCCCTTAATTTTTCCCCTGGACGCACAGCTTCTAAGAAACTTTATTTGAAAAAGAAAATATATTTTTCAATTTTAAACTATCATTGTTATGTTATTATAAAAGATATTGCATTGTTTTTGCACCAATAGATTCTGTAGACATTGCGCCACGGGGTGTATTTACTCCATCAAAATTATTCGAAAAATTGTTACTATTTTTCAACTTAAAAAAACGTTGAGAACGATCAGGATCGCTGGAGCATTCCGATCGATAATAACCACGGAAGACGGAAGCGAGTAATTAGTGGCGGGACGGTAGACAGCGTCGGGACTAGAAATAATTGGGAACAAAAATTTGGCGTGGGCAAGGAAGGAAAAATGCGAAACACCCAGGGCAATCGGGAGTAAAATCTGGCCTGGCTGGTTGTTAAAGACAGGACTATGTAACAACACGCGTGGAGGCCAGGATCCACGGACGATATGATACTGTCACGGACACGGAGACGAGAGCATACAGGTGCACACAGGTGCACACGTATGTATTCATCGAGCAGAAGCCGCAGCCACCCTCGACGTATCTATCTATTAAACATCGGCTCTCGGTTTTCTTTTCCTCCCTGGCGGAGCCGGTCTCTCGACGGCCGCTCTCCCGCATTATCGATATTAAAGGAAGATACCCGTCTGAAGCGTACCTGACCGTGTCGCGTCGAGAGGATTAATTAACTCGAGCGCGCGACATCGAGAGCGGAAACCGGGCTTTTGTTTTCCCTCTCGGTCTCGCTCTGTTCGGCTCCGCTCGTCCTCTCTCTATCCAGCGGCCGAGGATCTCTGTGTTTCCGTTTCCGGCACACGCGAAATTCACCCGTGATTTTCACGGCACGGCACGGCACGGCCAGGCTCCACTCCGCTTCACTCCGTTCGGGATCCACGCTCCGGCTCGATTGCAGGGACCGCACGCGTGCAAACGGCTCGACGAATAAACCCGAATTGATACAGAGAGACTACTCTCCTTTTCCCACCCCCTCTCGGACTCGGAATCGCATGGCAGAAACTCGAAGCGATTATGTTCGCAATCTGTAGGGTACGAGTTGATTCTGGGATCTTTAGGAATCGTTGATTGATTTGCGTGGAGACCATTATCATAGATTTTCTGGGATAATTCAAGTTATTCGTGTGGTTTAAATCGGTTGTACAATTGGAAATTGGTTTGTACTTTGTTCGAAATCTCGGATTCGGGTCAGGTCGGGAATTTTCGGTCGAGCATAGTCGGGTTCCCGAAGAGACATAGACAGCCGGTTACTTTCGGGACCCGAAACGTATCTCACTTTCGGGAACCCGATTATTCTCGACCGAAAATTCCCGACCCGACCCGAGAGTCGGGTTTCCCGAGATTTCTGGTTCTCGCACGAGTCTGCTAGGCAGTGAAGTTTATTGTGCGAAATAACGCCCACCCATTTTTAACAGGGGGAAACATCAAACCCGCAGTCTACTAATTGCTCGACGAACGAGACGTGGATAAATATCGCGCAACTTCCGGTAAGAGAGGATGATGGCCATTTCGATTCGAAGAAGTCGAAGTAACTGATCAATTCGAAAACGTCAGTGTCACTCGTTTCCTCGCCGCGTCGCGTCGCCGACGCGCATAAAGAGCTCCGGCAAGCAGAAAACGTCGGTTAATTAGTTTTTCTCGGCGATGGGAAGTTCCGGGCGTCAATTAGCAGGAGAGTCGCGTGTACAGGCGGGCTGTCGTCGTCGTCGACGTCGGACAGGAAGAATTGAAGTGTCATCGAAGCTGGTATTAAACGGGGCGAGGGCGAGTCCGTGGAGCATTGTTTCTCGAAGAACAAAAACCTGAACCGATCGCGGTAATGAGACAGCGATGACGACTTAAATCGAGCCACTGTGCAGCTACGAGATCGAAGAGAGAGAAAGAAAGAGTGGTGACTGCACGGAGGGGTGGGAAAATCGTGGAACGAAGGCAGCAGGGCGAGTCAAAGAGTACAAGAGCGGATGGAAATACTGGCGGCATTATCCTTTAATCAAATATATTACCGAGAATTTATCGCGAGCGGTGAATTAATTAAATGCCGAAGGCCCCGAAGCGGAGTGGCCGCATGAAATTTAACATTCAATAAAATAAATCGCCATCCACCCTGTGGACCCCGGCACACCTCGGACCTACCCCCGAACAACGATCTTCTACGCCTGTTATTAACGCAGTCGCGTAAATTATTGCGCCGCCCCGATTTACGGGGTGAACACTGACGCAACGGGTTATCCTCCCCCTCGAAGAGAACCAAGATAGACTTCACCCTCCGTGCTCTATACATTTCGCTCCAGCACCCCCTGTGTGTGTTCCATAGTCCTTTTTACTCTATGCTCCCGTCCAGCTTTGAGTGAATCTTTAATTATCACATTCATTGTTCCGTAACACTCGATCTAAAAAATATTTTTGGTCCAACAAATATTTTTCCCTGGTCATATGGATGTGCAATCCTTCCACCGGAATTGATAGAGACGTGTCAAGTGAATTTGTGTGATTCCTGAAAGAAAGAGATCCGTTCTTATTTGTACAGGTTGCAATGGACAACTTCCCCGACAGGCTTCGGCTGTCAGCTCCTGCAGGTTTCGCGTGTAGGCAGCTCCTATTGTCGGTCAAGTTTACAGTTGACACGCTAGAAAAAGGGAGGTTGAGCGCATTTTTAGACGTACAGTGCATCGGCACGCAACAATCACCGCTATTTTCGTTCTGTGTTCCCCGACAGCAGAGAAACACATAAAGAAACCGTTTCACTGCTAGAGGTTGTATCAAGCTGCAGTATTCATAACTCACTGGTATTTCTTTCGAGAACACCTATCACCAACAACTGTGTCTCCAAGCACGACCATCACAATTTCCTTCAATTTTCAAACAATATTTATGACCCACCGTATGCAACTCATTTTTCACGAATTAAGAAGGATGTCTTTGAAACTTGTCAGAATGGATGTAATAAAAAATATGATTCTTTTCGTTCTTAAGATCTGCAAGAGATTGAAACGCATAAAATCCGCTGTCTAGTGATATCATTCGATGAAATGTTAAAAGGGGATTTTTTTGAAAATATTGTGAACCTCGCTCGCGACAATTTTCTCAATTTTGTCAGTGATGTCTTCGAGACTTGTGCAATAGGGATTTCGAGGAGCAACGCAAGATTGTTGGATGGATCGTTGATGGAAATGTTTAACAAGAGCGAAATGCAGACAAGTTTCAGCGGGAGTCGAACGATTAACGCGCGATCAAACAAAGTTTTCTTCGCGTGAGGCCGCTTCGAATTTGCATACGCGACCGGGGCACCCGCAGTATTATGACGTCACAGCTGCCCCGACGATCGCGTGCACGCACTCGTCAAAGGGTTGAAGCATGGTTCGGCTGGTTGCCGGTGACGGTCAATAAGTCCTCAGACTCGTTCCACATTGAGAAATCGATCGAAAGTAGAGCTTAAGAAGGTCGAGCTGACCCCTTGCGAACCACCTTACACGTTTAACCTTTACGATAATCCCCAGCGATCGTTTGTTTGCAATCTCTGTTAACCATTGATTCACGTGCCACCCAAATGCATAAGTTAGCCGCATCGATCGTGCCCATTGACGAGACCTGGCGATACACGACCGTGCATTAACCATCGATCCTTTAAACACACGGTTCAGAAAATACGGAGAAACCGCAAATCGCAAGTTTTCAACGGGAAAATTCGAGAAGATCTATTTATAAAGCATGGATAATTAAAATTTTATTAATTAAAAAAGTGTATAGAAACTGACATCTCTCAGGTTCCTTTCACTGATTTTACTTGTCACCTCAGACTAAAAGACATTCTTAACACTCGATCCTCAATTACTGAGCAAGGCACCATTAAGTGGTATACATTATTTTCAAAATTTTTACAGCCCAAATCAAACTCCCTGGTTTGCTCAAAATTTTGATGTCCACATTAAAAGGGGTTTTCTAACCACAGCAAACTGTATCAGGGCCAATCATTATAATCTCGCTGCCTCTCTGCATCGAGTAAACATTGTTAGTGATCCTAGTTGTAAGTGTAGTTATAGCTCCGAGGATGTTTTATGGCAGTGTTGTCTTTATGATTCTTAAAGAATTAAATTAGTTAATATGTTGCGTAAAATTAAGTTTTTTCTACCATTAAAAGCGTACATTTTCTTTGCTGAACCTAATGTTAAAGCCTGTGAATATATTTTTCAGCTTTTTATGCGACTGCAATCTTCATCTCTAGAGATTATTAATTCTGTCATTGTACACTAACTATAAGACTACTGTAAAAAAAATTGTTAAAGCTGAAATAAACCCATAATAAGTTTCAGTGGCTCAATAAAGAAAAAGAATTTGTAGAGAGCAAAAATTGTAACGAGAAAACTAAACTGTAGAAGTTTAGCGTGAACATTGATCTAGCAGAAGATGTTTAGTAGTGCTCGGCTGGCTGATGTTTAAAACATCGTCGGAGCAACGCGGGTGATCGATTAATTAACGAATTTTTGTAATACAACTTCCGTGGCGTTGTCGAAACCACGAAGTTCCTCATGCAAATCGCGAAGCCGCGGTAACACGTGAATCGTGCAAAATAATAAACGGTGGAACGCCGCGTGAGGCTATCGTTTCAGCCTGATAACGGGAGCAACGTTTGCAGTTTGCTTTTTCAATTACATACCGGAAGACGAATTTACATAGAACAAGTTCCCTGACTTCGACTTCGATTGCCCGGATATTTATGTTGCAGCTAGAATAATTTGCAAACTTTGCATCAATGTTGGCGGTGTTGGGAACAAACGATTGTTTCCATTCTTGGATCCAGTTTGCCTTCCATCGAATTCTTAATGTATACCAAATAAAATAGATGATGAGTTTGTTTTCGAAAGAGAGTTTTTTTTTAATTGTTTGGTGTAGGCAATTGCTTCGGTAATTATTTCGGAGAGATCATCGATTAAAGAGGGTGTGTCGATCGCGAGCGGAATAGCCGCAACCCTCAGAGAGTTTAAAACTCCGGCTGCGTAGAATAATTCGTGCAGTAAAGTGAGAACCGCTGGCTGGTGGACGAATTTAGTGCCGCGAGGTTGGCATTAATATAAAGGGGGCTGATAATGATCTTAAATTATCGATCCAATTGTTTATACGCCGGCGCAATTCTATTTAATGCTGCGAGCCTCGCCGTGCCGCTTACCGCCTTGCTATTCTACCTGCAGCTAACACCTTTTCTCCTCGTTCCACGCGTTAATGTGCAACCATGGATGTTAAATTTATCCTGCCAACCACCGATTTCGGCGCTAACCTAATTGGCGACACGGTTCCCGGTCGAATTACCTCTCGAACCGATACCGGACGTCCCGGATGCTCAGTATCTTCCCAGGTGACTTCCGGTTTCGCCGGACAAACCTTTCATCATAAATCTGACAGCAAAACAACAATTATTGTCGACAATTTTTATACCTTGAAATTGCTGCTCTCTTTCTTCACTCAAGTTTCACGAGAATTCAATTTTTAAGATAGCTGCAGCATTCTATATAATTATTTAGGTAATTCTGAGTTGATTGTTCCTATGCATTTGGTTATTTACAAAGAAGTGGAACTTCTCTGTTTACTTCAGTTAGAAATAGGTTTAACATTTCGAAGTGGAAATTAATGTATATAAAAGTGAAGAAATATTATGTCCTATATCAAGAATGCTACTAAGAGGTAAAAATTAGGTCATTCCAGCGAACATTTTAGAAGTCCGATCGAGGATTCAGAAGTCGAGGCGACCACAAAAAGGAGGATCGTTGAAATAGATAATTAATAAAGGAGCAAGGGAAAGCTTTCTGGCTGGTCCAATCTATGAAATGAAGATTGACACTCCAATCATCATACTGCCATCATTATACGCGAGTAATGGCGGCTTGAAAGTCATAGATGACGCAAATAGAAAAAAGAACTCGATCCGAAGTTCAGAGACACGCTTGATGAGAATGAATGTTTCAATATCTCGAATTTCTAGGATGGAATCGCAATGTCTTGTGAATCAGTCGATATTAAGCTGATCGATGTATTCGGTGTACTTCGGATTACCGTAAATTATTCATGGTATAAAACGGGTGTGCATTGAGAGTGCATCGACGCTCTCATGCATTACCGCTTTCACCGGGCTATCCGAATGAATCAAGCTTGCATCGTTAGTAATTGCAATTAATCGTTGCGATAGATGAAGCCGCCGAGTTCGGCCTCTATAATAAAATCAGTCGCGAAAAAAAGAACTCGCTTCCTTGTCGGTTACATAAAAACATTGTACTTTTACCTGATGTGTTGGTGCATTGTTTCGGGAAAATCGGGTTGTGTCAGTTTTCCAATTGTTTTCCGACTTACGAGAGAAGGTTCGTAGATTTTTCCACGTTGATAACTGAACTGATGAATTTCAAAATTCTAGGAAAATATCAGTATATTATTTTTCATCTATGTAAGCTTTGTGTACAGGTCGGTGAGCCATATATGCTCGAGAGAGGGCAGGACTAGATAGTTTAGAAAAGTAAACAGATAGATATACAGAGTGACAGTGAAACACGCAATTAATTGAGAATTGACATTGATAATTCGTGAGTAAACGAACAAATAAATTTAATTGTTGATTCTCTATATTTTTAGGTTAGTGTAACACACACACAATTATTTATTATATAATTAATAATAAACCTCTATATATTTAGACGAATCAACCTTGTGTTTTTGCTTAAGAAAGGAACCATGTTATATATCTATTAAAATTATTTTCGAAGGAAATAACATTCTGCTTGATTTCTGTTTGTTGCAATCGATGTTGAAATTTTATCGATGACATTTGGGACGGAAGTTGAAATAAATTGATCTATAGTAAAATTTAACGAGACGACAGTCGCGTGTATGACGTACCGTGTAGTCGATCTTGCGAACGGAAACGAACGAGCGGCGTGTGCAACTGGCAAATTGCTGTGTCGGGGAATGTCGTCGGTCAGGTATTAATTGGAAACGCATTAGGGGTAATGATCAATGAATAGATTGTGATCTGAGCGTCGTTAATGCGGACCTAACAATTTAATAAGAGGCGTCTGCCGGCCGGCCATTATTTGACGAGTCCTTTCCCGGTAACGTGACTGGTCGATTTTTTTAAAAGCTGTCTTCTGGCTGTGCGCTCGAACCGATGCTCGATCAGTCGAATGGAAAACGCTACCTGTTTCGAACCGGTAACGGAAACACGTTCCGATGATCTATTATTTCCGGGGTGTGGGGGCGAAGTACAGGAACGAACGGCCGAGAAAAATCGAAATAGTAGAACTGGCTGTTTCCTCGAATCGCGCCAAGGATTTCTGGCGACCGCCTCTACCGCGACCACTACTTTTGCACATGTTTTTCATGTTACGCTAGACTAACCAACGGTCCCTGATACGAACGCCGTCGAGATTTATTTCTCCTGATACCGTCTCCTAATTATCGTACTAACTTCTCGAGGCTGAGCCGAGGCTTAGCCACCGCCCAGGAGTATCGGAGTCCTTACGCGAATCGATCGGCGAATAAAAACTTCACCGCGACGCATTTATGCCTCTACCTATCGTGCTGCACGCTTAAAAATTATTGCTCGACCGATAAACCGCTGCCTCGTACCCCGGCCAACTAAGAAATACGAATATTCCACTGTTCAATCCCTCGGAACCCATCAGCGACCCCTGCGAATCGGTACGAGACTCATTTGATACCGCGATTGCACCACATCTTGCATACGGGGTCAACAATTTTTTTTCAAAAACGCTACACATACATTCTCCCTTAAGGTGCGATCTACTTTGCGCGTCTGAACGCAGTGTTTTGTTATCCGAGCGCCCTTTATACTCGATTCGTCATACTTCGTCGGAACTGCGTCGGATGTGAGCCACTGCGTCTAAACAGTCTAAGAGACGCTGCGTCCAGACACAAAAAGCAATTATTATATTCAAGTGGTTTTGTTTGAAAAATCCGGTTGTATTTCCTATAGCTTCATTTATAAAGATTGTTTCTTTACTTGACCAGCTCGCTGACGACGGTCGTTTACGTAAGATCGCGATTTAGCGATATATTTTCAGCGAAGAGTGTAAAAATGTTAATTCTGTATGCACGATTCAAGAGAAAGATTATTTTTGCAATTAATCTAATCAACTTTAGAAATGATCCATCATTTTTAATCAGGTCTCAGGAAAGCATAAGCTAGTGCGGTAACACCTTGAACAGTGTTGGAGTTCTTATTTTACATACCATGACGTTTTCTAGAGTTGCAGCTCGAAGAAAGTACTTAAACGATTACACGATTGTATAAACATATAAATTGCACAATTATTCAATGTCTGGTAGCTTCACTGTCCCGACTTTTGATACACCTGTGCTCTAACACTGTGTGTCTACATCGTCTGCTAAGGCCAGCTCGCTAAAATCGTAAAAATCCGCAACGACCACAAGGCTGATGCAAAGACGGCTATCACAGGATCCTAAACACAGTCGGGCGATCTCTAGATCGGTTCCATCAAGAGATCGCGGTCTATTAGGTAGTCAGAATAGTCGTAATTAGAGGGACATCGGTTTCTCGATCAGCAGATGCAATAGACCTGGATTGATGCCGGTGATCCAGGTGTATCTAGAAACGAGCTTGTTCGACGGGAGTGGGGGAGAAAGAGCAAATGGGGGTGCATAGTCGGGATATCGTAGCCGGCTTACGGTTGTGTCCTCTTAAATTTGGAGTACGCGGGGCTAAATCGATGCCAAGCGAATTCCCCGCGCTGTATTGAGTAGTTTATTGCTTTCATGCATTTGCATGCTAAGTAGTCGCGTGCTTACGAGTAATACCAGCGTCCCTGATACCATACACCCCCGGGTAAGAATGGCCTATCTAGCCTTCGGTCTTCGATATTGCGGCCGGTGGGACACTTATAAATTGAGATTTTATCAGACCGTAAGTCGGGGATTACGAACGGACCGACGGAAACGTTATATGCGCCCGAGCGGACCTCGCCTCGTGTCTATATATCACCGCTCCTTTTCCGCCTTTTTGCAAACGTGGCCGCGACGCCATCTGCGCATTCGTCGCCGGGGTACGCTCTCTCCCTCCCTCTCTCTCTCTCTCAATCGCTCTTTCTCACTCTGTCGGGTTAAGGAACACCCTGGCGGGGATAAAACTGAAAAATGGCGTTCTTCTAACGACACACGCTCGAACAGAGCTGACCGTAATAATATATTTCAGGAGATTAGCCCGTGTGTTTCGCCCGGCAGTCACATTTAACGCGCCACGAGGCCATCGATCGGTTTCGCGACTAGGACCTCTCGAGGGCTTTATCAACACCTTCGGCCACCATCGAGCTACACCTACTTAATGTCCCGCTCGATACAATAAGTCCTCATAATTGGGGACTACTAATGTCGGACCTAAGACGGCTGACGTGGACTAGCCGCGAGCGATCGCAACCCTGATTTTCGAAAGAGAGCCTTGCTTCGATCGAAATCCTGGCGATCTGGTTACTGGGAAATTATGGAACCAGGCCTGGGGAAAATAAGGGCGGCTTGCAGTTCTTACATCTTTCGAAAATCATTCCGGATGGTTTTCAGCTTTCTGTCAATCCAAAAGGTTTGAGTTCTGTTTTGTTTTTTTTTAAGGATTTTTTGAGCTAGTAAGATGTTAATGGGGTTTTCTATAATTCGCCAACGGCCCGATTACGTCACGCGAGGTTTAGGAAAGCGGCGATCAAGCCATTTTATTTTCACACCGTAGTAATTTAGTTATTTCGAGCGGCGCTGCGGTTCGGCCGTTAACGTTCCCCCGTTCCCATCGGATGAAAGAAGTAGAAAGTCGGAGGGTAACCGGGGGATGTCGCGGAAGCACGAAAACACTGGGTTTACATCCATCATTGTTTCTACGTTGAAGACTGATAGGCCGCCATTATCTGCGAACTCGTTACGATCCCCTATTGATAAAGGTACCGATTATACCGTGGGGTTAATCCCACCTCCGATTCGGAAATTGGAATTTCTGGCTCTGCCAGCGAAACGTCAGGTGTCTTCGAGAACCCTTCTTTTCAGCGGGGATCGTCTTACAATGGATCTTCTCGATCCGGCCCCTCTTATCCTCGAAACTTGTATTTTGTTGTAGTGTCTTCAATTTTCCACTAGTTCGTCGAATGTATTCTTTAAACTTACAATTAGTTTTAGCATTCCTCGGTAATAGTGTTCCGGATTTTATGAATTTCATTGCAAAGACACTAGAAAAACGACTAAAATTAATGTTTATTTATTTCTGTATCACAGAGTTATCCGTAGTAAGCGTGAAAGGGCCCTCTTATCCAGGATTAGCGGTAGAGTAGGGATCGTAACGCGATTATAAGGAAGAGAATACTATAGCAGCCACAGTTCATGAGTATTTGATTTCTCGGAAGCTCGAGAAGCGCGTCCGTTCAACGGGAATTGCAAGAAAGTCCACGCAGCGTTGAAGATTCGAAACGAACGATTACATGACAGGAAATTACAGTGCCTCCGATCGCGTCTGGGTGCACGCAACCCTTCGGGAATATAAAGGGGAGACCCTTGCGGAGCGTGGTCCCGACAGTTTCGGACACGAGGTGATTGGATTCTCTTCTTTGCGGTTTAGTTTCACCTTTGTTTCGACAATGCGATTCTCCCTTGAACCCGTGTGTTCTCAGGCTCGTTTTAAATCGTGCTGGAAGGAACCGAACGCGACGATTGCCGAACTGTCAACTAAAAGAATTTCATCTCGAATTCATTTTTCGAGTACCAAACAAATCTGCAGAAATATTTAACAGTTCTCGCTGTTTCATAAAAATTGTTGGAGCTCCGCTTACCAAGGGATAGTCATTGAGAGAAACGACAGAGACGTCTGTCTCCAAAGCAAGACAGAACGAGCTTCGCAATGTTATTCACTGGCAACGCAAACGGTATCGCGTCGCATGAAAGCGGAAGGGAACGTTTAGAAAAAAGAAGTTCGTTGCCCGCGCACTTTGTATCCTGTTTCGTTAGCGAACAAGACGGCGAGTATCGGACAGAAGAAACTTAGCGTTACTTACAGATTATAAAGACACCTGGTGTACAGGAAGTTCTTCGGAACGAGTGTTGCATTAATTTTTATTTCTGAAGCAAGAACGATGGCCTCCACTTTCCCTCGGAAAAGAAAACGGCAATTCTTCTGCCACTAATGGCGACACTGCGGAAAGTGAATTCTTACTGTTGCGGAAACTTCCGCTGCGAGCGACCGCTCCACCCCGAAAATTATTACCGCAATTTTTTCTTTGACAATATTCAACGTTTTACGACGAACAGTTTGTCATCAGATGTATCTCTATTGATGTTTTTTCAATGCTTACCATAACATTTCACACTGATTCTGTTTTGTTTTCTTTTTCTATTAACCTCGTGTCTGTACCACAGTAATCTGTGTACCGGTGTTTAAAAACTCTGCGGGCATTTCAGTATAACGCATAGCACAATTCGAGCCATCGCATATATCGCCTGTGTACATTTCTTACGCGCGACACTGGTGAGGTATAGGCCTAGTCGCGCTCAGTAGTTTTTGCCTCACCACCGATATCAGCTGTTCGATTTCGACAACAAGCGGCGAGGTGAGCGACCGCCGATGTAAACCTCGCCGCACCGAGAGTTTATTGAACTCAGAACATTGTATCGCGGGCCATCGTCTCCTGTTTTCCTATCAGATCAATCCGTTACCTAATTCCTTTGTCTCCTCCGTAGCTTCGGTTATTAGGGCATTGCCCTAACAAACCGTGCTGCGATCCCACTTGCCTAATTTCAAAATCCCCACTCCTTAATTCCTCTGAAAACGATGGCCCACCAAATGTATAAAAGAGAGGAGCGCTTGCCTCTTAGCGAATTCGATTATAATTCGCCTGGCATACTGCTGTATTTTCGTTCACATCAATTTTGCGCTTGTCATACTGACACTACGTTCAACATCGATACATTGTCATACGGTTGACGCATCAATACTTGCTCGTCACACTGGTCGTGATATCTCATCCAGTTCATTCGTTTCTTTTGTCATCGCATTATTATCCTTGTTATATTCTGTACTGTTCCGCTCAGTGAAAATATATGTCAGTTAAATGTTATTCTGATTCAAACCTTCTCTTCACCCATCTACCATCTTTCCTTTACTAGAGTTTACAACA